>VRYO01002782.1:27127649-27375600 GCA_009812075.1 Sialia sialis | reverse complement strand
AAAATCCTATGTAGCAGTTCAAGCTTCTCTGTCTTTGAGGAGTGATGGCATAGAGGAGTTTTTTGTGGAGGACACAGAGGAATCAGAGTGGGGAGGCACAAGCTGTTTTCAGATGATGTGGTCACACACCAACTAACCTGGAGCTGATTTATCAAGAAAAGACTTATTTCCCATTCTGCTCCTTTTGAAATTTTTAGTCCTTTATTCTTTAAAAAAACAAAAAAAGGAAAAAACATATCAGTATTGAAGTCCATACATACCTGCTCCACTACCAATGCTAAGAACATTGATTGTAGACTTCCCATTTCCAATACTGAAAAAAATGATTTATACATTTTAGGAGAGCTGCCCAGTAGAGAGGGTTCCATGCATGATGCGAGATGGAGATCCCATTAAGACTAAAATTTGCCAGGCAAAACACAAATATAATGTGTGTGCACACAGGCACACCCTGCAAGAGGGGAGGAGGGATCAGGTTTAGAACTCATCCCTTTGGATGTTCGTGATTTCCAATTATTCTGGCAATTTGTAGAGGAGGCGTTTTGCTTTTATTATGAGGGAATACAAGCAGAAGCAAGTACACACTTCTCCGTGTCTGTGCTCAGAGGAGCAGGGAGCCCTCTGGGTCTGGACCAGCAGCTTAAAAATTATTTGTAGAAGTTTTGCATTATGCAAAGTGGGGAGGGAGAAGGGAGAGGGGAGAGTGTAATGCTCCTAGAATCCCTGAGTGAGGCTTTGGCAGAGCCATGACACCCTGAGCCCTGGGAAGAGCCAGGATTTGGTGCTGGCTGCCTGTCCCAAGCCAGCCTGCAGAGTGAGGGGTCCAGCAAGGGACACACACTGCCAGGCAAAGCAGGAGCACAGTCCAGCCATCCCAGAGAAACCCTAAATATTTCCCGAAAAGCTTACTTTTAAAAAGCTGCTTTCCATCAAGTTTGATGCTAGAATGTAGCATCTGTTCCTGCATTTCAGAGCTGATTCAGGACCGGCTTGTTTGTGTGCAAGGAAACAATGCAGCCTTATCTCCTCCTGGATAGGCAGCCCCAGCATCCAGCCCTGTGTGCAGATGGAATCTCCAGCCAAGCCCTGTCAGAGGCTGACACACCAACCTGCCTCTCAGAGCAGCTGTGGTCACTCAGGGTTACCTTGCTATCACATCTGGCAGCTGCTTCTCCACGAAATCCTGCATGCTCTGGTGCTCGGTGGACCTCTCGAGGAAGATGCGGAACGCCTGCGCGTATCTGTCCAGATCCGACAGCAAATTCTTCATGGCTGATGCCATGCTGAAAGGAGGGTGCAACAGGGGACAGGCTGCTCCCTGCAGCTCTTCTCTCAGGGCTGCAGAAGGAATGAAAAGTGCTGGAGAGGAAAGCCCAGCCCGCACCCGGACTTTGCTCCACGTCCCCGGCCCTGCCGCTGCCTCCCAGTGTTGCACAATCCTTCAACAGGAACTGTAAATGGATCCAAGTAGCAAAGGATAATTTATCATCTTTAATCTGTGCAGAGCAAGTGCCAGCATTTTTTAACTGTGCTGACACAGGACTCTGTTTAAACACAGTAAAAGAGTCTTTAGATGGCTCTTAAATACAAAAAATTCCTCTGTTTTGTGAAGGCATGGAGAGGCTCCAAAGGCTGGGTCTGGATTAGAAGAAAGTGCAACACTCATCTCCAGAGACGCTGGCAGATGTCTCTATCTGTTTTTTTAATCTTTTGATGTTCTTAAAGGGAATGCTGATGGTGGGGTGAAAACAATAAAAACCTTATAAATGCACTTTATTTTTCTAGTTCTTCTGAAGATGATGGTACAATTCCCATGGGCTAAGTAGCTAATTCACCAAAGCCACGTGAGTTGCTGGAATAGATGTTGTGCTAAACCAGGCTTACAGGGAATCAGGAATGGGGAAGGCAAAGCGTGTCACCAGGGAAGTGTCAGGCTGTACCTTAAAAAGTGCACAAAGATGTCTTTGTCCTCTCTTAAACTGCAAAGTAAGTTCATCACATCTTGTCCTAATTGGCAAGGAGAGAGGGGAACCCTCTCCCTCCTCGGGCCCCATGTTTAAGGACGCGCCGCATTTCCTCAGTGCCTCTCACCATCCTCTCTGGCTTTCCTGCAGAGGTTACACCCCAGGCACCTCTTGTTATTTTCACAGTTCCCTTTGGACTGTCTCCAGCCAAACCCCATCCATGCTGAAGTGCAGCACAAATCCCTCCCAGCCACTGGTTATCCTGGCTCCCTGAGCCAAGGATGGCTTCCCTGGCTCCACTGAGACCCTGCACCTGCTGCCTTCACTCACTAGCATGACCACTGGAATTCAAATCATGGCCTGTTCTGCAGACTGCCTCTCTTGTCCCTTTGAATTATAAATCTGGCCTCTGTTGTGCTCAGGTCCCTCCCAGCACATTAAATAACACAGTCTCATCCCTCCTTCAAACTATAAACAGAAACAAAAGCAACAGGCTCAGGTTCCTATTTGCCATTACCTTCCTTTCTGGCAGTGAACTTCTGATAAATTTTCTAACTGTGCATCCAGTTTTCCACCCATCCAATACCTGTCTCATCAAGGCCACATCCTCCTCACCTGTTTATGAGAATGTCACACACAATGGTGCCATCTCCTTCTCCCCTGTACACCAGCAGAAAGATGGCCTTGGAACAATTTCTTCCTGTATATCCACATTGCCTGACCATCATCTTGTTCTCTTTCTGCTGCATGGAGGATTATTTCTAGGGACTATTTCTAGGGACTATTTCTAGGGACTATTTCTAGGGACAGCTGTCATGCTGAGCAGCTGCCCAGCTCCCTCTCCTGCCCCCTTTCCAATGACAACATCAGCTGCTTGGCTTTGCCCATTTTCCTTCCCTGCCTGTGACAAAGGGAACATCCAAGTTGTGATATGTTTTGTTTTTGCAACGCCTCACATCCCAAAGGTTCCTGCAGGAAGGGGCAAAGTGAAGCTTGGTGGCAATTCACCCCCTCCAGTGTGTGCTGCTACCAGCGCCATTGGCAATGGCTGAGAATTCATAATCAATTAGCAATGCCTAATTGCTCTCCTTGGGGCAGTCCCAAAGACCAGTGCTGACCTCTGGAGCAGATCCCAAGGTTGATTTTCCACCCATACTGCCTCCAAGACAGACTGGCTTTGGTGCAGTCCCTGCTCCCCACCTTCTCAGACAGCAAGGATATCACAAGTGAGAAAATAGCAAAACTGAGCATTTTAAAGAGCACTAATGAAAAACAAGCTGGCACAACACTAGTAACAAGTAGATGGGGGAACTTAAAAAACATTATCAGCCTTTGAGTAACAACAGTTGCTTGACCCAGATGAGCAGCACTCAGGTACCCAACAAAATCTAAATCAACCTGGGGAATCCAAGTGGGAATTTTTCCAGAGAAAGTAAGGAAGGAAATGCCTGGATGTACCTTGGATGATAATTACTCACTGCTAACCCTCTCTGAAAACACAATGCTGTGCTCTGTGTTTACCCGTTCCTTTGCTATGCCTGACTCCTTGCTTTTTATTTTAAGTGCCTAAGGAGGTTTTGCTGTTTGCCACTAATACATTTTTACTACCTTCAATCTTGAAAAAATATTTTGCTGTTTATAAGAGGAGATTTAGATAATCAACCCTTTTTTCTGTGTCTCCCTCTACTTCTCATTATTTAATTTGCCAACATCCCCTGCTCAGCAGTCTCTAATGAGCAGCCGAGATTCATTTTCATGTTGAGTGCAGTTCAAGGAATTTGTCTTGTTTCTTTCATTACCCTTTTGCCTGTTGGAATTTGCCCCGTTTATTTCATTCTGTGTTTTTTTGCTCTTTGAATTGTGACCAGTTAACTTTAAAAATGAGTTAAGAGAAGGACGGAAAGGAATTTTTTTTTCTGAATTAAGCTGACAGAAACTTGTAAGAGAACAATGTTCACTCGGGCATGTTCCCTCCAGTGATAATCGAAACTAAAAAGTTTGCTCCCTAAAAAGTTTGCGGAGTTTTGAAAGCGGACACTTCATGTTACTTGATCCACCCCCGCTTAGCGCAGAATGGAACTGCTTTAAACTCTCCATGAAACCCTTTAAACCCTCCCTGGCAAACAAAGTGAGCCCAGGCTGCGAGCTGTGTGCAGCAGAATTTGGGTTTATCAGCAGAGCAGACCCCGGGCAGCCGCACTTACCTGGGCGCTGTGCCCCTGGGATGGGGGTGATGCTGCTGAGCCCTGGGATGTGCTCCCAGCCCAGCCACCCTTCTGTGCAGCCACCTCCCCATTCCCAGCCCAATTCCAGCCCCATCCCAGCCGTCCCACCCCTGGGCAGCGTCATGGGCCAGGTTTTGCTGCCCAAGGAAGGAGCAGAGTTGGAGCCTTTTGTGGCAGCAGCTGCCATGCCCACGTCCACTCTGTCCCCAGCTGTCCCCCAGGACACCTCCCTGCCCTGGGAACATCCAGACACAGAGCTCGACCCCTGTGTTAATTAGTCAAGATGACAAATGAAGCCCTGCCAGAGGAATATAGAAAAGGCAGCTCCTGACAAATTGGAATAATTGTCTCAGTGTGTGGCATGCAGAGATGGGCAGCATCATTTGCAGTTTGCCTATAGAACCCTTCCATTACGGATAACTTTGCTTTTTCAGCTGGTTTTCCTCCCAGCAGATATTCTTCTTATCCTTTACTTTCCAGAGCTTAAGCAATGTGAAGCATTTTCCAAGTTGTGTGCACCCTCTGCAGCCCTGTTAGGAATGATTTTATCCCAAGGAACATAAGTATGGCTAAAACCACTCATCTGTGTCTGCTATCACATTGTGATTTGGTGTTCAGGGCACCACACATTTGCCCTATGTGTGCCTCAAATTATTCTTTGTTTCTCCATGTTTAGCAAGAAGGAATTTTTTAAAGTTAAATGAAGATGTTTTCCTTCTGGAGTTAGATAGAGAAATTAACTGTTCAAGCTGTTCACATGACAAAAGTCACATAAAATAATACCAGTAATATTAATAACGATGCTTTCAAAGGCACAGTTACAGGGAGAATGGCTGCAGCTTGACATTTAGCTGAGAGTTTACTCAAATGAAGATTTCGTACCAACAGTTAAAATTGTTCAGCCAGAACAACCACTGTGTGTGAAGGCAACACCCACTGCAATTTTTTCTCTCTCTGTTCACAGCACCATTTCCTCACCAGTTTGAGGGAATAAAATACAAAGCCCTTTACCAAGGATCTCACCAGGAGCATCAATGCCACAGTGTTTAGTATCTACCATATTATATTATTCTGTGCTTCAAGGAGTGATGTCAAATCCACACAGGCAGACTGGGGGGATCAGCAACAGTTTTGTCCTTTCAAATCAACAATCATGACTTGCTTGCCCATGGCAGGGAGTTAGAACTTGGTGGTCTTTCAGATAATTTTGAACCCAAACCATTCTGTGGTTCTCTAGTTTTGTGACTTTATTTTCAAGGGGCGTTTTGAGGAAAATGAAACCCTAAGTACCCTATCAGCCACAAACCAAGCCAGCTTCTACTGGCTTGCAGTGTCCCAGCAAATGTCCCTTCTGCATCCACGGCTCCCACCCAGGGAATCCCATCCTGGCTCTGTATTAGTGATAAGCACTGCTGTTCAAACATAGCTGAACAGCAAGATCAGTGGTGTTTGGCTTCCTGTGCAGTTCTAGAAAGCTGTATTAATTGGTATCACCAAATCTGTGCAATCTGGTCTAAAGAAAATAAACTCAGTGCATCTGGCCCACACTTTTTTCCCTCTGTAGAGCATTAACTATAGGTTTTCCAAGTGCCAGTTGCCATTTAATATGAAAGCCTAAGTTTTGAGAGCCAAAAATAAAGATTACATGCATCTGGTGCTTTTAAGTGCATTATGAAGATAGAAGATCCTGCTGTTAATTCGCTTTTTTAGTTTCCCCTGGGACACATTAGGTGAGCTTTAAGCGAAATCCCAGATTTCAGTGCGATGTGTGCTCAGTGCTGCCCTAGTGCAGGGACTCTGGGGATTTGGGGATGCTGCAGCACTGCCCAGCCCTGTGCCCAGGGCAGGGCTGTGCTGAGCCAGAGGCTGTAAGCTAGCAGAGCAGGACAAGGGCCAGGATGGAGCCCAGAATGGTTCTGTAAAGTGACACCCTGCAGAGGAGCAGGGAACACATAGACCTGGCAGACCTAGGGGTTTGTTCATTGAGGCAGTTGTACAGTAATTTCACACTCATAAGCCGCACCGGGTGATAAGCCGCACTTCCGGGTAGCCGGGAAGATCACAGAATTTGTCCATAAATAAGCCGCACCAGGTGATAAGCCGCCCTTTTTTCTTTTAAAAGCGAGGATCCATGTGCAACAAAGTAACAAGTTAGTAACAGAATCGTGGGATCGTGGGGTTTGCTGTCAGGTGCACAATTTGCAGTTTTCACAGATCGGTGTAGCCTTTAAATGCAGCCCCAGGCGCCTTCCCCGTGCTGCTGGCTCCAGCGCTCCCATCCCCGGCGCTGGCTGCCGCAGCTCCCCACACCTCTCAAAAGCGGCGGCTCAGCGGGCTGGCAGCGCGATGGTGGCAAAAAGCGGCGGCAAAGCGTGAAGCTGGCAAAAAGCAGCAGCAAAGCAGCGACTCCCTCCCCGGCTGGCTCGCACTTCTGGGTTGGCATTTTGCCGGAATTTGTCCATAAAAAAGCCACACCTGGTGATTAGCCGCACTTCCAGGATCAGCTCGATTCTTCAGTGAAATAGATGTGACTTATCAGTGTGAAATTGCTGTACTCTATTTGACATCATAGGACCATCACAGGATCATAGAACAGTTGTGTTAGAAGGGACCTTAAAGATAATTTAAAGATCAGGGACGCTTTCCATTAGACCAGGCTTCTCCAAGCCCCATCCAACCTGGCCTCAAGCCCTTCCAGGGATGGAGCAGCCACAGATTATTAATATTTATTTATGAAAAATCACCTTCCCATTCTACCCTGTGCCCTCCTGTATACAGCACTGTCCTAGGGTCAGACCTAGCAAACTGGAAAGAGGCAGAAAGAGCAGGAAAGGCTGCACGAGAACTACATAGCTTCTACCCTATAACCAGATTTCAGAGTATCTGTAGATGAACCAAATATCTGAGCCCAAGGATCCAGGAGATTATTGGGCTTTCCTCTGGATGCGATGCAATCAGCCATGGCCAGCCTGATAAAAGCAGAAGCGAGACGTTGCTTAATGTCTGAAGAATTATTCCTGCTGTCTGCTAATAAAGCACGCTGATGTAAGCTGGGGATGATAACAAGAGCTCTGCGCTGGGCTAGCAAAATCTCATTTTTCAGGACAACTGAACTGTCAGTGCCAAAGAACAGACAGGTTATTGCTCATGCTTCTCCAAGGTTACTTTTATTAAAATGGAAATTTCCAAAGCTTTGCATGCACATATACGTGGCCACGGGTGCAGACTTCCCTGTGAGGGGAGAGGGGCCTTGCCACAGCCACCCCTCCCTTCTGCAGCCCCTTAGTGCAGCCCTTACAAATGGGGGTGCCCTGGGGAGCTGAGCATGCCTCTCTCTGCCCCAGGTCTGTCTGCACCAGCCCCATCCTCACCAGAGATTTGGGGTGGGCTTGGAACCTACAGCAGCCTGGCGTGGGTCCAAAGCTCTCCCCCGCTGCTGCACCCCTTGAATTTCCCCTGGGATCTGAGTGAGAATTTGCTGTCCCTCCTCAAACCCAGCACAGGCAGCATCCCCTGGACATTTCACATTTTGGGATGACACAGCTCTTCATACCACAGGGGTGCAGCTCCCCAACCCTTCTCACTGCAGTTAGTTCATTCCTGCAGGTCTGTCCCACCCATAGAGAAAGAGAAAGAGAAAGAGAAAGAGAAAGAGAAAGAGAAAGAGAGAGAAAGAGAAGATTTCATTTGGAAGGACCCTACAGTGATGATCTAATCCAACTGCCTGACCAGGGCTGTAAGTTAAATGTCCTTGTTAAGGACATTATCCAAATGCTTTTTAAATAGACAATAATAAAAGAAAAATACGGGGGAAAGAGCAAAAGATTAATACTGGCTGAGTTTTAACTTTTGTTGTCATAATACACTGAGGAACTACAACAGGCAAAACCTGAACTTGGCTGCTGAGAAATGATTTGTTCAACAAATGTGTCTTTTTATCTTCCCCAGTACATCTGAGGAACAGATTAATTTTTTACAAATGTCTGCCTTAGTTAAAATAATTTTGCTTTTCCCTTTCCTGGAGTTAATTGAACAAAAAATTGTTTGTGAAGTATCTCATTATGGAGCATTCCAAATTTCTGGCTTACAATTAGTGAAACAAATCAGTACTCTATTCCCAGACTGAAAAAAAACAAAAACAAAAACAAAAACAAAAACAAAAACAAAAACAAAAACAAAAACAAAAAAAACCCCACCAAAATATTAGAGCATTTCAATCAGCAATTTGAAACTGAAATTCTTAATTGATCTCAGAAAGAAATTCAATTTGAAAAACAAACTGATAAGGGGATTTCATGACTGTGCCTGGTTTTGGAGGTGGCTGAGGATGGTCACACCTTCACCAGCAGCTGCTCCACACCAGAAGGAGCTGCCAGAAATCACCCAGAGTGTGCAGCTCTTGTCCTGGGAAGCCACAAACAGCCATGGACAAGCACAGAACCCCCAGCTTCTTGCTAGCTCTGAGTGCTGCTCCTTTTTTTCCTGGGGACTGCAATCTCTGCCAAGAAACTCTATTCTGTGCTGGAGAAGCATGAAGGACTCAGCAAAGACCTGGCTCAGGTTATTGATGTTATGGGAAAGCAGAGTTATGTCAGGGGAGAGGAGATGGCTTTTTTCGTGTGCCGCTTTTGCTGCTGATTCAGGTTTTCTGCAGATTTTAGGAAGCAATAATCATTCATTATGAAAAAAAACCCCAATTCTTAGAGGATTTTACCCATTTCTGTGAATAATTATTTTCTCTTTTGAAGATACAGTGATATGAAGAGAGAACTGACAGAAATACCCAGCAACCTATAAATGAAAAATAACAACTTGGGCATTTTTTTTCAGAGACTCTCATGAGGGGCTTCCCCTGGTACCAGGCTGACCCAGTGGAGATACAGACCCACAGATGATAAAAACATGAAATGAGGTAGAAATCATGCAGCTGTTAATACCTGCTCACGTTTTAATTAATTTTCCGTTGTAACAGCAATAGTTGTTCTGTTTTTTTTTTCCAAAACAAATATTCCTGGCTCAAAAGATCACTGTCTTTTCTATATTTATGCAACATCCACTTCCCACTGGCACCTCCTCCACGTTACTAATTTCCCTTTTCCTCCTCCTCTAGCTGCTCCCTCAAGAGCTGGTACCACAGACACACAAGCCACACTTGAAAAGCAGTCAACCAAAATTAGGAGGGCTTTCTTCTGTGCTGTGTTTGGAAAGGCATCACCCTGAGCACATGGCACTGGTGTGTGACATGGCAGTGCAGGGGGAGCAGTGCCTGCTGTCACAGCATCATTTGACAGCTGAACATTCTGCTTGGAGCTCCTTGGCGTGGCTCACATGCCTCCTGAATCTCTCTGCTTGAAGTGTAACATTTTCATGCCCTTCACATCTCTTCCTGTGGGAACTTATGCTAGGCTTTGGAAAGGGTTTAAGCACACTCACTCCTCTCCAATGGCAGTAGCTGCTTACAGCTCTTATAATCAAAAATCTTTGCATGAAATTGTCTGTATTAGGAGCACTTCAGATGTTTGTAAGCCTTCACTCATGCCAAAACCCCACATGTAAATTACCCTGACCTGGTGAAGGGGATCCTGTAGACAAAATTGATTCCCTTCAGGCTTGGGCTGGAGGGCAGATGGCAGTGCCAGCAAGGGTGGCACACCCCTGGTGTCTGTACAGTGCTCCTGCATCACTTTTGGCAGCCTTCACATCTAAAATGCTCCATAATTCTTTCTGAAAGGATTCTGCTTCCTGGGACAGAAGACAGCATCCTGGAAATGGGGTTTTGCACCCAGCACCTCCACACCAGTCACTTGCCTTTCCTTTTTCTTCTTTGCCCCTTTTTCTTCTTTTTTTTTTTTTTTCCCCTACAACCCACACGTTTTTGCCCCTTCTGCCCACTTATGACAATGGTGGGATGTTCTCAGAGGTTACTGATGAGAATCTGTGGAAAGAGAGGGCCAGAGAGCTTTAGGAGTGCCTGTGTGGGAAGAGGGCTCAGAGCCCTGGATGCTCTCAAGGGAGCTGTGTGGCCCCAGGCATCTCCTTGGGGCACAGATGGGAGGTGAAGCTCAGCTCATGTTGTTTTTATTTCTCCCAGGCCTAACAGTGGGTCAGAGGAATAAGAAAAATAAAGATCAAGTGATCCTGAAGCAGCATGGCTGGCCAGGGGGGCTGCTCTGCCATGACCTTGTCCTCTCCAGCCCTGCATTCTCAGCAAGCACAGTGAGTCCTAATGGCACTGTGCAACTCACAGCCACAAAACAAACTGCAGGCAGCACCACAGAAACACACTGACAGTTCTGCAAACTGCTATTAACAATGATTTCACCTTTTTTCTTTTTTTTCCTTTTTAAGTGCCAGATGTTATGATGTTATTATCAACTGCTGTCCTGTGCAGTTAGACCCTGGGTCTCTGCCCTTCCAGTGAGATGGTCTGAAAACCAGGGTCTGGTATGGCCAGAGAATCACAGAATGGTTGGAGTTAGAAGGGACGTTAAAGCTCATCTTGTTCCAAGCCCCTGCCATGGACAGGAACATCTTTCACTGTCCCAGGTTGTTCCACTCCCTGTCCAACCTGCCCTTGGACATTTCCAGGGATCCAGGGGCAGCCACAGCTGCTCTGGGCACCCTGTGTCAGGGCCTCCCTACCCTCGCAGAAAATAATTTCATCCTAATATCTAACCTAAGCCTGTCCTCTTTTAGTTTAAAACCATTCCCCCTTGTTTTATCACCACCTGCCAATGCAAAAAGCTGTTCTCCAAAGCCATGTCAAACACAGCCATGCTTTAATTTATAGTACTTTTATTACTACAGTTTGAACTAATGTATTAATTTTGGAGCTGAGTATACCACCTATTGCCAAAAGACATTGCAAATGTGGGATTTCACAATGAAATATCAGTACAAAATCACTACTTGCTGGTACCTATCATGAGAGGTACATGGATGATGCAAAAGCTCTTGACATAGGGCTGTAACATTGCTGGAGTGAAAATGTACCAGAGCTTTCCATGGATAGTGCTGTCATTTAGGGTTTTTTAAATTACAACTTAATTTGGAGTCAACAGGAGCCTTGACTGGAAGCTCCTCCCGCAGAGTCCATTCATGTTTCAGCAAGAGATGCTGAAAAGTCCATCTTAAAGCTTCCCTGAAACTTCTGTGGATTTGTCCCTCTCTGTGAAAAACCATTCCCAAATAAAATACAGTCTCTCCTCAAGCCTTAAACTGAAGGTGCATTTATTTGCTCAGAAGGCAGATGTGAAGATCAGTGTCTGGAAAGGAGTTTCCAGAAGGCCATGTGTGGGGTGGGAGGGGTGGGAGGGATTCCTGCAGGGAGCCTGGGGCTCAGCTCACCCTGGGCACACCTGGAAGGAGGCAGCTCAGCCTCTGAGTGCACCTTGGAGCTATTCTCCTGCTACAGCCCCAGCAATTCCTCTCTCCTCACCTGCCCTCCTTATCTCTTTCCATGATCCCTGCTCTCCCTTCCCTTTCTGCCCTCTAGGCCTGCAACTGCTGCTGGAAATAACATTTTTTTAATACCATTTCTATCTCTCCCCTCAATCCAACTGGTGCCATTGTAAGCAGTTTCTAAGTGTCACTGCTTCTTTCAAATTCACATCCTCCCACAAGATACAGACACATCCAACCCAGCCTGCTCACTCTGTCCTTTGTGCAGGCTTTATATTGCAAGTTATTTAAACTCCCAGCTATTTTCCTGATTAAATAAACCTGGGACCAGTTACTCTAAAGAAATCAGGCTTTTATTAGAAAGCTACATTGCCATCTTGTTATTTTGATCCCTACTCACCTCTCATCTTCCCACAGACAAAAGCCTCTGAGTTTCTTTATGTACAGGTGCATTCATGCTTTTATTGAGCAGGAATCCTCTTTGCAATCTCTACGCTGGGATGAGCCTGCTCTGCAGATCATACTTGGTGTTTCACTTGGGTTTGATTTTTGTCTCTGCTCTGACAACCCCTGGCAAAGTTAATGATGGCAAAAGAAGCACTTCAGGGTTTGCTCCTGATTTCAGTGATGGGAGTCACCTCCTGGCCATGCTCTGGCTGCTTGTCTTCCTCTTGCAGTCACATCCACATTGCAAGGGAACTGGGAAGAGTAGGGGAAGGCAGCAGGGAATATCTTTCAAATTAGGATACACAAGGATGGGTACAGTACATGAAAAAGGAAAGAGAGCTGGAATTGGTTAGAGCATATCAGTTATAAAAAATAATTGAGAAAACACAGTCTTGCTATAGTTAATGAGTTTTACAACTCAGAAGCCAGTGCAGAGACTTGGTCTGTGGATGCACCCCCTGGCTCTGGAATGCTGCTGGTAATGCAGGTTAAAGGTCCAGCCTCCAGCCTCAGGCACAAAAATGCAAATGTGGTCCACTTTTGGCTTCCCAGAGGCAGACTTCACTTTAAAGGGAGCTTAATTTAAAATTTTGGAGCCACCTTTTTTCCAGACAGAGGATTTACAGCATAGAAACAAGCAAAAAAGGTGGTGAAGAGGATTATTGTTGTTGTTGTTTTAAATTAATTACTATTATTTGTGGAATTTTTTTTTCCCTTGATGTTATTTCTTGCAATTTTCACCAAGGATTTTCTCACTCCAGAGCAAGGGAGTGGGATCTTTTGCAGTCATTTCAAACCAGGGCACATCTCTGTCTCAGGGCCCTGCAGCTGAGGCCAGCAACACAAAGTGCAGTGGGGAGACGCAGGTCTGCACATCCCGAGTGACATGATAACGTCATGAAAAGCCTTGATAAAAATGTGCCTTTTTCCCCCCATTAATCAGCTCTGTTTGAGTTGGGTGTGCCAGCTTTCCTGAGAGAAGTAACCTGCCAGACACCCAAATATTGGCTGTTTAATTTTCCTGAAGTTAATGGAGAGAGTGCCCGTAATTACACGTGGCCTCCTGTAAGTTTTCAGCTTTTGTGATGAAGTAGGAGACAGCATTATGGCACTTAGAGCTATTGATTAGTTAAGCTAATGGACTGAGACTGATTGAATCTATTGCCACAGCCAGGGAATTCTGTGTGGTGCTTCTTTTATGAGCTCAATAGAAAACACCTCTCAAACTGCAGGGTGGAGAGCTGGGGGAGCAGGGAGAGCCAGGCTGCTCCCAACACACAGGGAGTTCTTCATCCCCACGTGGCACCACATCCAAATGTCTTGAGACCAAAGCTGCTCTGTCAATCCTTGTCCCACTGGTGCACTTCTCATTTGGGACCCAATACAGAATTTTCATGGGCCTTGCAATTATCTGCAAGAGATGGAAATTTTAAGAGAGCACAGAAGTGTGTGAGATGCAATAAATGCCTGAGGGACACTGAGGGAATTGCAAAAGAGGGTTCATTCCTCCAACAGAGTTCAGTCCTGGCCTCCTAGGCAGCTTCCCTTGAACAATCCCACAAAGTCTCACATCACACACGTGTTTGAGGTGATTTCATGTTGATCCTCAATTTGATAGCCAGTGCTTCAGCCAAGCTCACCAGGTTTACCACTGCACCTGAATTTCCCTGTCATTACCAGGACACACCAAACCCAGCCTTCAAACTGGTTATTTTTGTTAGGAATTCAGCTCAAATTTATCTCCAAAAATTCTGTACCTCCTGGAGTGCAAAGGGGAAGACAGAAGCCACTTCCCTCAGCCCAGACTAGAGGCTGATGAGCACCTTGTCCATCCAGGGAGGCATCAAAGCCACTTTGCTGTGCAGGGCTGCCAACACTGTCCCCACAGGCCACTCAGGCTTCTGGGGACACCTTTGCTCTGTGTCACTGCCCTGCTCCAAGAGGAGGCACGCAATCAGTGCCAGACAGCAAGGAAACTACTCCTGTCAACAGCTCCCAGGGTATATTATGAGATTGGGATTGTGGCTGACATGACACTGAGGAAAACAGTTTGACTTGCACAGATTCTGGTTTGCAGTATTTTCATTCTGTGTCAAGGGTGGTGTAACTTCGGCACAGTGCAGAACATATGGATTGGAAACTGCCTGGCTGAGTCATTCAATATGTAGGTAATAAAACCTGAAGATTTCAAAATAAAGAAAGATGAAGTCAGAAAGATTAATTTCGCAGCTCAGGAAAAAATATTAGGGACAGAGCACAGCAATTAGGCAATAGATAGATCCCTGGAGAATTGGCTCACATTTTTGTTTCCTCTGCTGGACCCATCTTATGTCAAGAGGATGTTCACAAAGAATGAGCATTTTTTAATGGACTGACTAGAGTCCAATAGATTGTTTAGAAGTGCTATAATTATCCAAATGCAATACCAGTTGAGTCACGTGCTTGTAACCCCCCTCAGCCATTTAACAGAGCATAAATCAGTTAGACAAAATACAGTCCTGATACAAAGAGGAAATATCAGACCCATGGCCAAGGTCCCCTTGCCTGTCCATGTTTGGGGATGTTTGTGGAGCTGGGGGTGTCCCATGACAGCACCCTGAGCACATCTCTGCTGTCCCCAGGCACCCTGAACAGCCCATGGCATGAGCAAAGCCATCCTTGTCACTTCCAGGAGACACAGCTGGTGGCTTGGTCACCTGCCCCTCCAGGAGCTGCTGGAGCTCAAAGACACAATTCACCACGACAAAAGAACAAGGGCTGATGAAAACTGATTTTGTGATGTTTTGCTGTTCTCTGCAGGTGGGGATGTGGCCGTCCATCAGCAGGGCAATGCTGACCTCTGCTGATGGAAACCAAAATTATGGAAAACTCCCTGGGACAGCACTAACGTGTCTGAGAGGCTTTGATGGAGTGGGTACAGCCCCTCCCAGGTGTAACCTTCGAGTTTGAAGCCCAGGTTTGCAAACCAGAGCTTGACAGATGCTATAAAATCCATCTGGGTTAAGAGCTGGAGCGAATCCTTTCCTGGTGGCTTGGCAGGGACAGGGGCAGTGTCCCCACACCTGGAAACCAGGGCTGATGTGTCCACCCCAACCAGCACAGGGGCTTTACAATCTGGCTGCAGAAACTCCATCAGTGCTTTGCTCTGCTGGAGAAGCATGTGGAGAGAGGATGTCAAAGAGACACAAGTGATGCTTCACTTTCTCAGGCAGCAATCGGGATTTTCACATTTAGAAAATATTAGCTTGCTAAAACATAGTTATAAAAATGCAGGTTATTAATCTTAATGATACCTGGGGTCCAGCAACAAGGTGTGCTCAGAGAAGCACCAGACCAGGCATTTTCCGGGTCCTTCCTCAAGGGTCAGGCACACAGCTTAGTATTCCCACTAATGATCTTGGCAGAAAAAGAATATTGTGGTGATGAAATTGTGCTGATGCCCCAAACCCAGGGGGTGTCTTCAATACAGAGGAGAACTGGGATATGAGACTGGGAGGAATGGATGTCCTCGAGAGCTGGAAGTACAATTTGGGATGGCACAGGGGAACGGGTGAGGGAATGCTCTGCTCCAGCATGAGATGGGTCTGGGTGCCACAGTGATACAGCCAGGTGAAATGGGAAGGGGAATGCTAGGATATTTCAGTTGGTAGAGGTATTTCCCATGGAGGTAGGGAAGAGTGTTGTCACTTCTGAGCTATTTGAGAGCAATTCAGTCAACCTGGCTTACAGAGGAGCTTTGCCACAGACATTGACAGCAGCGTGACCCTCCTCCAGGCACTGTGAGTGCTCCCAAGGTTTCCCCACTCAAGTTATTCCTCCTGCAGTCCTGCAGGTCTCCCCTGAGCTTGTTATGATGGACACCGTGAGCAGGGTTGAATCCATAATAGCTTTGTACTCTGGTTTTGCACAATTTGTGGAAAGTGCAGTGCCCAGCCTGGCAAGATCTTTTGTAAGAGCTTGGGACAGAAAGTTAATGGAAGCAGCTCTCTCCCGCTTTCCTGGCAGGGAAAATTTAGAGGAGCTCTGCAGCCTCCCAGGCACTCCCAAAGATCCATCCTGAGTCCTGCTCCAGTTAGAGAATAACGGAATAAGATGGGGTGGATGTTTTTGCATTCAGATCTACCAAATTTGTCAGGAGGAGAGAGGTAAAAGGTCCAGGGGAGGGATTACTGAAGCAGTGGTGATCCTAAAGAGGCTGACCTGGAACAGAGGCTAGACAGAATTAGAGGAATAAAGTGGGTATTTATTAAAAGGCCTCCAAAGGATTCACCTTGGCTAGTACAAGAGCCTGGCTGTGGCTCTGCCCAAGATGGACCCAAGATGGACACCTGGTGACGAGTTTTTACACTTTTATAAGTTTGGGTCCATTTCCATATTGGGGTTAATTGTCCAGTTGCAGCTCCAGGTTATGAAGTTCCATCCTCCCAGTTGCTCTCCTCAATTCCCAGTTGTTTACACCTTTTAGGCCACAAGCTGCAATGTGTCCTTGGTTCTGGGACTGGAAAAGGAACGTTTTGTCTGAATAAACTGTGAAGAGAACTTGCTAACATTTCTTATAAAGTTCAGAGTTACACACTAAGGCAGTACAGAATCTGAAAAATATGAAAGCTAAAACTTAAGGCATCAGTGGCATTACAAACCTACAAAACCAGTGGCATTACAAACTGACAAGCTCTCATTTGCTGATTAAAGCTGCCATGAGAAGCACCAAGGGTCTTTAGCTAAAAAAAACTTTCTAATCACACCCCAAACTGAAAACTTTCTATTTGTTTCTGACTGCTGCACAGGTGGCACAGAGCAAAGCATTTGCAGCTCCTGAGCAGGCAGGGTGTAAAGGCAGAGCTCATAAGCTTGTGTGTTAACTCAAATCCCTTGGGATCAGTTTGCCATCAGGTCTGTGGTACCTGCGTGAGGTGTTTTATTTATTGCTGCTGCTAATCCACAGCTGGGCAGACAGACACACGTGGGAGACAAGCGTGGGGAAAGGGAAGAGTCAGGGGCTCAGCAAATGGTCACCAGCTCCCCAGCACACAAAGCCAGCAGCACTCCACCCTGAGTGAGCTCTGGCTGAAGGATGAGCTGTGTAACCCTCTGCTGCTCCTCTCAGAGCCAGAGTTATGTGTGTTTGTGGTCAAGGTGGTCTATCCTGGGACTGTATTTCTTAGTCATTGTCACAAGGGCTAATTTATCTTTGGTAATTAGTTTCTGTGCCTTGGAGCAGTGGAGCACAAATAAGCATTTAACATTGATCTATTGCAGCACTTCCCTGGGTAAATAGATGGCTCTGGCTCTCGATGATGCTGATGCATCAGTGTCTTTTACCATCAGAGGAGTCACTCAAGCATCAGCTCAGCCACGAGCCAAAAAGCATGTCTGAGCTTTTAAACCAGCTCAGGGAATGTCTCCTCTGACCTGCTCTGCTCTGGAAGGCAAAGCAGCACATCCCCCTGCCTGCCCTGAGGCACAGCCCAAAGTGCCCTGAAGAGGAGATCAAATCAAAGAGCTCAGAAAACTGGGGCCACAAATATCCTTTTCTGTTTTGAACCTCATGAATGGCCTAGGTTCAGCTCTCACAGCCCCAACACCACCTGCATGTCCAGCTCAGGACCACAGTCTGCACTAATTAATGTGTTGCCAGTTTTCAGGAAATTACATGTGATTATAAGCCGCACCTTTTTCATTGAAGAATCCAGCCTACCCCAGCAGTGCGGCTTATATTCAGGTGCGGCTTATCTATGGAAAAATCCCGTGATCTACCCGGCTACCAGGAGGTGCGGCTTATAATCAGGTGCGGCTTATAATTGTGAAATTACTGTATGTGGATTTTACATTCAGATGAGCACCCACTCTAAACCAAGTACATCCATGGGACAACCAAGGAAACAAAAATGCATATTGGTTGGTTTAGCCCCAGGGCTAAATGTCTGGCAAAAAATGAGCAAAGGAACTATGTTTTCATTAAAAGAAACTATATCAAGACATTAATTGAAAATCATGGATGCTGTAGTTTTTAGTCTACATGGAATAGAAACAGAAATAATAACTAAGAAAAGCATTATTATACACTAAGTATACTTAGTGGACTTGTGGACTACAAAATACCCATTAATCTAGAAATAAATTACAGACAGTAAAATCTGTTAGAGTTAGTAGAGTTTTTCACTTAATTAAATGTATTATTATTATTTGATGGGGACGTGCTTTATTCTGTGATACCTAATTATTTCTCTGGAAAAGTTGCATGTTCATCTTTATGACTGTGAAATTAATAACAGGCCATAAAGCCTCATTTTGATTGAGACAGTCTTCCAGAATATGAAAAGAAATATTAATTCAGTGCCCACCACCTGGATGCACTGGCTTTTCCACTGCCATATTGAACAAAGTGCAAGTTAAAAACTATTCCTTCCTGCCACAAGCATTAGAAGCTTGAGCAGCTTGCAGTGCTCAAAAATTATCCCAATTCTTTGTCTGAGGTATGAAACCAGGCTGCACAATTTCAAAGTGGTTAATTTTATCATGACCCCAGAACTGTGTAGCAGCTGGAAAATAATTTCTCCCCAGCTATTAGCTCCATTGTCCTCATTAAAGATCTCCTTTTTCTGGTTAAATTGGAGATGGGAAGACTTAGATTTTTTATTCATGATGACTTCACTGAATCATGTTATAGCAGTGGTAGTTGTAGTGGCCAATATTTAAAATTCAGGGATTTCAGTTTATCAGCTTAAATCCTAACCTTCGGGCACGTTTTGTTTTTTTTGAAGCTGCAAAAATATTCACTGTCATGATGACAATCAGTGTGTTATTAAAACAGAGGTAGGAGCTAGGTAGATAATTTTGGGTGCCCTCATTTGGAGATGGTATCCCACTTTAGAGCCAGTTCTAACTGCAGATAAACAGGAGCTCCCAGTTCTATAAAAGAACCAACACCTCATAAATGTATGATTTTTAAAATCTTCTTATCAATCCTTCTGACTTTTGTGCTTCCTTTGGATTTGTTTTAGTTTGACAGCTTCTGCTTAGGTTGAACTTTCACATTTATTTTCCTCTTTCTGACACTTTCTTGAGGAAAAGCACAGGAAAAAGCAGAAAGAAATGTCACAGTTGGACTTCCAAGCCTATGGTATAGAGAGTCACAATTAAACAAAACCAATTGAGGGCCTGGTGCATTGATGAATAAAATATGCTTTGATAAAAGAATGTGCCTAAGTGCAAAGTATCATTATAACCTAGTGGAAAAAAGATTCTTTCCTCAATCCAAATTTCTCAGAGACAGAACAGTATTTTTCGACTACTATTACTGAAATAGCCATCAAGGTGTGCACCAATGTAGTTACCCACCTCAAAAATACAGGTTATCAAATAAAACTCCATTTCTAAGTGTTTCAAATGTGGAATTTTCTCAGCTGCAAATTCAAACAGAAGCAGATGCCTCAGAGCCTTATTATAATTTGAGGAGTTATTAAAGAATGGGATCATCCGGAGAGAGCACAATGGCAGATCAGGTTGAAAAGTACAAACTACTTTTATTCTCTCCCTGACAAGTTAAATATCAAAATAAATTCACTTCAGGCACATTCCCATCAGTTTTCATCAGCTTCCTCGCAAGGCTTTTATTGGCACAAATGACCACAGGAAGCAAACTTCACGCTGAAACTGTTCTGCCCACCTCTGAAGGGTAAGTTCATTAGGAAGCATTAATTGGATGAAGGCATTATCTCCATTGAGAGGTCTTTTTCATGTCACCACTTAATAATGTTCACTGTGTTCCAGCCATCTCAGGAGTGCAACTTTTCACTCTCACTCTGAATAGGCAAAACTCCACCCTTTTGTGTCAACTATTTTTATTTCCATTGTAATGAAACAACTGCCCATTACTAAATGATCAAAAGAAGATAAATGCTACAGCAGAGGACAGAAAATGAGGCATGGGGAGGTTCAAAGGACACATTAAATCTGCTGATGTGACCTGCTTTTGCTCAGTGAACTTATCTATGAACATCTCTACTTAGATGTGCAATGCTTTGTGCCAGAGCCCTGCAGCACCTGGGACCAATTTCTGCCTTTAACCAAGACTTTAGTCACTTCTGGGGCATTGTGAGGCCCTCTGCACGTTCATCAGTGAATGCCAGCCTGCAGGAGAGATGCAGGACATCACATCTTTCATGAACTTCTGAAAGCATTGCCTCCTGTTGAAGTCACCTGACACCATCTCTACTTAGGACTGAGAAGATTCAGAGCATTTGCATTTGCTGTTGAAAGGGAAAAAAGAAAAGAAAGACCTCTCCTGCCTGTCAGAGGGGTGTCCCCCCATCTCTGCATCCCAGCAGGGATCTCTGACCCTGATGGGAATGATGGGGTTTGCTCAGGTGAGAGGTTTGCTGCAGGCTCAGCGCACTGAGGACATTTCAGCTGAACAAAACACATTTCTTTCCAAAGAGCAAAAACACAAGCAAGAAAAAAAACCCTTTGGTCTGTTCTGCATTCAATCCTGATCCACACATGCTGCAAGAGCTTGAAATGCAATTAATAATGTCAGGCCCTTTTACACTTTTAGAGAAGTTATTTATTATTACTATTGTATCGGCATGACACTTATCGCCCCAGTAATAAAACCTCTGGCTTGCAGTAATGGATCCAGCCTCATGAGCTGCCTGCAAGGAAAGGAAGGTTTTAAAGATGGAAAATTGGTTCCAAGCAAGATGAAGTGATCCTGGCCAGCCTGGGAAAGCCCATGGCAGGGCCCCATGCAAATACAGATACCCTGGGAGCAGGGGAGGCTCTTAATTACAAACATGAACTTTCCTTTGCATTCTCAGACTCAAATGTTTCTCTGTTCAACAGCTAAATGGGAGATTTTGAACGGCAGACTATATCTGAAATAATTTCTAGCCTGATTTTGGAATCAGAAAGTGACTGTTTTGCAGTCAGGGTGTATATGAAAGTTGGCCAGGTGATCCTCACATTAGAGGAAATTGTGTTAAAGAAAGATATCTTTCACCAAGATAAAAAGTGACTGTGAAGAGGTATTGAAATGGATTTATTTGTTGGCTATTTTTGTGAAACATGTGGAAAGAAATTAGTGAAATGAATGAGGAAAGGAAAGGAGGAGGGATGACTGCCCAGATGCAGCCTTCAGCACAGGAGCTCCCTGACCTACAGGTTTCCAAAAGGCAGGGGAGGGCAGGGGAAGTATAAGAAAAATATAGAATACTGACTATTTTCTGTATTCCTTGCATTCTTTCCTTCCCTTGAAAGTACAGGATTCTGGTCAAGGAGGAGTTTTTGTCTAAGCCTGAGTGAAATTTTATATATTCCTACACTTTCCAGGGACTGATACATAAATAAACAGGGCTCCAGCACCAGTAGAAAGGCTAATTATGTTCAGAAGCAATTTGTGGCTGAGAGATGGAACTGGCAGATTTATTTAAATTCCCACCAAAACAAGAATGAATTTGGGACTATTTGCTGGGGGTTAGGGGGAGTAAAGTACAGCTCTCCCATAAAGCAATGCAAGAATTTCCTCTCCAATTAACCCCTTTACCTGGCCTTGTACTAGAGGCTATATTAATGCCCTCAGTTTAACATTTCAAAGCATCAGAAATAATGAACATTAAGCAGTGGCCCAGGGATAATTTACACAAAGTGCAGAGAAGGCAGGCTCTGGCAGTGCTTGTTGTTTTAAGACATTTGTAATGGGGTGAGAAGCTCCCAGTAAAACACCCAGAGCAGCTCTGTGTCACCCGAGGCTCTGAAGCAAAAAATCTGCATTAACATTTGGCAGGAATTGCAAGGGAGCCAGGACTGAGTCTGGCCATGACCCTGCATGTCCTGAGCACAGGAGGAAAGTTTTCTTTAATTTGGCTGCTTTGGGATGAGGCTGTGATGGGAAGATGCTCTGCTAGAGAAGGGAGTGAGGAATGATAAGGCCTTGGAGACAAGCTGTAAGAATTAAATAAGCTCAGGAAGAAAGTCTAGATCAAAGCTGGTAATTTTGACATTATTGTTTTTGTGTATAAAAACAAGTCCGGGCACGAGGGAGTTGAGTTTGAGTGAAGTTTGAGTGAATACTTTTTACTCTGAAGGTTATTCATGGGTGAGTTGTTTGATTCTACAGTATTAATTCTGCTTTGTGTTACATCATAGGCATCACAAGGATTTCTTTGTATCCCAGTGTGGATAACAAATACATGGAATTGGAGAATGACCTATAGTTGATAGTAAACAATGGAGAAAGTCTGTGAGTTAAATTTATTAAACCTCTAGAACTTCTTCCTGAATTTCCTCAAACAACATCCCCTTCCCCCAAATAACAAGTGGCATGATCTGCACAAGCATGACAAAACAAACTCAGTATTGATCTACGGGGAAACATCTGTAAATCAGGATCTTGTGGATTCTTTGTCCATCACTAAAAGTGTAGCAGCCCTTCTTCCAGAAATAATAAAATCAAAACATTTCCCTTCTGGATGAGCATTTTTGATACTTTTTAAAGTAAACCCACTCTTAGTCAGGGAAGCAGTGCAAAGTGTTTGCAAAAGCAAGGGGCTGGTTTTGTCGGAGGGAGGCAGTGACAAAGTTCCCATGGAGTTAAATCCTAAAGAAAACAGCCACTGGAGCAATGAGCTGTAATCTTCCTTAATCCATAATATCAGCTCTTGACAGATACATACTGAGTGATTAATAGGATGCTAAAAAATGTTAACAAAGCAATAGGGACTTGGAGACCACTCTGAAAATTTCCTTATCACATTTACAAATTCACCAGAGGTACCATCATTACAGTGTAGGACAAAGCACGTTTTCTCTGGCAATTTGCTGGCAGGTCTAATCCAACGTGTCATCACAAGTGGGAGTGGAAATGAAACTCCTGGTCTGCTCTTCCCTGCTCCTTCTGAGAGGAGAAGAAAAGCCCCACTGGGATCCTGCCATCTCACAAGTTCCACAAACCCTCCTCAGACACCAGATCTTTCCAGCTGGAGCTTCTACTCCAAACATTTATCTTGGAGGGATTTGTTTCTTTCGTTATTTATTTGTTGTTAACAAGGAATTAAAGGAGAATGGGAATGAACAAAGCATTCTCTGTTCTCTGCCTAAGAGGACTTTCACCATTTAGCAAGATTTCAGTTTCTATTGATACTTCAGTAAGGGAGGGGAGTGACTACAAGGAGCAATGCTCAATAATAAAGATATTTTTTAGACTTGGATTAGATATTCATCCACAGTCCAGAGGATATGACCTTGAAAAAAAAAATCAGTTAAAAAAGCCAGATTATAGACACCTTTCTAGAGCTATGTCCAGGAGGCTATTATTCCTACACAGGCCTTTGTAAACTCCAAAAGGGTGAGCACAATGCTTGATGTAAACCTCAACAGATTTCTGTGGGAAAATGTTGAAGGGGGAGGGAAAAACTTCAGCCACTTTATTTCCCTCCCCACTGAGATTAAGTATAATCTTTTCAGTATATGCTCCAGTATTTTATTTTAGATGAGATTATTCAGAAATCAGCTACCAGATTTTGCAGTTCCTATGCTACCTTCACTCCCCTGATGATATTCATGAGTAGAGAAGCCATAACACTTCAAAGGCAAACCCTTCAGCCCCAAGACTGCATAGGCCCAGTAAAACTGAAATTATCCATCCTTGACAGTGTAAAGAGTTGTCCTCTGTAGCTGCATTTTAGGGCACTGTAGCACAGTCAGAGCTGTGCACTGAAATGGGAGTGGCATGAACTGGAAATGAGGATAAAATCTGCAACTGCTCCATGTGAAATGTGCAGTTTGGGTTTTGCAGGCACTGATTCTACTGCAGACAACACAAGGCAGCTGACTGCATGGTTGTCCATTCTGTCTGGGCTGGAACAAACTGGTGCTGCTGTAGCATCACAATTCCCTCTGGGAGACACAGACTGGCTCCTCACTAACTGGGAGCTGCCACAAAACTCATTGTGGAGCAGGGCTGCTGCTGGACTGAGCTCAGCAGGGTTAGTCTGGCTCAAAGCTAGGGCTGAAGCAGCCCCTCACTTCTGCCATGCCCTTCCTGGTATTTCCCTGTCCCTGTCACTCCTGTCTCTGTCTGCAGACCTGAGCTGCAGCACTCCAGCCATCGAGTGGGAGAAGGAAAAAACAACCCCAAAGCAGATTTTGTGCATCCCTTGTGGCAGCTATGCTGTGCCATTGTGACTTTATACAAACCAGAACCCATGACTGCAGCAGAAATAAGTGTGCTCCCCAACTGCTGGGATCAGGATGCCATGAAGCCAGCAGAGGAAGCTGAACACATTTATCTGCCTGACTCTTTGGTTCTGCTGCTTCAGCTCAGCGTCTCCAGTGTTTTGGGAGGTGGATTTATTCTGCTGGCTGCTGCAGCCCTCTCGTGGCCACACTCCTGTTGCTGGGGAAGCAGAGTCTGAAATTCTGCATGGGAGGAGAGTGTCTTTCAGAAAGCAAAATAATTAGTAAACAGCATGTTCACCAAATAATAAATATATAAACAAATGGGACACTTAGGATGCTATTTATTCCAGGTGTACAAGCAGAGCTGTTGATAAAGTACTTGCTTTTGAAGAATCAAAGGAAAAATTACACATAAAGCATTGATCAGCCGTGTTTTTAATGGGGTGCCCTGTTTCATCTCCCCAGCCTGTCACTAAACAGCCTGCTTTGAAGTGTTCCCTTTTTTTGAGCATTTGCACATTGATTTACAGGGGTGTGGGTAAGTTTTGTGCTCACAGATGGGTTTTGCTGAGTATCTGCTTATTGGAAATGTGTTTGTCTGCATAGGAAACTCCAAAGAGGGGTGGAAAACCTCTTGGGCTGGAGAAGATCTGGGCAAACTTGTATCATGCCAAATTTCTGCAAAGACCAACAGGTAGGTTTTTTTTCTAAGCTTGAAAAGCCAGCCTGGCTTATGGCACCTTTTGTTTTTCGTCTTAATCTACCAGGTAGAGACAGAAACAACACTGCTGATTGGAAATAAATCATGAGAATTCATGGAGGAAGGAGAGCCCTGATGGGAGCAGTGCTGAGAGAACATCCAACATCCCAGATGTTCACTGGGAGCCAGCACCAGCTCAGGAGATGCCTGTGGAATAAACTATAGGATGGATCAAAGGGAAAAGCTTCTGCACAGGTGTGGGGTACTGCAGAGGAGAGTGTCCAGTTTTGACTGATGTTTCTGGAAGTGACAGCAATAGTACTTGCAGGCCAGGGTGTCCTGACAGGGGGATGATATTATGCTACTGTTTTCCCATTATTTTGCTCATTTTTCCTGCTACAGTAGTTTCAGGAGAAATGGCTACATTTCAAAAAGATGTGATAAAACCCAAACCTAAACAATACCCAAAAGAAACAAAGGGCAGAGTGGAGACACAATGACTCCACGGGCTCTTCACCTTTCCAGGGCAATGCTGTCCATGACAGTCACTGCATTCCGGTGGCTGGGGTGGGACATTCTAGCAGGATCCGCAGAGTGACAATGACACGGAATGTCTTGCAAGCCAGTGTGACAGCCCATGTGTTCCTGGTGCTGGAAGAAGCCATTTGATCCATACCACACATCACCCTGAGCCCCTCCAGGTGCCTTGTGTCCTACCCAGCTTAAGCACAGAAAAGTCACACATAGAGAAGCCTTCTGTTCCTGCAGGTATTTCCCACCTGAGCTGGGGTTTTACCTGCTCAGAGCTTTTACAATGAGGCTGCTGACACTGCAGGCAGCTTTCCCCTGTGCTCAGTCCAAGCACAGCACCACGGTGCCAAACGCAGAACCAAACCTCATTGTGTGGCATCTCCCTTTGGAGCTGGCTGTCTGTCCTGGCAGCCTCTTTGAGCAGCTCAGGGTCCTGGGGAATTAGTCTTAGCTTACCTATATTAACATTTTAACCTCGTTTTCGTGGCATTGGTGCTGTTTTGCTGTGCTGCAGAGATGCTGCTCCAAGAGAGCCAAGCTGCCTCCCAGGGCTGCAGCACAAGGACAAGCTGCAGCTCTCCCAGCTCTTCCACATCCTCAGGCTCATCTTTCTCACTTATGAGAAACCCTTAATGCTTCCATAAAATGGTACTCTGCATATTTTTTTGTTTTTAACTCAATGACCTTTTTGTTCTTCATTTTCTATAATCCCACGCGTGCAGAACCAGATGTGACTTTTTTGTTTTAAGATGGTTTTTATTTTATATGGAGACAAACAATAGTAAGAAAGTAACAAAATTAATGTCTGTCTGGAATAGCACAGGGCAAGTATCATCCTGGGTTCCAAAATATTCTCCAAACAAAAAGGCTGATAAATTTTTAAGACATGTCTCTATCATGAGGCGCTGAGAGACTTGGGGCAGTAAATGCCTACACTGATAAAACCATGTGAAATAGCCTAGTGCAGAGCAGCTTAGAGCTCAGGCCTGGGTGCAGTGACATTACCTGGGTGTCACACACAGCCAACACCGTCCCAGCTGCAGAGGTCACACAGACCCGTCCATAGATGTGCGAACATGGCAAAGTGGCAGTGCCAGCGAGAGCACGGGCAGGATGCAAAGTGTTAAAAAAAAGAAGTCCGGGCAGGCTGGTGGCTCTAGGACTCCACGACGATCATGCTGAGGTTGTTGCTGAAGATGACCCTGCCGTCCCTGGTGCTGCTGCACTCGGGCTGGCACAGCGCATCCCGCAGCCGCCGCCGCAGCGCCGCCGGCGCCGTGCCCAGGAAATTTTTGGTGCCCGTCAGGAAATCCATCATGCGGCCGCCCAGCGCGTCGCCCTCGGTGAAGCACTCGGTGATGTCCCAGCCCGAGGGCAGCTCATAGACTCGGTGCTGTGCCCCGAGCCGTCGCAGCACATCGGTGATGCCGCTGCAGGTGATGTAGTGCCCGCTGTCTGTGGCGGGCAGGCAGGCCCTGTGCCGCTTCCACAGGCTGGCCCAGCCGCTGCTGTCTGCCGGGACACCGCGCAAGGTCACTTTGGCAGAGCCAGGGCGGTCCGACAAACATCATCAGCTATAAAACCAGCTGGAAAAGCTCCCTCGCTTTCCCCTTCCGTGAGCCTGCTTACAAATATCTGTGCCTCATAAAACTCTGGTGTGTCCCAGCCCTCCCTCCAAAAGTGTCCTGTTTACAGGAAACTCCTGGGAGATATCTCCAGCACTGAATTTGCCCAGAAGGAAGGGTACAGTAGAAGTATAGTAGGGTACACCCTATATTTAGGGTACAGAGGTATAACAGGACCCACAGCTGGTCTGTGGCTTAGAGAGGGTTAATGAGTGAGGGTTGTTTTGAGAAATATTCTCTGACCAAGGCTGTTGGCATGGAGACCAAGAAGAGAAGAAGGAAAAAGAAGATAACCAAGGAAGTAAACCTTGCAGCTGTGAAAAGTATTTTAGAAAAGCCTTGAATAGAGGTGGAAATTTTTCCACCAATGATCATTGTGTTGATTTATTGTAGCCAATGAAGAAAGTGTAAACTGTGAGGAGGGTCTAAAAGACAGCATGCTGTTGCAATAAAACAGATTTGGCCTTCTGAAGAATAGAGGTGGAAATTTTTCCACCAATGATCATTGTATTGCTCTTTTGTAGCCAATGAAGAAAGTGTAAACTGTGTAGAGGGTGTAAAAGACAGCATGCTGTTGCAATAACCAGATTTGGCCTTCTGAAGTGTGCAGTGTCTATGTGTGTCTCTCACAGAGGTACCAATGTGCTGAGCCTGAACAGCCACGCTGCTTCTTAACTGGGCCAAAACAGAGCACGTGTTTCCACACAGCAAACCTCAGTTATAAGTGCTCTTTGAATAGTACACGACTCAAAGAGCAGCCCCAGACAGCAAGGGAAACACCCTACAGGTAATGTGAGAGCCAGTTTTAATGGGGAACATGGGAATTTGTGCTTTATCCACCATGCTGTGAGCTGGGGATTCATGAATGGCACAAGGAATGAAACATTCTATTCTTTTAAGAAGTGCCATCGTGTTGTGCCTCTTTTTTCCTGTCCTGCCATAAAGCCTGCAGCTCTTGGCAGCATCTGTTGTCCTTCTAGGGTCTGGGTCATTGCTTACAAAGATTAGAGCCTGAAGGATGAGTCCACCCAGAGCTCAGGTTGTGTTTTAACAGTGCAGATTTCACCTTGAGGAGAGATTGACCTTCATTCATGGACACAACTCAGCCACACTCTCTATTACATCCATTCCAAAAGCAGGGAAGCATGAGGAAAAGGCTGTGCCTAAGTGGCCCCATCAGGCACTGGGGCCCAAGGCTAAGCCCAAGATTGCATTCTCCTTATGCAATTTTAAAAAATTCATAATTTCAGCATTAAAAAAAAAAAATACTATAGAATAAGCAGCACTGACATCCCCAGATAAATATCTATGGCTCTCAAACTTCAAAGCTCTTCAGAACTCCAGCAATGGGGCAAAACAAAACAAAACAACACAACAACAACAACAACAACAACAACAAGCAGCAAGGTCTCCCTTACCTGACAAAATTATGATCAGGAGTTTACCGTGATGGTCGAGGCAGCTGTGGAAAAATTTGATAGTATTGGGAATATCCTCCACACGGTACAGCATCTAGAAGAGACAGTGGCACACAGCCATTATTCCTCCTCCACAGTGCAATGACCCTCCAAAGGCTTAAACCCTTTCTTTTAGAAGTGTTTTAAATTCTGTTCCAGATGCTTCCCAGCCTTTCCTGATTTCACATGCCCATTTAGGGACACCTCACAGCACTGAGCACTGCCAGCTTTGGTGTTTGTAGAGCTTCTGCAGAATTGTTATGGGAGAGCTGTGCTCAGCTCTGGTCCTAAATTCAAGCATACAACAGAACTGAAGGGGGTGGTTAAATCCAATAGTCCTGTGTTAAAGCAGTGTCCATTACCTGGATCATATGGATGAAGTCAAATTTCTTCTGTGTGCCTTTCTCCTTCACCTGCTGTTCATACTCCAAGGAAGTGAGTTGGTGCCAAATAAAAGAAACATTCTGGAGGTCTGAGGACTGATTCACCAGCTCTGTTCAAAAAGTAGAAGAAAACCATAAATTTCATAAAATAGCAGGAAAACTCATCATTCCAATGGGTGGTCCTTGCTATAACCCAGGCAGAAGGTGTAGCCTTACCTTTGTAAGCTGCCACGTGCTGGGGGTTGGGCTCCACAATCTCATTGTCAATGAAGACCCCTGGGTGCACAGCCTGCAGTATCCTGATCATTTTCAAATCCTGCTCACCTATTCAATAAACACAAATTCACTACTTTAGAAAGCAGGTAAATGTGATGGAAGGATGCCAGTGCACCTGCCACCACTCCTGCCAGGAAATCCCCCAGCAGAAGCGAGGCATGTTCTGCTTTGTGGCTCATGCTGTGGCATAGCCTGGTGATATCTCGCCATGGTGTTGTACTGCTCAAGCTAACAGAGAGTTACAGAGGAGCCTGAGAACAAGGCAGAGATGAGCAGCAGCACAGAAACCTGCTAATGGCCATACCCTGGGTCATGGGACTGACAGGTAAAAGAATCACAGCTCACTGTTTACAAAAATAACCATGAAAAACAAGTTTTGTATAACCCCAGGAAGTTTTAATGTGTGCAAGGAGGCAGCTGGCACAGCTGTGTAACCCCAGCATGTGTGGGGTGGCCTGTGGCTTTGGGGCTGTCACAGGGACACCTGGCTGCTCTGACACTGCCCCAAGGTTGGGGAACTGCATCTCAAGAGAAAAGACCCATTGACATGCACTATTGTGGATCCTCCCTCTTCAGGGATTGTCCTCATGGTCTCAGCCAGGGCATCAAACAACTGATGGTTATATTGAAAATGCAGGTAGAGACTCACAGATTTGTGTGGAAGTGCCCTGCAAATTTAGCTGCTCGTGCTTCTGTGCTGCTGTGTAACTCTGGAGGAGCAAGCAGCAGTCTGCCCTCCTGTTCCAGGAAATTTCCAGCCTCTTCTGGGGTGATATAGTCACACTGCCTATTTCCCAGAAATGCCATGATATGCCAAGTGCATGAGTCCCCCTGGTTGACGTGAAACTATGTAAATAAACAGCAGACGTGGCCACCTTGGTGAGACCTCTGCAAGAATCCTGTCTGTAGCTGATGGTGGGGCCTAAAAATAGTCCTGGCCTTGCAAATGTCACACAGAGAGGTCTTGATAGGAGATCCTGCATCCTCCCTGCTCTTTCAGCTGATGTACCAGCCACGGGAAGAGCCGTCATCTTTGGCAGGTGCTGCAGTCAGTAGAATTCAAGGAGGGAAATACCAGCCATGCCAGCACTACAGGGATATCCAGGGAAGGATGAGTCTTTTGAAATGAGAGAAAAAATACCCCAGGCCCGTGAGGAATGCAGGACAGGGCTGGCCAAAGGCTCGGGGAAGAGGCTGTGGCTGCATCCACTGGAGGTGGGTGCAGGGGCCAGTATTGCTGACAGGAAGGAAGATGCCAACAGCAAGCAGCTGAATCATTTGTGCCAGTGCTAGATGCCAGTTTGCAAGTGCCTGGTTTGGGGAGCACCACCTCACAGAGCAGTCTGCAGGCTCAGGGCAGGGCCAGAGGCAGAGCATCACTGCCCCATGCCCTGGGGAGAAAAATGATGGAGAAAAATGGGTGTATCAACAGCAGGGGATAGCTTAAAAGCTGCTTAGGTTTGGAGTTTTCTTCACTCCACCTATTTAAATTCCTTAATCCAGTGTTAGCAAGAGCAGGTAATAACATCTTCAACCATGGTGTCTGTAAAAACAAGCAGTAAAATACAGCACTCCAGGGCAGGAATTTCTGTGCTGCAGCTTGCCCTTCCAGCCACAACCCTTCAGCACTGACCACAGCAAGGCTAGGACACGACTGGAACCTCTCTGCAACTGGAAAGTTCCAGCTCAGAGCTAAACCAGCCATGAGAAACCATGGGGTGAGTGAGAAAAACGTGATTTGGACCACAACAGAGGCTTTCAGGATGTGTCAGGATGAGTCGGCCACTAATCCCCATTAATATTTTCATCAAAAAATATTCTGGGGGCTCTGTGAAACCAGAGTCCTCCTCTGAAAAGGTCAGGGATCAGATGTAACCTTTCACTGGGTGCCATGCCAGCTCAGTCCCTGCCCAGCCCCATGAGCTGTGTTCTTGCAGCCCTGGGCAAGCTGGGGGTGCAGGTCTGGACCCCTGTCCTGGCATCTCACCCAGGAAACACAGAAAATCTTAGAGGGTTTATTTTTCTATTAAAACCTCCTCTGAAGAGGACAAAGGAAAATTAAGGACGATGCTAAAAGTTCATTTCCCCCTTGTGCTTTTGTGGAGCCAGAATTTCTGTTTTATATTACTTAATGAAAATAGAGGGTAATTGAGAACTGAATCATTTCTTCCTGCTTGGTTTCTCATATGCTCCAACATATTCCCAGTTGGGGAAAACAATCAAATGCTAATTTTCTCTTACTCAGGAAAACAAAACAAAAAAAAGTGAGAAAAATGCTTTCATTTGAAAGTATTAGCACTTAAAATTCAGCTGAAAATACTTTTCAAAGCAGAAGTAAACTCTGACAAATCAAACCACTGTTTCTCTTCTCTACTCTTTATTTTCTCCCAGTTTCCCTAGGAGCAAAGTTGGCTGTTTCTCCACTTTTTTGTTTTGTTGTTTTGGGTTTTTTTTTTAAACACAGATGCGTTTAGAACAACTTTAAAGCTATTTTTCCAAAGGATAGGTTTCTCTCTGGGGAAAAATATCATTTGCAGTAAAATCCTACTTATCACTGGGTAAAAACACAGCAATAACAAAGAAGCATATCTTGAAAAAGCGGATGCAGTCCCATGGTTCTGGCCAGGTGCTTTTGCACTACTGAGAGCAGGGCATTGCCCAGCCTTGGCCTCTGGGATCCCTAAAAATCAAAAAGAGGCATCCCTTCAAGGGGGATAGTCTAAGCCAGGATTTTGGGTGGAAATAATTTCTCCAATGCCTGCAATTCTCTCCAACAAGGTTTGAAGATGCTCTTGTAACCTAACCAGAAGGAGGAGTCATTGCTTTAGGGCAAATTAAGTCAGGTGAGAGTCTCCAAGAGGCAGAAACTAAATTAAAATCACACAGGGGAAGGAAGTGAAGGAGGAGGAGAAGGACAGGAGAGGAGAGGACAGGAATAGGAACGGGAAGGGAAGGGAAGGGAAGGGAAGGGAAGGGAAGGGAAGGGAAGGGAAGGGAAGGGAAGGGAAGGGAAGGGAAGGGAAGGGAAGGGAAGGGAAGGGAAGGGAAGGGAAGGGAAGGGAAGGGAAGGGAAGGGAAGGGAAGGGAAGGGGCACTCCTCTTATCCCAGCTCCACTTTTCCTTCTGCCCTCTTGTGCATCAATGGGAAATGCTGTCATTCATCTCTGAGTAATCACTGCCCATTTTTTCAGCATCTCCTTCTGCTCCCCACAGGTCACCCGTCCCCATCCCCACCCTCCTCACCTGTGCCACTCCCAACTCCCAGCACGCTGATGGTCGATTTCCCAGTGCCAAGACTGAAAGGATAAATACACATTACTTAACCACACTATATCACAGGACTTCATGTTTTCATTCATATGAAATTCTTGGCTGACACGTCAGCCTGGAAATTTTCATGCCATGCCCATGAATCGGGACAGAATTTGGATCATCCCTTTTGAGCCTGGTGATAACCAGCATGGCAGGAGCCTGCCCAGAGCAGCCAGCTCATATTCCAAAGTGTAGTAGGCACCACGGTGAAGAGTTTCTCACCCTTTGCCCAGGAGGTTTCTTCAGGCTGTGCAAAGAAGCCTCTGGGAAGCCCAGGGCAAAGGGGCTGTGCCTGGCTGGGATGGCACTGCTGGGGAAGCAGGGACCAGGTGAGCTGGGGAAAGCCTCAGCACCCTCAGGAGGGAATATTGGATATGAATACTCAGAAAAAGCAAAACCATTTGGCTATCCAGGTGACTGGAAATCATCTATCAACATTAATCTTGGCTTGAAATTGGGAGGAAGGGTCAGAATCTTCAATAATTTTTACCTTAGAAAAATTGCTTATTACAAGTCACTTACTAAATAAGTCACTTATTGCTTATTTTAAGTGCTTCCTAACAGGGTATTTAATAACAGCCATGCTCTGACATGGTTTATGGCCTTACTCTGCTCTCAGGCATGGACTGTACCAAGGGATTGAGTTTTCCAAACAGTCTCAGGAGGCACCAGAGTAATGATTCCACAGGGGTGGGATGAGTAGCAGGTCCTGAAGGGTGTGGGCAAGTCCAGGAGCCCCAGCCCAAATGAGGGTCAAGACCCTTTGACAAACCCAAAATCAGCATCATAGAAAGCCACAATGTTTTCCATGATTTAAATTCACAATTGAAAATTCTTAATATAATCTTTAATGATTATTGTTTTATTGTTTATTTTATATATGTTTCTTTTTCTGATTTATGGAATAAAAAATTACCTACAAAAAAAGTACCATTCCTCTAACATCCAAAAATCAGCCAGATTTTAAATTACTTTCTTGTGCTTTGGATCTGGGCTGTTCTGAAGCTGTCTGCAGTTATCCAGCCCTAAGATATTACATCAATACTTTACAAAACTGATTATCATTTGGTATTTAAGCAATGCAAATCGACTTAGGATAGAAATAAGGAGGTCTTAGGGGACTGGAAAAACCACGAATTAGCCACTAGGAGAGCATTAGAGATGTATTTCTGTTTGGATGGATGTGATGAAGTCCCAAAAGCAGGGAGAGAGCACAAGAGAGCTTTCTTTTAGAAGAGAACAAACAACCAAAAAAACCCAGCTTTAATCCTTGGAAAATCAGCTAATGAAAAGAGATGGATATGAGAATGAGGTCTTGAGTCTTTCCTTAGCATAAGCTGGGAGGCAGCACAGTGAATTAATTGAAACAGCGCGTACTCTGGAATAATTAAACAGAATATTCTAAAAACCACTATTAGGGGACTTAAAACTGAAAAGCATTTAAAGTTCATTCCTCCCCCAAAAAAATCCTTGAATGCTTTTGCTGACTCCCAGGACAAGAGATGGCTTTCCCACCTGGGGGAATGTTCCTTACCCAGCCATGATGTGGGGCAATTGTTCCCTGTTGAACTCATCCATGCACTGGTGCTCTGTTGAGTGATCCAAGAAGGACTTAAAGGCCTCCACATACTCCTCAGCTGTGAGGCTCCTCATGGAAGAGATCGTGTAGAGCTCTTGGGAAAGAAATATGGATTGCATGTTAGAGGCTTCGAGGCATGAGAAGGGTCAAAGCACTCACCTCATGGGAGAAACCCAACCTAACCCAAGAGGAGCCAGAGATCTGGGAAAACTATGCAGAGGATATTCACACAACCTATTCACACTCAGGATGTAGAAATTACTTTTGGGTACCCTTTGACATCAGCTTGATTGCTGAGTGACTCGTCATTACAGGGCAGCCTGAGGAAAATGTCTCCAAGATGTTTAGCCAGATGTGGGGCACTCTGTTTGCGAGAAGGGATGGAACTGGAGGGGTTTCTGGAAGACTAAAGAAAAGCTGAAGGGAGTCACCCAGTGACCTGGGGGCCATCCCTCGTGCCCATGCTGGACAGTGTGGCTGAGGTGGGCAGCTCTTGGCACTTCCCAGGAAGGGTGATGCAACACAAACACTGCAGCTGAATCAAAAACAGTCCAGCCCTCTGCATCTCATTTGTGACTCTGGACAGCATGGGACTGAAATGCCAGGGAGGTGAATTCCTGCTGGGACCTGCAGCTCATGGCCAGGAGGGCAACTGGTGGCCAAACATTTCACCTGAATGGGCTCATATTCAAATGTGGTGGCTGACACCAAGATCTCTCCCTCTGAGCCAAAACCCAGGGATACTCGAGGGGTTCCAAGCAATTATTGCACAGTCTCCCTTTCTGCTGTCCCATCCTAAAGACAGAGCTGCTGCCAGGGCAAGGGCTGAGCAGCAGTGGCAGCACTAAGACTTGAGGCTCATGAGAAGATGCCCTGCAGTGCTGGGGCTGTCTGCCCTCGTAGTGCAGCCTCCTTTCAATGCTGAAAAGGCATCATTCAGTAGGGAAAAAAATCAGCTATTCCTCCTAAATGAAATAAAGATGAAGGACAGGACTCAGCAGCACATCTTCACCCTCATTTTTGCCTTTCAAGGAGTTGCTTTTTTATCACCTGCTTTTAGTCACCACTAATTAGAGAGCCAAGTGTGTCTCATGCAGGACAGTGCAATCTCAAACTGAATGCCTCTGCTGTTTCCAACACCACATGTCCTTGGCAGCTGTGTTCCTGGTCCAGCCCTACTGGAGATAAAGACATCAATGTCTGTCCTCAACACTTGAACTCTACCCTAACATAAACCTGACATCACCTGAACTGCAGTCAGTTTACCATCCTGTTTCTTCATATTTTTCTTTTTTCTTTCTTATTTTCTTTTACAATCTCTTACTCCAGAAGAATTAAAACATGTTTGTAGCAATAGCAATCTGAGTGGGAATTTTACTTTAATCTCTTTTCTTTTTTTTTCTTTTTTTTTTTCTCAAATACCTGAATTATCGTGTGGAGTTGTCAGAATCTCTGCTTCAAAGTTCATGCTGGGGAAACTATTCCTGTAAGGAAAGTATAGCACTTCAGTCATTTGAAGAACCTGTATGCTTTTTTGAAGCTGCACTGAAAATGCACAACAAAGGGAAGATGCTCGAGGACAAATTTTCCTCTCCTGATAATCCAGCATTTATTTAGTGGTTTTTTTGTTTTTGTTTTTGTTTGTTTTTCCTAGAGAACACCTAAACTTCTTTGTAGCTAATCATAGTCATAGAATCCAAGAATCAATAGAACAATTTGGATTGGGAGGGACATCAAAACTCATCTTGTTCCAACCCGCTGTCATGGCAGGGACACCTTCCACTATCCCATGTTGTTCCAAGCCCTGTCCAAGCTGGCCTTGGACACTTCCAGGGATGGAGCTGTCTTCCAAGACAGCATCCAACACTGCTCCAATGTTTGGCTGAGATGAGCTGTGAAAGTTTTCATACCCCTGCAGAGCCATTATCCAGTCAATGCATCTAAAGGCGTCAGACTGATATTTTCCTTTCTTCATTTTCCTTTGGCAATGTGCCTCATACATAGAACAGGGGTGAGAATGCCACTGGCAAAAGGGAGGCATGAATTTAAATTGGAGCAAGGACCTCAGTTCTGCAAAGACAGGCTGGGTGAGGCTGTCTGTGCAAAGGGAAGAGTCCCCTCCTGGGTAACCACATCTCAGTATCAAGATGCACAGCAGGTCCTAGGGGTGATATCCTGTATAATGTGTTTAGAGAAGCCAAGGCTTTGCTGTTAGAAAATGCTTCAAGACAAGCCGTCTGAGATAGCAGACCCCAGCCCAATAGTCTCCTCTGCCAAGGAAAAAAATCCCAAGGGAAGAAAAAACAAGGCAGGAGATGGAAAAGTAAAGAAGGGAGTTTGCAGAGGGGCTTTGAGATACAAATATGTAAGGACCATGTGGGAAGGAAGTGGCCATGTGCAAATGCTGCACTGCTTTGATCGCTGAGGGCAAGGAAAGATTGAGATGTCCCAGATGTCTCAGAGACACTGGTCACTTCCAGAGTCCTGCAAAAGCAGCTGATTTCATTTGAGTTCAGTGCCAAAGTCATGTAACTCATGTCCATGGCATGTGTCAAAGGTTTCTCTTCCACCATCTTGACCTCACATCTCCCCAGGAAAGACCTCTCAGAAGCTCTTTGAGGAGAAGCCAGAACTCAGCCCACATCCACAATCTCCAGCTTGGCTGGCTGCAGGCCAGTCCCTCCAATTTCCACTTAACCCTCCACTTCTTCCATCTCTGTCCATCAAATGAGAGGGCTGTTCTGTTCCCTCAGCTGGGTGAACCCAAGGTGGTTTTCAGAGTAAATCTCTCACTGAAATGCCGAAGGGTAACCTGGCTTTTCCTGTGCAGGGAGGAACAGCTTTGGACATGAACTCCATTTCTGACAGGTCAAGTGTTTCCAGCCATGTCAGGAGACCTGGACAGACTTCAGCACAAGCATTCACCAGCACAGATGATGCCAAGATCTCTTCCACTGACACGTCTGCCATTTCTCCCCAGGCAGGGGTTAGATTCTGAGACTGATTAACACTTGTGGCTGGGAAGGTGAAACTGGAACAAATGGGCTTCCTCTAAAGTCTGGTTAAAATCCAGATCAGATCCTAAAATTTGTAAATAACATTTTGGGCTGGTCCTGGCCACCCTAGGACCCCAAGACCCAACAGCAGGACCCAGGCAGTGGTTGTCAGGGAGCAGGATGCCCATGGGCAGCTGGTCCTGCCACAGTTCCCAGCTTAAGACTGAGCTTGCAAGGTTAAACCTCTTCCCTGCATGAACAGAGCTGGGTGCGTTATGGACAGCAGCTGCAGGGAAGTCACAGTATTATTACTTTAAGTTGAAAACGTTTTCTCTAGGAACACAAATTTCAATAATATCTTCATAACTCATAAACCTCATAATTCCTAAACTCAGGCTGTGGAAGGTCTAAAGATCTCCCCCTTAGCCCCCATCCTTCCCAGGGCACATCTGCTTCTCCTCCCACCCTCCCATCTGTGCCACAGAGACAGCAGGTGGGGAAACCCCATCCAAAGCTCACACACCTCTTCACCTCCGGAGCCGGCTCCATCGCGGGGCGGTGCTGTGGGGACACGGGGACACGGGGACACGGGGACACTGCCGATCCTCGGGGGTCCCGTCCCGCTCACAGCACGCTGCGGGGCTGAGCTCAGCAGGATCCGAGCCCTAGGTCAGCATGTCCAGCGTGTCCCGCACGGCGCTCGGACCGCGGCTGTGCCGGACCTGTCGGGACAGGCAGCGTCACTGGGGCAGGGACAGGGACAGGGACAGGGACAGGGACAGGGACAGGGGAAACCCGAGCCCCGCGGGGCACAGCCGGGTGTCGCAGCGTGTCCTCGTGGCACGGGGGACAGAAGCACAGAAAGGGACACTTGGTGATTTCCGAGCTGTGAGCCGGCACCGGGCAGACCGGTGCAGTTTTTAATGCGCTCTGAGCCTTGTCTCAGATCAGAGAACGCTTTCCTGCATCCTTGATGGATGGGGGATGCGCTGGGACATCCCTGCCTTCCCAAAGGAGAAGAGGAGCTCGCTGGCTGCCCGGACACCTGAGCAAGCGATTTTCCCGTCTTTGGCTCAGGGGAAAATGGGGCACAGAGGCAGAACCTCTAGCGAGCACCGCAGCCCGGGCAGCCTGGCACCACTGCCCGGGATGGGCAGCCAGGACGGGGCACTGCGAGCCCAGCCTGCTCCCACTCCCCTAGAAAGCAAGGAAACATTTTTGGGGACAGCTATCCAGGGCAGAGCTGGCTGGAGGTGCCCAGGAAGGGAGAACACAGCAGAAGGTGCAGTGGTCACTGTTCTAAATTCAGAAAATCCTGAGTGCTTCCTGCACTTGCCCCTGGATTTTCCCCCTACCTGCACCCACAGGACTGATGGACCTTTTGTCTAACATCTAATAACATGAATGTGAAAAAAAAGAGGACAAGATTTTGTATTTCCAAGTCAGGTCCACCGGTGGAAAAAGCAGCATTAGGATCCCCATCACTCCCATTCCCTGAAGGCAATGGGTAGAACAGACCGAGCAGATGACAGATAAATCCTCTCGTCTTGTTGAGATCCCCAGAAAACTTCCTGCCCTGCACAGACCCCCGAGACCTCAGCTGCAGATGCTTCACCTGCCTTGGTTTGCACGAGATTTGGCTTCCAGGTGGATTTAAGATAACCACCTCTGCAGCAGCACATTAACAACTGCATTGCTACTCTGCAACCAAATATTCCAAATATTCCGTGTGAGCACAGACCAGAAATTCTTTGCCAGGTCTAAAGCGCTCCTTTGGCTCCTGCTGCAGCGATTTTTACATCAGCCAGTTCAACCCCTCAGCAGTCCCAGCAGAGATGCCAACCCCAGACAGGAATTACGGAGTGTCCCAGGAGCAGCCAGCTCTGCCTGTCCCAGCCAAGCCACCCCCAAACCCCCCTTGGGAAAGGCAGGGATGGGATGGACACCCTGTGGGCAGCCGTACCTCCCCGGAGCTCTCCAGAAACCTCCAGCAGCCGGGAGCCGCAATCCCTCAGGAGCTCCTTGTAGCTCCGGGCTCCGCTCCCCCCGCGGCCCGGAGGCCGCATTAGCCTCCAACAACAGCCTTTGTTCGGGACAACGGGACATTGTGGGGCTGGCAGCTCTGGGTTGGGGGATGGACCCGCTGGGCTCGTGACTCAATCCGCTCCCAGCCCCGGGCCCGCTGCAAAAGCTGATTTCTGATCGCTCCGAGCACGGCCAAAGGCAGAGCTGCGCTGCGAGGAGAGGAAAACAAAGCCGCTGCTTTTCCTGCCACACTCCCGGAGGTCAGGTTTGGGCTGATCGTGCAGAAATGGGTCATTGTGGCTCGCTTGTCCCTCTCAGACAAGGCTGTGTGAGGCTGGCACTGCCCATGGCCCCGAGCTGCCCTCAGTGTCCCATTTCTATCACACCTGCAGCTCCAGGCCGGAAAGTCTGGCTATTCACATCAAATTTCAATGAATTTGCCTTCTAAATAGCGAACAGTTTTTAGGCTGGTGATTGTCAGGAAGGTCTTTGGCATTTTTAGAGTGCTGATGGCCGAAGATTTGGGACTAAATGGTTTTTAAGGTCCCTTCCAACCCAAACCAGCGTATGATTCCATGTTTACCACTTTATTGTTTCAGACCTTTCCAAATCCACCTCGAACAATGGATTAAAGCTCAGGTAATGTGACACTGATTTTCTTGTGAGCAAAGCTCTTCTGCAGCAGTTTCCTGTTTTAATGAACATGTTTCCATCAGTTAGATATTTTCAGTTTTCTAGAGTAATCTTCTCAAGTGTAGTAGTTTCTGTACTCTGCTAGGTGAAATATTTCATGCAAACATGTTATTCTCCATCAAGCAAATTCTGTTAGATAGAAGGATAACCAGCAATTCTGTAGCACCCATTTTCCTGATAGGTAACAGCAAGATTTCTCATTAAAGGAGGAAATTCTGGTTTTCATTAATTCTTTAATCCTTTAATCCTGGGCGGCAGTAGATTTTGGACTTTGAGCAACAGTGTTTTTTGAAATATGGACATATAGGATATTTTCCTATGGGAAAAAGAACATAATTTCTGATAAGTACTGACAAAAAGGGCACTGCAGAAGCAGAACCCATCTCTCCCTGGGGGCAGCAGCCCTCACTGCTGCTGTGTTCCAGACATGTTTCTATTCAACCTCCCAAAAAAACTGAAGTATCTATGACTTGGAGATTTTTAAATTTTTAAATTTTTTTAACACAGCCCTTTCTGCCTCTTTATGAAAGCCTGGGTCCTGGTACAGTTCTTCCAGACCTTTTAAAATGACCCTTTTCCCCCTGTTTGACTAGAGGTCATAACTCATGTAGCTGTAATTACAGAGCCAAGGTAAGGGCAGAGGGAAAGTCCGATGTGGCTGCCTGCAGGAAAGGCTCTTTGATTCAAGGTGAAGAAGCTTTGCTCTACAACCCATCCAGTATTCAAAAAAGAATGTCTCTGAGAGCAAAGACAGATATGGTAAAATGTGCCTTTTACCCCTCAAAAACTCACATGTCTTCAGCCTGGAAAACACACTCAGAATTTCAATTTCCCTGGCTGTACCTGTGCTGCTGCCAGGAGTCCAACATTAGCAGGATTAAACACATCCAACAGGAACAGCGCTCCAAAACAAGGGGATTTGCAAATCCTGCTGCACCAAAAGATGAGGAATTGCCAGCAAAAGAGATTTTGTCCCTAGCTCAAAGTTAGCAGTGCAAATAGTAAGGCCAGAGACTGGTCCCTGCAAGGTGTTTGTGGCTCAAGAGGATGAATTGAGGGGGACAGGAAATGAAGGATCAGAATTTAAATTATTTTTACTTACCTGCTCTTAAAGCAAGGCAAAGCATCCCAGGAAAAGCCAGTCTGCCAGGCAAAAATATGCTACGAAATTGGAATATCTCCTGGAATGTACATGGGATGGTGAGTCAGTCACATTTCCATGGGAAAGCAGAGAGAAGAATCAGTGCAAGAGTGGGCATGAGCCCAGGAGGGATGCTCACCTCTCACAGACTTTGGCTGTTCTGTGAATTTTTCTGGCCTGTCCCACTCTTAAAAAGAGTACCCTCAGCTAAATTAACTCTTCTTTGAAAGCTGGGTCAAAGCTTCTTTTCCAGTTCTGCCATCTCCCAAACCCTGAGGAGTGTTCACAAAAACAGATCAAACCGAGCAGCTTTGGCAGTGTGCATGTCTGACACGGAGCAGATTGCAGAATCAGGAGAGCCAAACCAAGGCACTGCAGATTTATTTTATACCAAAAGCCACTAGATGGGGATGCAAGGACGCTTTTCTGCTCTGCTCTGCTCTGATCCCACCACGCTGAGCTGCAGCTGGCCTTTCCCACTCACAGGGGCTGCTGTTGTCTTTCCTTTTTCTCTTTAGGAGCTGACAGAGGTCATTTGGAAACTTATCACTCACTGAGTTCTCATCCTGCAGGGATCAGCCTCAGGCAGCAGTTATGGTGCAAGTGCTTCTTGCTGAATATTATCCTCTGCACCAAGACTTAGGAAGAGTGGAGTTTGCCTTTCAGTTTGTGGATTAGTCTTCTTTTATAGGCTGCTGGAAGAAAAGGTACTTTAGACTGAACACATGGGGGAAATGGTTTTCAGCAAACTGGTAATCTCTGAAAATGTCCATACTTTGGAGCAGTTACTGTGGGAAAAAAACAGATTTCCTCAGGCTTAATAGTCAAATCTCTGGCTATTTTTTTTTATTTTTTTATTTTCCCCATTCTGAACTCCACAGTTGTTCTAAGCAAGATGAAATCAGGAGAAGTGGTGTGGTACAGAGCCCTGCTCTCCAGGGCAGGAGCACTGCCCAGAGGTGCCCCAGGAGCACATTTAGGCTGCAGGCGTCTGTGCAATGCATCAGAAATGCTATGGGAGCGAGGAGGGCTCCAGTCCTACAGTAATTGTCAGCTCTGACCTCCAGTAACCTTGGCTTTCTGCACTGAGCACCCACTCCTACTATTTTATCTCAACTGTCAGGATATTTGGTGCTTATATTAATTCTCAGCTCCTGAAGTCAGGTGAAATGTGGAATAAAAAACCCTCTCCTGGCAAATATTCCACAGTAAAATTCCAGCTTTGGAAATATGCTAGGGTACCCAGAATGCACTCCAGGCTTCAAAACACAGAAAATGCTTTGAAAGAAATGCAAAACATGATTAATTTCAGACCAATTTCCTGAATGCTTTCAGTCTTGGCTGGGAGGGAGAGTGGGTGTCAGGATATCTTTAGAAATCTGAGAAAAAAGGCTCTGGTAAATATCCTGAAAGCAAATGAATCTTGTATCAATAATACTGAATTCAGAAGAGTGGGAGAACAATTCAAATATTATCAAAATAAATGTCTTTCCTGCTCCATATGCTCGAAATATGGAGCTAATGCTGCCAGTTCATGTTTTAATTGGGAGAACAGAAGCGCTGGGGACTGCTTGGTGTTTGCAACTGCATCTCCACTAATTGCTGAAACCAGATTGTTCTACTTCATTAAGCATGAACAGAAGGGCAGTTGCTTTCCTTGGGCCAGGGGTGAGGAGGTTGCAGGAAGGAGCTCTGGGGTGGCAGCAGGGCTGTGTCCCAGGCTGGATCCCATCAGTGCTGCCCACCATCCCTGCCAGGGCATTCCCAGCAGCTCCAGCAGGCACTGCACACCCCAGCTATTCCTCCTCCGTGCTTTTTCCTCACTGCTTAGTAGTCTCCTCATGGTGACAGCAAAATGTCTGTTTTCCAGGAACCCATTTGAGCTTTATGGATTAGCCATGGAAGGCACTTGCAGCCCTCCATAAAGCACGCTGACACTCTCCCTGGTGTATTCCCAGCTCCACTGAAAAATTGATCAAAGCTGATAGAGTTACAGGGCCCTGTGTCCCTCCACAATCTGCTCTTGTGCTGCTCAGCCCTTACAGAGGCAGCAAAGCCAGGCCCTGTGAAAACTCTGTCTGAAAAATGCAAAAATGCAACTCCATCCTGCCCGTGGCTTTGGGAGGGCCCTGGAAGGGCCGTGTGCCACCTGGATGATGTGCAGGGTGTGTCCCCCCTGCTCCCCAAGGTGCTGCTGGTTCTTCAGCATCCCCTGTCCCATCTGCTCCAGCAGCAGCTCTTCAATTACAGGAATATTTAGCAAACTCATTAAATGTGGGCAGAGGTCTGCTGGAGAGGATGGGATGCCATGCAGCAGAGTAGCTGCCAGTTTTTACCTCAAGACCTCATCAGAGTCTTTTTTCCTTTTCCTTCCTGCCTCCCAAAAGCTCTTGGTTTTGCTCACTGAGGATATCAGTCCCCTGAAGCAAAGTCTGTGCCTCATTTTATCCCAAAATCTCCTGGGATTTGGGAGAGCAGCTGGGTGTTCGGTGTGCTGTCTCTCCCAAGCATCCTCTAATGTCTCAGTCCTACAGAAACACTTCCTCCTTCTCTTTATTATTACAGTTTGATTTCTGCTGCAATGGCAAATGAACACTGAATAGCAAATCCAATACCTGACTCAAAGAGCTTCCAAATGAGGGGTCAGGTGGGATACAAAGGATGTTAAAATAACTGACAAGGGATCAGGAGTGGATGAGATAAAGGAGGAGATAAGGCACTTGCCTCCAGTCTGAAATGTGCAATCAGAGCCAAAATGCTCCTCACATGCTGTAAACAATCCCCACTCCCATCCACTGCCAAATTCAGTTTGATAAGCTGATCAATAAAATCCACAGATGAATGGCAGGACAGAGCACACAGGGAAGGAGTGCTGCCACGGGAGGGCACAGGGCTCTGTGCTGCCTTTGAGTCACACAGCAGCAGCAAAAAAGGGAGATGCTTGGCTTTTCAGCTCTCTGGAGTCATAGTATCACTGAATTGGTTTGGTTGAATGAGACCATCAAGCCCAATGGCTGACCCAGAGCTGACAAGGCCACCACCTAACCATGTCCCCAAGCACCACCAAGCATCTTTTAATGCCTCCAGGGATGGTGACTTACAGCCTCCAAGTGCTTTATTTAAATATGGCTTTTAAGTTATGCCAAAACATTATCATAGGGTTTTATCAGACAAAAAATAAAAGTACAGTAATGACTAGTTTCAGCATAGGGAACAAAGAGGTAATTTTACAGTTTGTCAGTGTTCATGTGGATAGATATACAGGATATTCAGGAAAAAAAATGAGGTTATTTCACTGCAAGCATCAAGCACAGGCAACCTTCTGTCACCTTGCAAAGTGCTGGATGTTGTCCAGTTTCTAAGCTGTGTGCTGTTGTAACACACCTCAGCAGTTTATTCATGCTTACCTGAATACTGACAGAAATAAAAGGATCTTCTTAGCACTGTTTGCTCCCCTCATTCCCTCCAGCTGTGACCAGTTTCTGATGGGCTTTCCTTGTGTCCTGCAACCTGCAGAGATCCAGTGGGGGTGCACAGAGCAGAGCCATCCCTGCAGGCTCCCTGTCCCTGTCCTGGGTCACCTTGGCAATGGCAGGGTGCAGGATCAGCCCCAGCACCCCTCAGAGGCAGCTCCAGCTGGGAGGTAAAGGGGGTGGCATGAACCCTGGACAACATTAAGGCACTCAATATCTTTTCAGACAAGGATGCTGTTTAAGCATCATTACAGCAGCTGTAATTCTTATTGCACAAAGTCCTCCATGGCCACCGAGGTGATGACAGGTCCTGCTGGCCCCAGCTCCCCCATCCATCCTTGCTCTCTCATGTGGCTGCAGAATCTCATTTCCTTTCTCCCCAGCCAGATTGTGACCAGTTACCCCTAAAGGGTCTGATTGCTGGGGCAGGGGTGACCCAGAGCTCCAGGTGTGAGGAGTCATAAGGCACCAGCACCAAGCATTTCATTACCCTCAATGTGGCAAGACCACAGCTGTTTCAAAAATCCCAGGAAACAAAAGCAAATGAAGCACCTCTGGTGACAGCTGGACCTCTCTGAGCTGAGCCACACGCTGTGGCTGGTGCCATCAGGCTCATCCTGGTGCTGCAGATCTGGTGTTTGCCCCTTGGAGTGGATATTTCCCTCCAATGTCCTTGATTGCTGCACTCACGTATTCCCCTGGCTGTGTATCCTAAACAGCTCTGCAGAGGCTCCTGGAGGTTTCTCCTGCAGCTTTTATGCTTTTCTGAGAGTGCGGAGGGAAGAAGTTTGGTCAGCTCTGGCACATTCCCATCTGCAGGATTTTGTGGGATTCTGAGCTGTTAGCAAACCCAAGACCTAAGGTTTTCATCTCTTTTCCTTTCTCTCCTAACATGGTACAAATGTGAGAGAGCTTTCCTAAAGCAACAAGGATACTTTTGATCTTGATTACTAGCATCAGCCACAAGGAGAAAATTAAGATTCAGAATTTGTTACCAACACTTCAATTATTCAGTGTTATCAAGTTGTCACCAGGCCTTTAATTATTTTTTCAGTTTATATCTAATTTCCCACACTATGATTGCTTTAGCAATGTTAAGGTAGATCTGCAACTGTAATGGGAAATGTCCAAGTCCTTTATGATGCTGGGGACTGGAAATGACAATGTTAATAAAATTCACACATCTCCTGTGCCACCAGCCCTCATCAATATAGTGTTGATCTGCAGTTGACATGCTATTTAATTATGCTCTTTTGGTACCAATAAACACTTAATAATATATTCAAAGTGAGTAAACAGGATATAACACTGTCTGTGATTCTGCATCTATTTAAGGATTGGGCATGAGACCATAAAATCTCACTTTTAAAACCTTTCAGTGTTTGCCTTTGCTTTTTGGACACTGGGACCATCATTCTGTATGTGCATGTGCACCCAAGTCACTGGTCTGTACAGCCAAGACAGGAGTTGTATTACAGAGATTCACAGACGATTCAGCAGTGATTAACAGCAATTATGCAGATAGTTATCACTGTGTGCAGAGATCATTTGTTTCAACACACCAGGCAATTTTGACTCATCAAAACATTATGCAAAGGAAGCTGATTACAATGATAGAACTGGTGCAGGAGCTCTCAGACCTCACCAGAGCCAGCAGAGGCAATTTGCCAAGTTTCCAAGCCAGTCCAGGGCATGGAAACAGGGGGATTATTGCACCTACTGTGGATCCCAGTCCAGGGGAGGCCCTGAGGAGCTCTTCCTGCTGCTGTGCAATCAGTGACACTGAGGGAAGATACAAAACAGCCTTTTTCTGCTCTTTTCCCCAGAAGGCTGTGAGCAGCCAGGGCCTTTGTCTCTGATGTGCAGGTGCAGGTGAGCAGCTCATTCAGGCAGCTCCTCAGAGCAGCAGCCAAACCTCCCTTAGCACCCAAACCCAGATTCCTTCACCAGCCCCAGGGCTCCCAGAGAAACTGGCAAAGCCTGTCATTGTTGTACACAGTCCTGGTCCATAAACCTGATGTACAGCAAAGCCTTGTGTCCAACCCTGCCCCGTTTCACACTGTGTTTGAGTATCCTGAAGCTAAAACACAGTGAGAAAACCTTGAACAGCTCAGCATGATCCAGCCTGTGTTCTCCCAGTCACCACCACAATTTCCTCTTTGTGGTGTCCAGGTGTGTGTGAGGCTTTCAGGTACCTGCCCACCATACGCCCACTGGTGCCCAAATACTGTTTGCCATGATTTGCTTTCTGTCTAATGAGAACTAATTAGCAGATGTAGAAAATCACCTTTTAAACCAGCACCTCCATTCCCAGCCTCCATCACCTTCTGCAAAATAATTTTACATATTTGAGATTGAAATTCATGTTGGATCACCAGCACTGATCTCCCTGAGATGGGGAAGCAAGCAGAGCCCAAGTGCTCAAGATTGTTGTGTGTTTTACACTGTTCCTCCCTCCACTAATTGACTTAATGCCACACACAGCTGGGAGGGCATTTACGTCCCCAAAAGCACCATGATGCTCTGAAGGTGTGCCAGTCTGGCATCTTGACTCACAACTGGCTCCTGTCCCCCAGAAATACCTGCTCTGCTCAGATGTGATCAGCATCGGAACCAGAACTAACTTCTCCAAAAATTGTACTTATTGCAGGACAAATTGAGTCTGCTCTGGCAGAAGCCAGAATAATTGCTCAGGGGAGCATGGGGCTTATCCAGCAGTTAATTCATTATTTGTACCTGCCCAGAGCCAGGATGGAAACAGCAGGAAAGGCAGCAGCAAACAAGGTACAGAGTCCGGTATCTCAAAACCAATTTGCTCACTTAAAGGCTTATTGCCATCACGGCAAGGGGGCAAAACACCTTTACAAGCCCTCGTGGGGGGCAAAATAGAGGAGGGATAAGCTTTAACCTGTAGTTCTGTGATAGGCTTGGATGCAATTAATGCTGTATTTTGGGCTTTGGCATATCTTTACATGCACCAAAAAGTCAGAGTTAAGAGAGGAAATGCATTTTAAGTCAGGGCAGATCCCACCTTCATGACAATGCCAGGATAAGTCAGCCAGCACCCGCCAGCAGCAGCTGTGGCTGGTCTTGCCATGTGTTAGGACTGATGCTTTAGAAAGAAATAGAAGGTTGGAGAAGGTGCTAAAACACAAGAGCACTATGAGTGGTGCAGACACTGAGCTCTGCATTGTTCTGGTGGTGCTGATAACAGCAGGGCTGGCTGCCCTGCCTGCTCCTGAGGATCCCTTCTGCTGCTCTCAGTGCAGCTCCTCCAGGGACTGGGGCTCCTCCACAGCTGCTTGGGGTGACCCCAGGGTGGCCAGTGGCCACTGGCTGCTGTGTGATCACCTCTGTGCTCCTGAGGCTGCTCTCTCCCAGAGCCACACAATGAGGAGACATTCCATGGTGCCAGGGCTTGACTTCTTCACTGGTCTGGGGAAGATGGGGGGAGTGAATTTAACAAAAACCCAAAAACAAAAGCTGAACAACTGAGCCATTCATCAGGGCACACAAACAAGCTCAGGCACACTGGCCCTGTGTGACGTCCAGCCTGGCCCCAAGGCAAAGCAAAGCTGCTCTTACCTTTAACAGCCCTGACAAATTGGAATAGGATGTGTCTATATTGAACGTGGATATTTCCCCACTGCTTTTTCTTGTAGTCTTGACTGGTGCAGGGAATCACCATGAATCTTCATTTGCTTTGCTGCATTCACACTGGGTTTAAATTCTTAGCACTAAATCCCCACCGCAGGGGGTTGGAGCTGGATGATTGTTAAGGTCCCTTCCAACACAAACCATTCTGTGATTCTGTGGTTCTATGAAATAGACACTATTTTGGCTAATGATCCTCAAGATCTTAATACATTAGCTCTGTCAGATCTATTATTGCTTAATACCTTTACAGAATTTAATTATTTGTTAATGGGGAGCATTAAGAACGCTGCCAGCTCTCTCATTCCCATAAAATGCAGTGCAGAACTGCCAGGTGACTGAAGCAATAGACAGGCAAAGGCACAGGGAGGTCTCAGGGCACATCAGGACAGTGTGGTTGGGACAGCCACATTTGCTGCTGCAGATGGCCAAGGATCACAGTTTTTAATTTCAGTTCAGTGTTAGTGTTTTGTGTTAGTAAAATAAACTTGGGCAGATCCATACTATTTTTTCTGTGCCATTACACAGGCATTTTTGCTAAAGCCAGCAATAATTAACCTGCTCATCCCCTTTGCATTTGTAGATAGTGAAGATATTGTAATCTTTCTATTCCTTAAAAATGAATACTTCCCACATGGAAAAGCAGTTTTCACAACATGAGCATGTTTGACTCAACAAGGGCACTTGTGTTGCCCCCTATTAGCACAGCCTCCTTCCACCAGTTCCCAAATGGAACAGAACAAAAAGCAATATGAATTCATGGAATGCAGAGTTCAGAACAAGCCCAGAGAGAAAAGAATAATAAATCCAGCCACACAAACCACTCAATTGCCCTCATCACCGGCTGCAGCACAGAAAGGCCACTCCAGACAGCTCCAGACAGCACTGACATGAAGGGTGTGCAAGGAGGGTTTGTCTGCTTCACCCTCTGCTTGGCCAGCAGCTGGATGTATCCATAAGGAAAGGAGGAACGGGAAAGCTCGGGTGTCAGCAACAGCTCTGGGCATGAGGAGTGAGTGAACACACGACAGGCATGGAGAGGCAACGCTGCCAGGACTGACACAGAACCACAGAACCACAGAATCACAGAATTACACAACCACAGAATCATAGAATCACAGAACCAGAGACCATAAAATGACAGAATCACAGAACAACAGAACCACAGGATCATAGAACTACAGAACCACAGGACCACAGAATCACAGAATCACTGAGCTTAGAAAAGACGTCCCAGACCATCAAGTCCTGCTGCTAACCCAGCCCCACCATGTCCAGCACTAAACCATGAAGTGCCCCATCCACACACCTTTTGAATGCTTCCAGAGATGGTGACCCCAGCACTCCCCTGCACAGCCTGTTCCAATGCCCAACCTCTCTTCTGTTGAACACATTTTTTTCCTAATACCTAATCTAAACCTCACATTCCTTGGACATTCCTTGTCCTTGGACTACAGGAATGAGAAAGGATTTCACCTCCCCATAATTCTTCTTTATAGCGGGAGCGTGTCAGTTTGTTGTCTCGGTAGCAGGAGGAAATATCACAGGCAGGCATTTTCCTGTCTCAAGGGGAGATTCACAGGGGGACAATGAGGCATGGCAGCTGAGCTGTCCCTGTGCTGCTGAGGGGTGATGGCTCCAGCCCTGCCTGCAGTGTCTCATCCCAGCAGCACTCAGAGCTCATCCTCTCAGGCACTGCCCAGGAAGGGGCTGAGGGGCCCAGCTCAGCTCAAGGGACCCACAATTTCCTCCTCTGCTCTTCTGCAATTTCCCCCTTCCCTGCCTTGGCTTTTCAATCTCCCCAGAGTATTTTCTGCTCATCCTCTCACATGGAGAGGGGTGATGTGGGGAGCTGCTGGCACAGTCAGGGTCTCACCAACACGTCACAGGAGAAGCCAGATGTTTGCCCTTGCTGCTGCTGGCAGAGCCACCCCAGGCCAGCAGAGAACTGAAAGCAGCTCAGAGCTTCTGCAGACAAGCTCTGTTTCTGCTGGGCAGCAAATGCCTCCTTAGGCAAGCAGGACAGAAGGGACTTCACACCATCACCATGGTGAAATTGGTCATTTGGTGAAGTGATTTTCGTGCCTGGCCCCACACCCACGGCCAGACACCAACACTTCATTTCTCCTTATGGGGCTGAGATAAATGGAGCTGTCAGGTCAGAGCATGCTGATCCCTTCTCATTCAAGCACCTATTGAATATTCATCATGTTACAGGGAGACATTTTTATGTAGGGGAAAACACAAATGCTCTCCCAAAATGACTCAAGGGCAATAAAGAACAAATTGTCTTTAAAGCTGTATAAGGGATGCTGAAGTCACAACAAGGCATAAAATAATATAGATGTGGAAAGTGCTTTTTCCTTGTTAGTTTTATCAAAGTAAAACTAGCTTGCTCTATCAAGCAAATGGATGTGGCAAAAAAAAGGAAATGAAAATTCTGATCCATATTCATTGTTTCAGTGTCAGCTGGAGAGAAAAGCTGTACTTTTTTTTTTTTTTTTTTGCCTCAGAAAGCTGATCCAAAGCTTTATATTAAAAAAAAGGTAGACAAAACTGATAAGAAAATGAAAGATAATTAATAGAAACAAAGCATGCAGCAGACAGTGTCTAATATTAAACAAAATGTGAAACACAGAACATGCTTGACTGCACCAAGCCACAGATCCAGGCACTGACAGCATCTTAATGGAGATTTCTTTCCCAAAGCTCCCAGCACCGGCCCAGCATCACTGCTATCCCTGGCCCATGGCTGGCAGCAGGGTTATCTTCAAATACAGTAGATTTTTCTTACCTGTTTAAATAAAGTTTTAACACAGCCCTGAAGGCAATACCCAAACATGGAACTGTTGGACCCGTGAAATAAATCCAGCTGATTCCAGGTTAGGAAGAAGCTTGTGCCTTGAACTGCAGAGGTTTAAGGGAGAAAAGGACCAGTGACAGAACGGAACAGATTGAAAAATCCCTTAAGATCATCAACTCCAACCTCTCCTCCAGCAGAAAACCCTGTCCCCAGGTGCCACATTTACACAGCTTTTAAATTACCTCCAGGGAATGGACTGAAGCACGGCCCTGGGCAGCCTGTTCCTATGCCTGAGCACCCTTTTGGTGAAGGGATTTTCCCTGACACCCAACCCAAACCTCTGCTGGTACATCCATCACTTGCTGCCCAGAGAGCCTGGTCCTCACCTGGCTCCAACCTCCTGTCAGGCAGTTGTAGAGAGTGAGAAGGACTCCCCCGAGCCTCCTGTGTGTATTTCTACACATTTCTCTCTGTAAAACAAGTTTCAGCCCATTCCCACGTGGTGCAGCTGAGACTCAGGAGGGAGCTGGTCCTACATCCAGCAGAACACAACATTCTCCATTTTCCTTCAAATTTCACAGCATTTGGCTTCCACCACCCTCCCTCCCCCAAAATCCACTTCCCAGGTTCACATGATTAGGTGAGACAAGCAGCTTTCTGGTTTTTGGTTTTCAGAGGCTTTAGAAGAGATCCAGGAAAATCATTGCAGATGGCAGCTCTTCATTTCCAAATGATGTTCTGCTGGTGCATGACAAATATTGCACAACTCTGTAATATTGGAGAGATGAGGGGGTTTGTTGGTTTTAGAGCTTCTTGGTCAATGAGGATTCCTGTTGCATGTAGAGGAGTGACAAAGGAATGGGAGTTTGATCTCTTTGGCCTTTCCGCAGTCCACAGAGGGCAATTACAAAACTGTTCTACAACCAACATCTGTCCTCAGTCCCACAGGCTCATCAGCAGACTTTTGTGCACATAATCTACTCCTGCAGAAAACACAGAATTACTGGAGAGCAGTTTATGTAAATATACTCTCTCCTCAGAAGAGAACAGTGTTTCTAATGACAAATTGAGTGAAATCTCACTTGGCATGAAGCAAATAAAGTAGTAAATATTTCAAGTTGCCGCTCTGCAGCAATGGAGACTGCATTTAAAATTAATTGCTGTGGATCTGCTGTATCCTAAAAAGAAATGGAGTGACAACACAACCGTGATGTGACACATCTGCATTACAGCTTTTCATCTCAATTCTGTCTTCAACAGGCTCCATCAGCTGCTTGAATTCGGTGTATGAAGTGATATTTTCAGTCCATGTCTAGTGGAGAAGCAGCAATGAGAAACCTGCTGAATGTCACCGCTGTCACCGCCGAGCAGGGGGCACAGTTACAGAGATGGATGTGTCTGGTGCTCCTCTGCTGAGCCCATCAGGCACAGCCCCTCGCACTTCAAACCAGAGCCAGGACTGGCCTGAGTTATCAAAGCCCATTTTCTCTGCTCCAGGACTGTCAGACCCCGGGAGATGAAGTGGTTTACCCAGTTAAAAAGGTGGTGTGGGGCCATTAGAGAAAACAAGAGATTGCTGCACGCTGCTCTGGTGTGACCTGGCCCTGCTGTGACTCTCCCTGGCAGTGCCTCAGCACGTTTGTCACTGGCAGGGTGGCTCATAGACAGTGTCAAGGTTTCAGCAAATGTCCTTCTTATATCTCACAAAACCAACACTTCACTGGTGCTTCAGCTGTGCTGCAACACCTACAGGTTCTGTGCAGATTGTTGGAAGAAAAAACCTCTGTCACAGTGGGATACCTTCTCCAAAGTCCTGCTTTCAATTGCTTGGAAAAGGCTTCTGTTCCACCAGAGGGAAGATTTAAAACATCCACTATTAACAGGAAAAACACAGATGTCGACTGACACAAATGCTTTTCTCAAAGCATAAATTGAATCTCTGTTGCATCCCATCAATGAAACAATCCCAGATTTCCATCCTCAGGTACACCCCAAGTACTTCACTTAGATAAATTTGGATATACTTGGTGTACCCAGTGCACACAAGGCAAGCAGCTCAACATTTCCACCACGAAAGAGCAGCCACAGACAATATTTCCCAGGGAACATTTGTAGCTTTCACTGGTCTGACCTGTCAATTGCTGGGATGTTTCTCTGTAATCCAATCACTGAGCTAAATTGACTTGTAATGTAGAAAGCAAACGCAAATTGTGTAATTAAATCACTTAATTTGCCACATGAGGTGTTTCAGGATCAATGCACTCATATTCACAAAGCTCAGTGAAGGTGGAAAACTCCAAGGAAGCAGCAGACAACAACATATGAATGGTCAGATCATCTCTAAATGAAGTCAATAAGAATCGTTTGCTGACTTCAGATCAGACACATCCCTCATTTGCCACCTCAATTACGGGTTTGCCTGATGCTACAACAGTGACAGAGAATGTGAATTCCTGCTAAATCTGAGCTCCAGAACAGTTACCAAAGGTTATTTGCCATGGAGAAAGGAAATGTCTCATCATTCCTTGGCCCAGTCCTGCTGCTGCACAGTGCTGTGACCACGGGGCAATGGCAGGGTCCTGCAAACACCTTTTCTGGGCTGCACTCATCTGCTCAGACACTTCTGCAAGAAAAATTCCTTCAAGCCTGCTCACAAGGGGCAGGCGCCAGACTGCACGCAAAAAATGTAAAATTATCAATGCCATCCTCCTCACCTGCAGAATGAATGCTGGGCGCTCCACCCGTGTGCTGTTGGAAGATTCTTCACTTTATTATGTCTGAGTTTTTTCCAAATGTCACGTTGGCATGTGACAACCCCAGCATTCATAACGTGCGGGTGAACTTTCATGAAGCAGAGGAGAATAGTAACACTTTCTTACTGGAGGAAACTGAATCTGATTTTTCATTCCATCTAAACATCTCTTCACAGACAGGCTAAATCCCATAAATTGCTTTAACTTGTGTATCTGCCTACAGCCCATCCTGATTGTAACAAAACATGCAATCAGAGCAAATGAGCATAATTACCAATGACTGCAAATATGGGGGTTTAGGTTATTTTCTCAGACATGTCATATGTGACCATTTTACCACTGGTTTACATTCAAAAATATGAATAAACTCTATTAGACTGTGGGATGAAAGGGCACACAATAAAAATCACACAGAAAGCATCCCGTGATTACTGTTGTAACTATTCATTCAAAGCTATTCTTCTCTCCCCAAATGTAAATATAACCAGATCACAAAGCATGGCTAAGTAATCACCTGTTCCAAGGCAGAGGGGAATCCCTTGCTATCAGATTTCCCAGAGACTTCTCTCATTTCCACCAGGCAGGAACAAGGAATGACTGTGCACAGTTTCATTTATCCAGCGTCAATTCATGCAAATGCCTCAGGTTTTTACATCCACTTTTCTAGTTCTGGTTATCCTGATGGATCAAAGAGATTTCTCTTAGGCAGCCCCACAGATGTACAACTCCCTGGAGCAGAAACAACTCCCTGACACCGCACTGGGAAAAGCCAGGAGGAATTTCTGGGACTTCCTCAATCCTCCACGTCTGACAGCCCGTCAGGAGCACTGGGAGCAGCTCCTGTGACATCTCAACAGCTTAATGGCATGGCTGGTGGCATGAGTCATGTCAGCAGCTCAGTGACAGTAACAGAGTCACCTGCCAGGTCGTGGCTCCAGGAATCAAGGAGCACATCCATATGGATGGCACGTAACAGCCTGGGCTCAGATAGATCCTCACAGAGGTGATATAAATCACACTCCTGTCCAGGACAGGTGCGTGTCACAGCTGGGAGACGTGGAAGTTCATTCATTTAAATTACATTTTGAAGCAGACAGCACCATAATCTGTCCTGAGGCACGCTAATACATCAGGTAGCCTGATCCATCTCTCAGGAGGTCCTGAGTGAGGTCATTTTTTTCCACATTATGACCTCTCAATTGAAAACAAGCCTTAAAATTATATTTAAACTACATTTCTCCTTCCACTCACAAGTGCAAATTACATTATACATTTAGAAAAAATGCAATCAGAGGGCTGGAGCTCCTCTGCTATAGAGAAAGGCTAAAAGAATTGGGGTTGCTCAGGCTGTCTCCAGCCCCTTCCAGTGCCTGAAGGGGCTCCAAGGAAGCTGGAGAGGGACTTTGGACAGAGGAATGGAGTGATAGGGCAAGGCAGAATGGCTTTGAAGAAGGTAAATTTAGGTAGACTAGGTATCAGGAAGACATTCTTCACCCACAGATGCTTTCATTCATGATCACACAACACATACGTGTGCTGATGGGGTGCTCAGGCTGGGAGCAGAGGAATTCCTTCCAGAGGGATCAAGATCTCTTTCCTGCATTCAGTAGGGGACAGCACCAGCCCCAGCTACTTCAGCAAAAAGTTTAGAAATCCCAAACAGGCAAGAATTGGAGTAATCCCCTCTCTATGTCACGATTTATTTTGGACAATGAAAGGCAGGAATTGACTCCAGTGCTCCCACAGGAGGCTGGGAATCCCCAGCAGGATATCCAGGGCTCTTACAAAGAGCAATAACCTTGGTATCTGTCTAAGTGACCGATTCCTGGTTTTGCACCATGCTGCATCCTCAGCCTCATGGACCCTGCAGGGCCAGTGGTTCAATTTCACAGCTTAATTCAATCCCAAATTATCAAATACATGCAATTACCTTGTGACATTTGAATCACCATGCTGTCCAAGCTGGATGAGGAGCAGACATAGATTCCTGTACAGACAGTGCACAGTCAGCAGCTGCTGCCTCCAACAGCAGCCCCATGAGCCTTCCCTGCTGTTTTATTTTATTTTATTTCATTTTACCAAGTCAAACAGGTGCACTCATTTCCTGGGCATTTCTGAACAATTCCCTAAAGGGCACCACTGAACTACAACAGCTCTGCAGCAGATTTTTTCTCATCCCCAAGCACCAACCCCGTGCCTGCAGCTCCAAGCAGCACTCAGCCCTAGAGGGAACCGTGGCCAGAAGGTGCACGAGTGGGCACACAGAGTGGAACTAAACTGAACCACACCCCCAGATCCATCTCCTCAATATGAGCACACTTGGCAGTGTTGCACCTGCAGCTGCTCAAATTCCCAGGATCCGACATCTCCTGCTCTGGACGCAGAATCATCGAGTCACAGAACAGTTTGGTCACAAGGGAAATTAAAGGTCTGTGGGCAGGGACACCTTCCACTATCCCATGGTATCCAAACCCTACTCAGCCTGGCCTTGAACACTTCCAGCTTCCCTGGGCAATCTGTGCCAAGTCCTCACCACCCTCACAGGGAAGAATTTCTTCCTGATCCCTCATCTAAACCTGCCCTCGGTTTGAAGCCATTCCCCCTGCTCCTGTCACTCCACGTCTCTGTCCAAATTCCCTCTCCAGCTCTCTTGGTACTCCCTTTAGGCACTGGCAGGTGCTCTGAGGTCTCCCCAGAGCTGTCTCTTCATCATAGTTTGGATTGTAATTTACCCTGATGCTGAGGGCAGTGACCACATGTTCCAGCTGTCATTTTTGCTATTATTACACCAACTTTCCCACTCCAATGCCCTGCTGAACAGCATGCTTAATTGAGTTTATTCCTTCATTACTCAGAGAGTACCACTCTGCTGACATGGTATCCCACAGACAAAATATATTAAGATCTGTCAGTGTTCCTAATGGTGCCAGATCATTATCCCCCTTGTAATTCTTCCTCTGTAGATGTTACTCAATGGTTCACTACAGGGTGCCGTTGAAAAAAGATTTAGGACCCAATGTTACTGGGAAACACCAGATCCTGCTTTATATTCCATAAATAGTTACAGCTGTAAGGTAGGGCCAGCAGAACATCTCCAGGGCCAGAAACACGTGAGACAATTTCCCCTCCCAATTCCATCAACTCCATCAGCCTTTCTCTGTAATGAGGGAAGAGAAAAGCACATTCCTGACCCTGCCTTAGTGGCACAACACCATCTCAATTCAGTGCTGCAGGAGCAATGCTGGGCAGGTGGGATCCCCACCTAGGCAAGGAAACATATCTGCAATTCCATAATTTTTTCAATAAAACCATAACATTCAACCCACTTTACAAAGCTGTGAATAGCAACATGACAAGATGAGCAATGCCTTCTGCCCCAGTCACACCCATGTGCTGTGCTGATCCAGGTCCCTTTGGATGGGGAAGGACCACACAGGTGCTGGGCTGGTAACAATTCTTCTTTTTCTCTTCTGATTATTGGAATAAGCAGCAGCATTGAGTTAAAAATAAGACCAAGCATTCTCCAGACCTGCAATTATTCTCTCGACTTGTACTTGTCTGAATTCTTTCTCTCACTAATCACTGCAGCACAAAATAATGCCAGAGCAGTTTGAAATCCAAGGCCAATCTCAGACTCAGCAAATGACTAATAACACAAGTTGTTTACACACATTTAATTCAACATACCAGAAGCAATTTTCTCACTCTCTTTAGCATTTTATTTGCTTATAAATACAAGTCAATACCACAAGATGGCACTTTCTTACTTGCAACACACACTATTATAAACACTTACCCTCTTCAAATGTTCCCAGAATTTTAAGATATGTAACTTCTCAGTGGTTCTGAAACATTTAAAAAAGCAAGACCTTCTACAAACTGCATTTGTGTTTGATGTATATTAAATGAGGTCAGGTAATTAAATTCAAAAAAAGGAATTTATAAATATTTCAGATAAGAAAATTTAAATACAAAAGCAGAGTTTGTTTTAATTAAACTGAATAACAATTTAAACTGGCCATAATGTATCTACATGATTTAATTTAATTTAAAATCCTCTTTCAACAATCAAATCCTCTAGCCATTCATCAAAACACCTATCTGCTCAGCTCTTTAGAAAATATCCTTGGTTAAGAAACCACCTATGCTTTTTCATAACAATCCTTATTCTGTCCTGTAGGTGGAAATGAAGCAAAATCATATTACAGACTAGAAAACAGGATAAGAAGGAAGAAACTTTAAAAAACCTGATAGCTTCAGACACTTCAACTCATTCTTCCTCGCATTTCTCAAAATACATGATCTGGTTTTAAAGTCTTTGAACGAAATGTAAACACTAGAAAACTCATTGTTGAAGTATGTGAAGAATAAAGAACCCTGCACTAATATAGTGCATAATGATGCTGTGTCAAACTTGTCATTTACAGTAAATGTCACAATTTCCTTGGGATTGTCATGCCTTTTTTTTAAAACCAATTCCTTTCGATGTCTGTAGATCCTCTTTTTCCTTTTTTGTTATTCCCATTGTTCAACAGGAAGGGATGTCGTTTCTGTTCTCTTCAGAAAAGTTTCACAAGATCCAAGTTTTTTTCTCCTTTTTTTTTTTTTATAAAGAGGCGGCAAAATCTTCAGCTTGCAATATTTCTGTTCTGCCCAGGATATTATACATCAGGAGATTCCTCAAAAAACTGAGAAGTCAGAGAGTTCCAAAAAAAGAAAGCAGTTAAGGCAGTCGATGTCTACATTTGGATTTCTTGTTTATGTTACATATCAATGTCTCCATCATAGGCCAGGGTTAGAGGTTTCTGCTGTGGTGGAGGGCTGTGATGCTGTTTCGTTTTTTTGCTGCAAGAAAAGCATTTCAGAAGACAAAATTATGAACTGCAACAAGCTCAGAAACATCATCAAGCCCCAAACTTCAATTAAAAAAATTAACTTTCCATAATGGCTACTGAGTGCTGTAACTGGGTGGCACCACATGGCCCCTCTGGTGCTCTCACATGTGTGGTCGGGACACACAGCGTGGCAGGAAGGGGCAGCCAGCTGTGCTGCCCACCTGCAGAGGAAATAAAACACATTCATCTCCCATCTCTTCTCACAGCTGACAGAACAAGGAACACCTCACAGAAAAATTGGAACATGAGCTCTCTGGGAATGGGATATTCTCATTTTTCTTTGGCATGGTATTGAAGAAACAATAATTATTATTGAGAAATGCATTTCCTCAGCAGCCTGCACGTGATAGAGAAGTGTGTAATGTTATTTAAAAAATCCTCTGTATCCTCTGCTGTGAAGCAGAGAATGGAACTACCTGGTTTGGAAAATAAGAGAGCTGTAGCTCCTAGACTGTTATTTGAGCTCTCAACCTAAGAGAGAGAATGAGAGAAAGACTAAGAGAGTGAAAGGGAATAAGCTGTTGGATCAGAGTGGGCAGTGATGCTGTCAGGCCATGGCTGTGACTCTCTGGTTGCCTGCCCTGACTGGCAGGGCTTGGGCCAGCTTGCACCACGAATGTTTGTCAGTTCATGCCAAATCCTGAGGAATTGCAGGACACCTGAATACTTCCCACTTCTCCCTTTCTGTCCTGCAGAGGCAGCCAGGCAGTGCCTTTCCAAAAGCTCAAAGCAGGGAGGGCAAGGTGAGCTCTGTCAGGCTGGGCTCACCTCCCCTGCCCGTGTGATGGCTGTGCTGCAGGGGGGCAGACACCCCTCACCCCCACAAAAAGCTGCACTAAAGCTGCAGACCTGGTACCCTGTCCCTAACAATGGCTGTTAAGAGCAGCTTTAGACACAGGACATGTTTTCACCTGATGTATTCGCTGCAAAAACCTATTTAGGGATTTTCTGGGCTGTAGCGAACAGCCAAAAAACCACAATTAACACCAAGAGACCCAATCTCCCATGAACTCTTATGCCATCTCTGAATCCATTTATCTTCCTGGCATGCACAGCCCTGGCAGCAGCAAGCTCACAAGGTAATAAATGCACTGTGTGCAAAATAAAATCTTTTGTTTATTTTAAACGACCATTTAATCAGATGCCTCCTACTTCTTTTATTGTGGAAGATAAAAATTCCATAGCACCCTTTTCTCCCCCATTCATGATTTCACAGATCTCTATTGTATTGTCACATCAAACATCATTTTTCAGCTAAATGTCCCTATTCTATTTAGTCCTTCCTTGAGCAGAAGCCAGCTCCTTGTTCCAATCACTCCCCTGGCCTTTCTTCAGTTTTACTTTATCGTTTTTTTGAAGAATACAATAAAACTCCTTTCTAGTCCCAGCAGAAGTCTGAATAAATGTAAGGGCCTATTGATAACCAAAAATAATTCTTTCCCTGCTTGGCCACCAAACATTTTCACAATAATGGCTGTTAACATTTACAGTTGCTGAGTTTTAATTACTGCAAGGCAGGGGCCAAATGAAGGAACTTAGGTAGCCAAACCTCCTTCCTTTCCTGAAGCCTTGAGCATTAAATGCCTGCAATGCAGTGTTGTGATGCATTTTTGGATTTTTGTGTGTATTTTGGATTGTTTAAGTAAAAGCAAACTAGCTTTTATTTAAGGACAGAATACCTGCCATACTCACCACATCAGATAGGATGTAAAAATCAGGAAAACAATGATGAAGAACCCTCCAGCTGATACTCCATATACCCATACCTTCAGTTTACCATCTGTTGGAAGAACAGGAAAAAGGACACAGGTAGAGGAGGGGAGAATAAAAAACTTTATTCTGAAATACACAAAGTTTTAAGAGATCAATTTTAGAGAAATTAGTAGCATTGTTGATGGGGAACACAGCAGGGACTGGCTGTGAGTAATTAATAAACCCCATATTTTTGATAGTAAGGAAGATTGCTGAAAAAGTCCCTAATTATATATACAAAATCTTAATGAAAAGGGGCAGAAGCACAGGATAATTGGAGTGCATTTCCTCCAGAGCCCAGTGCTACTCTGGCAGAGGCAGTTCAATGCTGAGCTGCCACAGACAGACACAGGCAACACCTGATGTGCTTAACTGAAGGCTGAGAAGGGATGGGATTGTTCTCCATAAATACTTGGAGGTCAGCTGGGGTAAACACCAGCAAGCGTGAGTGGAAAAGCTGCTTAGAACTGGGAAACACTTGGGAATAAATTCAGCTTAGAATAAAAACAAGAATAGGCTTTGTAACAGTAAGAGGGGTATAGCTGGGAAAGAGCTTTCTGGTTGGGCCACAGGAGCAGCAGACTAAAGTGGCTTTAAGACAAGGTAAGGCTGTGAATTGGGCTTTTTGGGCTGCAGTGAGTCAGGATCCCTGCAGGAGCCCCTCCATGCATGTGGGCTTGAGTCTGTTCAAACATTCCCTTGTCTCAGAACACTTCACCTGGACAGGTCCTTAATTACAAGCTTTGCATTAATAATAACAGCAATTTTTGAAAGATCAATATTTCTGTTCCTCACTCTGTTTCTAGCTGGACAGCTTTCCTTGTAGGGAGCAGGTTTGGTACTTTTCCACACAGCAGCAGTCTGAGCTGATTCACATCAACAGAGCTGCAAATACACACTGGAGGCAGGAACAGGAACCTGTGCTGTGCCCACGGACACGGTTTGACAGAGGCCATTTCAAATTCAGTCAAGTGAGAGGGACAATCACTGAGCCTAGTTTTCATTTTATGTTTGAATGACAAATTTTTTCAAAGGGAAACACATTTAATCAGATCCCATTCTTTCTCATTTTTCTTCCAGACTTTGTGGAAAGGCTGAGTACCTCTCAGATTTTTTCTGCTCCTCAAAACACTTGCAGACTACCTCCCATGTGAAAAGAGCTCTGCTCATCAGATCTGGCTTGGCTTGTTTGAGTTATTTTGCTGAAGTCTAGGTATGAAATTTGTTGCCCTCTCATCTGGAGATGGCCAAGAAATATTTAGCAATCCTGCGAAGGGATTGTCACAGCCCCATAAAGGCATCACAGCATGTCTGCTCTGAAGGCAGCTCTGCTCTCCATCCCCAGCAGAAAGGCACTGGACCGTGTCATCTGACAATTTCAACAATGCTATTTAAATTGCCTCTCAAGTTGAGGAAAAGTTTCTGTACCTGAACTCTGGCCTCTCAGAGTGTAGTTAAGAGAGGAAAAACACAGCCTGATTTGTAATCAGTCCTGTGCACTCCCGTAGAGCGTTTAAAAGAACAAAAACGGCAGCCTCATTAAATCAAAATAAAATTAGTGTTCCAAACTGCAAATGGGAAGGGAAACCACAGATAAGCTGGGGAAGGCATGGGTACTTTCATTGACCAACACAATGTCAAGGACTGTGGTGCTGCAGGGTGTTAAGTGCCATCCACACAGGCAGCTCTCAGCACGGACCTGCTATCAACAGCAGAACAGGGAGGTAACAGTGATTTCCTTGCTCAGCCAGCAGTAACCACTGCAAATCCCCAGACTACTGAGCCTGAGAGCCTCTTTGAGGGGAGCAATTACACATTTTGTCGTGAAGTTAGACAAAGGGGGGTGATTTGAAGAGCAGCAGCCTTGAGCTGAGGTCTGAAGAGTGAACTGCAGGATGCCACAGGGTTGCTGATACACTTGGCACACATGGAGCACCTTTATTCCTTTCCCATGCATTCTTTCTATAACATTTCTGACCTAAAATTAAGCAACACCAGGTTCTGTAATTGTTCAGTCACTGTTTCTGTTGCAGACCCTGGCTGAGAGCTGGCTCACAGGTGCTGCACTGAGGTAAAGCCCTCCAGAAGCTTTTAGTGCTGCAGACTCAAATGCTGATTTAAAAAGAGAGGACTGCAGCATCCACCTACACCTCTCTCTCTTTTTCTAACCCCATAAAGGTACAGCCAAAGAGATGACACCCAAGTAAGGCAACCTACAGAGGGCCAGGGATGTTGACAAAAAGGCAATTAACCCCAAACCTGTGACTCAAACTGCTGGTGAACTGCGTGGGTGAACTGGATGAAGGGCTTGATCAAAAAGCAGCCAACTTTAAAAGGCTTTGGACTGAGCTCTGTGAGCCCAGAGACTGTCAATGCAAAGGTTAACCACTGTCTGCAAATCAAATATGTAAATGTAACATTCAAAGTGTGATCACATATATCAGACAGAATTATGGCTCCCTGAATCCCCTAACAGAACCTTTCACTACATGTTTTCTAAAGTCTCACGTTCATTAGGAACTAATTGCAAACAAATGCAATGTCAGGTACCTGAAGAGGGGGAAGAACTGCACTGCCAGTATTTTATAGTACGAGGAGAACAGATGCATTTCAGTAAAACCTGATGTGCCTGACACATTTGCTTCCCATTTTTAAAGTCTTATTTGCATTTCATAAATTTGTTTTGAACTAATTCATCTTCAAAACAACAGTCAAAATGGAAATGATATATTAGAGCAACCAGTCTGGGCACATGCAGCCTGTGGTTCCAGCTGGGAAGGATTTTACGCTGTGGATATCCACCTGGGATGAGCTGCTTGGGCACAGCAGCTTGTCTGCCTTTATAGAACACTTTTAATGTTGTAACTTCAACCCTCAAGACTAAACTGTACACTTTCTACCCTGTTCTTTTCATATATTTTTTGAAATATGGCAAGAAACAACCAATGTTTTCTTTAATGAAATCTTAAGCACTTTCTGTTCTGAAACTTCTGAAGTGCTGGTGATCAATAACTTTCCTAGTCCAAGCATATTACTTCTAGAAACATCATCAGATACCAGTTCTAAACATCCCCCCAAATCACACACAAGCACACTTTTGCAAAATATTATTGCTGTGTTCTGTCTTTGCTATCTCTCAGCATAAGAGATTGTGATTCCTCTGTTCAGGCACAAAGGTATGAAAGACAGCACACGAGCTGGAAACTGGGAGGTCGCTCTGCAGCTCCCAGACAAAATCTCTGATGTTATCATCTACAAAGCTCCTTTCTTTCTTCTACAGAAACCTTCTAAAGACAATCTATTCTGTTCATATTTAAGTTTTTCACCTGGATTAAAAGGTTGAATAGACCATCCTTTGAAAATGTCATGCATTTTGGAGTTGACAGGTTTATTTTTTCCGGCAATGGTCTTAACATCAGCTTTCTTATCTTCTAAACCTGGTACCTTCACGCAGTAATCCAGGAGCCCATTTGATCTCATTACTTCTGTATATCCCCGCTCACAGCCGCAGACTCCTCTCTGGGAGATAAAAGGGAGTTCAGCATTAAACCAAGCAGTGCCCTCACACAGAACAGTGCACACTCTAAGAAAACCTGAACAAACTGCAAGGGATAACCTGCACAGGCAAATTCATCACCACCAAACCAAACCAGACAAGAACTGGTACTTGCAAGCCCATTTCAGCTCAAAAAAAGCCCAAATATATTTGGGGAATTGGTTGAAAAAGAGTCAGTAATTACAGAGAAGTCCAACACACAAACATTCCATCCCAACAGACTTAAAAAAAGGAATGTGTGGCAAACTCTTCTTGTCAGTAACAATTTTCCCATTGACCCTGCTGGGCAATAGAACAGACAAACCAAAATCAATCCCCCTGCAGACCCAAACCCTCCTCCCTTGTTTCCACTCCAGTATTTCACAGGACTACCTAAAAGGAAGCTTTCTTATGACCAGATATCCATTACCCTGGATCAGACTAAGCAGTTTCTTTACAAGGTTTTTTAGAAGTCTGTGGTTTGCTAAATAGATACTCAATTTCCTGGATTTCAATTTCAAATTTTTTTTAAATATTGTTTTCCTTTAGTAATTGTCTTATATCTATAATGTCTGAGGGTCTGATACACTTGATCCAAACAGGTGATTGATGCTCCTTTATCTCCTCTTTTACAGAAATTTCAGACAGTCCCTTTTCTAAATAGCAGTGCAACAGCACTCCATTAAAATTAAACCAAGAGGTTTAATTTTAAAATTAAAACAAAAACCCCTCCACAGAACAAACCCAAATTTGCAACACCATATAAATACTCCATCACTCATTTGTGCAGGTTCATGGTTTCCATTCAGGATGAAATTCCCACAACATCCTCGAGGTGGTACCACGGACAAACAAAACTATTTTCTAAGTCCTGGAATGCAATCTAAGATGCAATCGAACTGATTAGATCTCACAGAGTTAGTTTCCCAGCCCTGTTCTGCAGTTACCTGTGTGCAGTAGGAGAAGGGTTTTCTGCACGCCGGGCTGCAGTGCCGGACTTCAGCAGGTTTCGTGCGAAGAGGACACCCTCCTGGAAAAGAAAATACTGAGTGCCTCCAAGGGCATGCTTCAAAATGCTTTCGTCACCATACCACCAGAGTGTAAGAAGTGCTTGCCTGCTTATTTTATATAGTTAAATACTAGTCTATTAAGCACATTAGCATAATATCTGTAGGCATCGCATTCATTAATTTGCCTTAACAAGGCTGGGAATCATTATCATACCCATCTTGTTAATGGAGAACAGAGATACACAGATTTAAGCAATTTGCCACTGGCCACATAGGAAGTTGGGGACAGAATCTGGAATTAGATGCAGATCTTCTGTGTCCTCATTAAGCTTATATACATAAAAATACATAATCCACATAGCGCCTTTGCCCATCCTCACTTGGGAAAGCCCATGTTTCTATAGAAATAAAAACACGTTAATGAGTTCTTAAATACTTGGCAACCTTTGCACATAAGACTTTTATTATTGTCCTAACTAGTCATTATAAATAGAACTAGACATGAGCATCTGCATTTTCACTTCCACTCTCTCCTCATTTACCCTGTGCATATTGAAAGAGATCCCATGGACATGCAGCCCGACTGCCTTTGTCAATCTCTCATGGAGCTTCAAAGTTCTGACCATGAATTTCCCTTTTCATCCTGCACAGGCAGAATTTGTAGGTCACGGCAACAGCAGGAATCTCACAGTTTGAGTGATTTGAGACTCCCATGTTTTGAAAAAACAAAAGAAAAAAGAGAAGAAGTACAGAAGATGGGGTCTCTATCATGCGTGTGATTTCTCCTCTGCTCTTCACAGCCACTGGAAGGTTGAACTGAGGGCTGTGCAAGCAAGCCCAGGCAGCTCTTTAGTATGTGTGCACTCATTTCTTCCCATGACCAGCCTGACAGTAAGGGCAATTAGCCCAAACACTCCTGTGCAATACATGTGAGATGCTGGGCGGACAGCAAGGCTGCTGAGCTCCCACCTGTCTTTCCTACACACAAAAATCCAAACTGAAATTCTGCAGGAGTGAGGAAGGATGCCCAACTCCCTCTGAGCAACAGATGCAGAAGCAGAGAAGCCTCTGTGGAGACATTCCATTCCCAAGTGTGCCAGGCTATTTGGGGACATACCTGTGACATTCGTTCCATCCGAGCGCTGGCACCACACCGTGCGCACGTTGTCTCGCCAAGGGCTGGTGTGCCACAGGTAGTCATAGCACTTCCCTCCTGCAACACCAACACCAGTTACTTTGCACCTTGCAGCAAACCCAGAGCAAATTCCTGCTGGGCAGGAAGCAGTGCTGTGACCGAGCTACCTGAGCAAGGCCGTGTCTCCACGTCCTGTCCGGAGCAGCTCTCCGGCTTCTCTGCAGACTGGACGAGGAAGGCTCTGGAGCGAGATTGGCGCCCGCTTGTCTCAAAGCTCCTGCCACTGATGCAGGTGAGCTCACAGGAGCTCCACTCCGACCACTCTGTCAGGTGGCAGTCGCCTGCACATTGAAACAAGAAATCACAGCTTTTCAAAAAGAATTAGCCTTGAAGGATAAGGATAAGGCTAACCTAAGCATACAACAGCTTTAATAGTGAAATATCCCTAGGATGTCTCTCAGCAGTACAGGATATTTGGATTTTCTGCTTCATGGGATATGTCATTTTCTCAAAAAACAAAGGAAGACTTGCTCAGGTGGTCTAGAAACAGCAGACGGAGCATTTACCTGATGTGCTGAAGCACAATTTTGTACTACAAGGGCTGACAGTACTGAGAACTACGGGAGCATGTCCACCACAGGCCAAAAATTCACTGTGACCTTCCAAAGCCTTTACCTGGGCAAGGCACAGAGCAGGGTAACTGCAGCACACTTTCTTTTGATGGTAGCTCACCACACAAGGCATTTTCTACTGGTCTGGATGTAGCAGAAACTGATGCATCATGCACTACACACGTGAGGCTGCGGACTTGCAATCCATCTCCACACTGTCCACCCTGGGGGATGATGAAAGGGAACAGAGGCACACATCAATGACATTAGCAGATGACAGAAGAAACACGGTTGATTCTGTATGAAAAGTCTTCAAAGATACAAATTCGGTCTGAAACAGTATCACCAGTTATGAGAAGACAGACAGGGATCTCCTCTCAGCTCAGAGGCAGGGCCACCCATGAAAGTGTGTCATTATCAAAGGTGTGGAGTAGGATATGTTCATAAAGGATTAATACCATCTTTGAGGTCTGCCCTTCATGCCTTTTACTCAAATTAATGAATTTACTGATTCTTAATTAATGCCAAGTTAGTTGAGCACAGACATTCTGGGCTTCTCTTAAGAAGCCAAGAGCAGGGCTTGCCCATAAGGAACAGACATTTCTTCTACACTCCTTTGATGATACAACCCAAGAAGAGCACTCACATGATTTAAACCCTGCAACAGCAAAAATCCTTACTGCACTGTGGGCTGTGTCATGTTAAAAGGGAGTGACCAGATCTGGAGCACAGAGAGAGCATAAATTCATGTCACACAAACCTAAAACACCAAGCCAAGTCAGCCATCACCTGTCAGCACTAAACTCCATTTGAACAAGAAAAAGGAGGCTCCCTCTGAGCCACTCCATGCTCATCATCCCAGTCCTGAAATACCCAGACATACACCAAACTACTGAAGATGACATTCCTTAGTGGGAAATCAATATTCTTGGCTAAAGTTATGATCAAGATGCTCTGAGAGATGAAGCACTGAGGCTATTTCTAGAGGGTGGAAGTGTTTCATTCTCATCAGATGAAGAGCTGTGATGCTGTTCAGGTGCCTCATGTCTGCATGACGCCTTACGAACACACACCTGAAACCTCGTGGAAATGGCACTTTAGAAAAATTCAGTAAACAAAGCTCAAGGAGAAGGAAGAAACATTGCCTTTATAGAACCAAGGGAAACGCTCCTTTGGATTTCTTGGCAGTGGATTCTTTTAAAATAATGGACTTCATCTGCAGAACAGAATGGCTCCTACCGAGTGCATTCATCCAGCAGCAGGTTTGCTAGCAGGAATCTCGAGAACACCTCTCCTGCACACACCTGGCAGCCTTTGCATCCTCTCCTCCCTTCTGCTGCACATCCACAATAAAATGGGAGTAAGAGCATAACCAGCTGGATTTAGAGCAGCTGCTCATTTAAAGCATCTTAAAGAAGTATTAGTGTAGATTTACTGTGTGCAGCCAGATTCCAGGGTTTTAACACAGTGTTTCACTTTAGTCAGTGTGTAACTTACTGTTCTAAATTACTGTCTCACTGCTGAAACTTTTGTTGTGGTCTGAGATTAATGGTGTGTGGAAAACTCATGCACCTGTCCACTGGATTAGAGTGCTTAGTAATGGCTGGTGGGAACAGAAAATGAAGGGAGAATATTCTTGGGGAAAATGGACACTAATCAAACTGCAGTATCTCCAGTCTGAAGTGACTCAAAAAATGACTAATTGATTGGAGAAGACAAGAAGAGTTTTCAAAAATATACCTCGTCTACATACAGAATGTGATTATTTATATACATATCAATATATAAATAATAAGAGGAATACTGAGAAATAAATGGGTCAAAACAATAAACTTTTTCAGTACAACAGTTCCCACTATCTCCATTTTTCTATCACACTACATTGGAGCTACATTCATATTTTCTAATGTCTAGAACAAAAAAAACCAAAACCCAAACCTATGAATTATCAAAACAATCCCAAAGAAAAATATTTGCTTTTTAACAGTGACTCCCACTTGCTTGCTTTCTTTCAACACCAGCAGTGGCTTTTTACAATCAATTGAACACACTTAAAATGTCACCCTGTCACTTGCAGTAGAAGATGCTTTCTGGTCTATTTGGAAAGGTCTTAAGCAATGCAGGAGCACTGCATTAACTTCCTTATCATCCTCAGAATTATTCCTGTCTCCAAAATTATACATTTAAAGACCTAATTAATAGGTGTGGAACCAGAGGAAGTTTGTGCCAGCAATGCACACTAAGGATGCAGGGGATAGCTGCTAATCAGAGGAGAACTGCCAAGGAAACCATCACATATTCAAAACTCAGGGGATCAATCCTTTGCTGCAAATGCTCTTCTTTGGAACAAGTGATCCTCTGAGGTTGGCCTAGAACCAGGATTTGCCTCTTGAATCATGATCTCCTTGCTGGAAATATGTGGGAATTTTACTTGCACAAGGAATTCTGCCCATTTGTCTGCAAAAATTCCTGTGCTGACCCTACTGAGGATGCAGAACGCATGCTGGGTTTCCTAAATGCAGGATGTATGTGCCTCTCCACCAGCACCTGCGTGGAGCCTCCACCTCTCACCCTGTAAACCTTTTTACACCTCCTGTGTTGGGCAGTCAGGAAAGTCTGGAATTCAGTGACACACTAATGCAAGGCAGCATCTCCACCAGCCTTCTCTCACATCACATCTGATACTTGCCACATACAACACTCTAATAAGACAGGAGGCCCTAATGAGATGCTTCACCCAGATGTGCCTTCAAGAAAAGTTTTCCCTTTTTGGCTTTTACTGTGGTTCATGTGTGCACAATTATTTTAGGTAAAGAGTTTATTGGGCAGTGCTTTCACAGGTTGATGAGCATTTAATCAGGTAAAAGTCTCTCTAATGAGGGAGTGTTGCAGGATCACATTTAAGGGAGTGCTTTTAAAGGTTCTGAGTCTTTTTAGGAATGTCAGGCAGCTCGTGTTTGATGATGCCTGGCTATTCCACTTATATTCCCTTAATGGAAAAAATGATGAACAGCGTCAGACATTGTTAATTTTTTTTTTCTCTTTCTTAAGCTAACCAGGGTAAACCAACTCCAGGAGGAAAATTATTTTAACTCTGTAACCCTTTAAAAGTGGATGTACTGACCAGTTCCTAAGTTCTGCACCCTCTGAATGCAGAGGAAATGCTCCATGCTGCTACAGGTGTGCCTGGGATGAGTGAAATTACTTGGGGAGCAACACACTGATTTCCATACTGTGACAATCAGCAACACAGAACACTTTGCAGGCTCTATTCCTAACCACAGAATCACCTCTAATTAGTCACATGAAGTCAATTTAACATAAAATAGTCCTCCCACAACTATTGCAGTCTCAGTTATAATACAAGGAAAAATATTTTAGCCTTATAATTAATTGTCCTGTTTCTATTATTACAGGAGGACACCCTCACACTATACATTCTGGCCTTACCATAGGATGCTTTACCTTATTTCACAAAGCATCCCTGAAAATAGGACTTCTGAAAGCTTTCTTTAGAATGCAGGCTTAAGCTTCTTTTCCAGTAAAGCCCAGGAATAAATCACCCTGTATTTATGAACTACATTTAATTCCTAAGCACCTCATTAAAGAGAAGTGAACATGAATAGAATGGCTTCTCTCCAAAACAAAGCAAAGGGGAGAGAAAACTGCTCTGTGGTAATTGAAGGAGAGAAACAGGCTCTAACTCACTGAATGCAGGGATGGTATAATGCTGTGATTACTCGCTCTGAGCTGAAATTTAGCTGGGTTTGGGATGGGCACACTTTAATCTGCACAATGTGTTATTTATCTGGAGTAAGCCACAGCCTTCATTCAGCTCCCCTACTAATTTTTTATCAGCTGTTTTAGCTCCTATGATGGTCTCTTCCCTGATGTTCAACAGAATCTGCTTATGTTAGCTAGACAAAATATCAGCTGATACTATCATTTTGTTCTATTTATGTTCTACATATGTTATATACATTTATACATGCTGAGTGCAGCACATACAAGGACCACACTCACATCACAACTGCAACGAGTTGTTGATGAGAGAAAATATAAATATACTTCTGTTTCTCTGATCTTGGACTGTCACAATCCAGATTTCATTTGTGAAAAGCTGAGAAAATTCTGGGTATTTATTGTGCCACTCACATATTCACGACACGTCCCTCCACCACAGTGAGAAACCACGTGGGTATTCAAGGCACTGGCAGAGCAGAAATCACAAGGGATGTGTGTCTTTATGTGCATTACTGGCTTCAATCTCCTACATGATATAATGTGGAGAAGCAGCCACAGATCTGGCACAGGTCCTGTCCCCTGGGACCAGACAGGGCTCATTTCTACCACATTCTCCTACCTCCATCTCACCAGCCAGATTTAAGCAGGCTGATAAACCTCACTGTGAAAGATTCACCTGTGCTTAAACTGGGTTACCAACTAATGCGTTTTAATATTGGAAATGTGATCTAACAGATAAGGAGAGAAGAAAAAGCACGGAGGGGAAGAAAAAGTCAATTCAAGCTTGATGGAAGTTCACTGCCAGTGAAAAAATGATGGCCCCAGTGCTGAGCAGAGGCGGCAGGTGAAGGGACAGCACATGGGAACTGAATCCAGACAATTTTAGATCATTAAAAAGATATCCAGGGTAAGGAGAAAGTAGAAACCAGCCCTTCATACAATAACTCACACTATTGTACCGGAGACCTGGGGGGAAGACCTGCTATAGAATCCTTCAAAAAATGGAAATAAAAAAAGATTAAAAAAAGGCTAAGCTGTCTTGATATCCAGTATATCTATTTTCTTGTTAGAGATATTTTTTGTAATTAAATTATAGGTCACCACGACTATGCCCAGTCAAACGCATTCACCCCATAAATCCCCTGCAGTAACTCTATGAGCTCACAGTACTTGAACCCGAATCACTTCTCATGAATGGCTGCTGATAAGGAAGATGAGGGGCAGGGGTTCACCACTCCTGAACTTCCCCCTCTTCCCTACAGCCCTCCACCAGCCGCAGCCACACCTCGATCCCACGACCAGCAATCAATCCCACAAGGTGACGATGGATTTTGCCATTCCAGGCACAGAGGAGCTCCGGAGAAGGCTGGAGGAAGCCCTACCTGGACGGTGCAGGGGGACCAGGGGCCCAGCAGCCAGCTGTAGCAGGGCTTCACCGGGCAGCTCCTGTGCTGGGTGAGCTGCTCCGGGCAGGGTCTGCCCTCGCCCGCCGCCCGCAGCACCACGGAGCGCCCACGCACCATCTGGCCTAGGACAGACAGCACGCAGCCCAGCAGAGATGCAGCAGAGAGAAGGAAACAAAGAAAGACAGATTTTGTAATTTATCAGCACTCCTGGTTCATTTCCCAGCGCTAAAATCTGTTAAAAAAGCAATTAATTGGGAAGACTGTTTGGATAATAGGGATGAGATTGCTACGACTAAGAAATGCAGTCACTGATATTTTCAAGCACACTTTTTAAACACGGTTTTGTATGTTTTCCAAATATAGTATTTGTTTATGCAACATATTTAAATACTTGACTAGATCCTGATTATTAAATATGACAGGAAAATAATTCCTATGGAAGCAGCGTTTCTACCATTGCACATTCAATATGTTTCCAGAGATTTTTAACAAATGAAATTTTGTTTTTATGAGCAATTATGTGGACCTAATTTGAAAACTGCAAACACTGTAGTGGCTATTACTGCCCATAACCACTTCTACCATTTCCATTAAAAAACCTATTTATTATTGGTGAAAACTTCTTCAGCCACTGAACGGAAAAAGCAATTATGATACTACTTTTGAACTAATAAAACTGAATATATTCATTAAAGTTACAGCAATTCCATTTCTGCCTCCTTTGCTGTCCATTTATGTCCAGGAATGTTTTCACTCAAAATGTTTCAATTAGAATTCCATCTCCAATTAAAAAGAAAAGTGGAAAAGAAAAAGCCCTTATGCAGTGGGATGCAGAAGATTGTGCTGGGAATAAAATTTCTGCCCTGTCTTTCAGTATGTGTGGATTTGAGTTAGAAACTGAAAGGTCTGGGCAGCAAGGGCAGACAAATACAACAAGGCAGAGGCAAGTGGTAATTGCTAACCCAGTGCAAAGGAAGAGATAAGGTGTTGTGGTGGAGCTCTCCCTTTTGGATCACTGCCCTCCAGCTGCTTTTGTGAGCAGAGGGGAGTCTGGTGGGGGAGCAAACACCCTGCAAAACAGGGAGACTGCAATACCCAGCAAAATCCTTCTCCCAGCTATTTATGCACATGATTTTTAATTAAGGATACTGCAGGTGTAAGGCACATCTCTGATACCTGTCATCCTGACTATACACAGAGCAAGGTTTCCAAAAACATTCTAGCAAATAAAAATCAAAAGCAGACATCTAGAAAAGGCACTGATGGATACCTCAGCAAGCTCTCTCACCTTTATTCCATTGCTCTAACCCACTGAATTCTGTTTTTAAACCCATTAAAACAAATTTTAAGACTTCTTCCTTTTCCAATTTTAATCCCCTAGACCTGGGGAGTTTGTAATAGAAGTGATGATAAAAGCTGTTACTCACATGACTCTGCATTCAGCCATCACAGCATCAGATACATTAGGAGGTGGAAAAAGTCCTACCAGCTGAGAGGAAAGGAAGAAGGAAAAGAGAAGGGGAAGGGGAAGGAAGTGAAGGAGGAGGAGAAGGAGAGGAGAGGAGAGGAATAGGAAAGGGAAGGGAAGGGAAGGGAAGGGAAGGGAAGGGAAGGGAAGGGAAGGGAAGGGAAGGGAAGGGAAGGGAAGGGAAGGGAAGGGAAGGGAAGGGAAGGGAAGGGAAGGGAAGGTCCTGTGGTTCACTGGGAGATCAGAACTAAGGAGGAGAATCTCCAGCCTGCTGTTGGACGAACCCCACAACAGCTCTCCCCAGCCCCACTGGCCAAAAAAAGTTGTTCCTTCCTCTCCGGCCAGAGACCAAATTTCCCAAATTTGTCTTAATGCTGAATGCTGAGTATTGGTGAGCAATGGAAAAGGCTCTTTGGGGAACAAGGGGAAGCCTGTGGCTGCAGGGTTCTGCCAGGCAGCAGCTCCCTGCATGGAGCTAAGGAAAAGGAGGTCTCCCAAGGTTAAAAGATCCAATTTCATTAGGTGGGACTTGAAAGCCTGAAGCATTCATCAAGCTATTTTAATTAACTAAATAATTTCCTTTCGTACACTCTGTTTAACATGTTTCTAGCAATATGTAAATGGAAGATCATTGAACAGAAAGAGGAACTAACAGCTTTCCTTTCCATTTTGGTTTCCTATAGTTGGTTATCCAAACTACTGAATCTCACTACAGTCCCAGTGGTCAGCAGGGGCTTGACTCAGTCTATCACTTTTCTTTAATACTGTGAATGAATAATTGAAGACAGAAAGTTCATTGAAACCTTTCTTTGCACAATGATTGCAGTGAGTTTCTGAAGGCTCTAATTTTTTTTTACTCCAAAAACATCATCTAGGTGCTTGATTACCACTCAGAAAAACTCAATTTTTTCTTTTAAAATACCTTCTATTTTGCTGCCTATGTAGAACAGAATCTCACTGCACCTGAAATTAATTTGTTTCCAATAGAAACTCTAGAAGAGCTGAAGCAATCCTAGTTACTTTTTAAATTTTCCTTTGAATTGTTCTCTAATTTCCCAATGAACTGGCCACATCTCTGATTCTTCTGTTCTGCAATGTTATACGATACAAAGATTAGGACAGAAAGTGTGCTGAAATTAAAAATAAACATTTCTTCATATCCTCCAGTTAGTTCTGAAAGGGAAAAATCAAAAGAGGCCGGTCTTGTTAGTGCTGGTCACTTAAAATTCTGTTTTGTGTCAGCAAGAATTGCATCTAAGGAATACAGGATCATATTTTCAAATCAGAAGAGGAAGATTTTTTTTGCACCCCAAAAATTCTTGCCATTACTTGTACTTTATCCCCACAAAGTGATGCGTCACAGCTGGAACCAAGAAGATTCAAATTCCTGCTGCATTTCATCCCAGTCACAATGAGCAACATGCTGTAACCACTTTAGTGACTTTGGGCAGGGCACATCAAAAACAGCTCTATCAAGGAACCACAAGACCAGAGCAGGGAGCAAGTTACTTGAATAAGGCCTGGAGTTCAGGTTAGGTCCAGTCACAAGTAAGTGGGACAGGTGATAAATAGAGCTTTTCAGGTGACAAATTGGGCTTTTCATCCCCTTCCCACTGCCAGCTCCTCCAGCAGCACCGGGGCATCCCCAGCAACATGTCCCGCTGTCAGACTGGGGCTTGCCAGGTTTGAGGAGCAGCACAGGGAGTTCTTCTTCAGAAGGCAACACCAAAAATGTTTTCCCAGACTGGTGATGATCCAGGGAAGAATACAACAACCAAATTTCTCTGTTGTGTGCACTCTTGTGCCCCTTCACTCCTATCCCACAGGTCACTTGGTGTAGGCATTCACACCTCCACAGCCCTGGGGGTCTGAGGACTGGGTAAGCTACAGCAACATGTTCAGCCCTGGTAAATCCTGTAATTTATCTGTTAAAGTCAGCTTTGTAAGTGGCAAAGCACAGCTGCAGGTGGTTCTACACAATTCAGCGTTCCTCTTAGAGAACTTGGGAGAAGCCATGCGGGATTGGAAAACGTTTATGTAGAAAAATCCAGCATCCTCATGTATTCATTTGCCTTAACAAAGGAAATTCAATTTGCTGGGGATTATCCTTACCAAACATCTTTCCAGTAAGCTTGATTCAGGCCACAGAAGCATCATCCATTAAAGCAGCTCTATACATCTTTTCATAGCAGTACAGCAACTGATATAAGGAACCCTTATATATAACCCAGTGTCAGCCTAAAGCCCTATCCAGCATCCTGAGCAGATGCTGCCCAGAACTACAGCTGCAACAGGCAAACATCAATTACACATCTCCACAGGCTCAGTGCAGGCAGGAAAGAGAGATCTGCTTTATTCATCATCATTCATAAAAATCAATATATTCGCCTTTGGCTGCTGTGTACCAGAGCTGTAGAAGCCAGTGCCACATGCACAGCAGCACCACTTCATGTTTAAATGCATTATTCCATAAAATAAAACCTGAGTAAAGGTACCACTCATCAAAATATATCACATCAAACTGTTACTGGAAGAGAAGGACAGAATAAAATTGTTAGCAACAATGCTTGAGTAAAAAAACACATGAAAATACACATCCAGCAATACTAAATTTTGACCTGAATTATATTTAAATTATGTTTCTCTTTGAAGTCCTTTATGGTACTTCTGCAGGCCTTTCACACACTCTCCAAAAAAAGCCAGAAAAGCAAAATATTGTTGTGAGCTGATCCAGTACTGCTGTGTTCAACTTGCTGGGAATTTTTTCTGCACACTGAGCACCTAAGCCTTGCACTTTAGCTGTACCAGACTGTGGGCAATTACTTACAGACAAAGGGAAGCAGTTAGGAGTGTCTACTACAGCCAATTCCCACAGCTTGTTGTCATCCTTTGTTTTTTCCTATCTAATCTGAGGCTTCATCCTACTCCCATGAATGCCCATAAGAAACTCAGGGTGACTTCAAAGGTGTCACAGCCCGTGACCCTTCTGGCTGGAAACCTTTGCTGTGCTCCTCTGAAGCATCACCTGTAGATGAGTGCACGAGTGAAATCTCTTTTATTGCCATCGTCCAGGAGTAATCAAACCCACTGGAACTCAGCTGAAGTGTCACTGTTTGTGCTGTTGGGACCATACAGGGCCCCTGCCACAGGACTGGTGCCCAGGTGCCTCCACCAGGGATGTTTGGTACCACGGGAGCTCCACACTTCTGAGCAGAAGCCAGATCAGGACCGAAGCTGCAAGAAAATAATCTGTGTGCTTGGAATAACTTGGATGCAGAGTACTTGTGTTTCACTGATGCTTTGGCACGAGGTTCAGGAGACTCTTGGGTCCCTGTAAAGTTGTTCAAGTGGTGGAGAAGGACTGAGTAAAACTTGGCTTTATGACACAATTTTAAGGATGGTTTTCCCAGCTGCTTAGCTGCTGTAGGTTCACAGAAGGTATCTCCAGCTTTTAAATCCATGTTAAACAGCAGCAGTAGCACAGTGGCCTGTATAAGACAGCTCCCAGGATGCAGAGTTATCATCTTTGAGGAACAGGGATGACCCATAAAATGAGCTGAGCTTGGGCTTGATTGTGTGGCTCAAGCAGCCCCAATGAGGTTTGGCACCTAAAGCCAGGACACTCACTGGAAAGTTTCTTTCAGCAAGGCATGAATGTTTCCAGCTTTCCTCTGATTTAGGATATGAAGTAACTCCTCGTACTCATTGGCAGCTCTTTAACCAGTCTTTGGAATCTGCACAAGCATTTCAGGATCAGGGGCCAAATGCCAGACATATCTTCACTTCCTTTTGCAAAATATGCAGTATTAGATCTCAGGATGAAAAAACCTTCAGGTACTATACAGGGTGAGCTGCTCCTTGAGCATGCCAAAAGCCATAAAAACAACTTCCTTTTGCACTGTACTCTGTTTAACTTAGTAAGTGATTGAACACTCCAAAAATTAAATTAAGTTTATTCAGCAACACAAGCATTAACACACCAAAATGGGTTTTAAAGGAAAAAAGAAATTGGAATTAATAGTACTCCCAGTGTGTTGTTGTTAAAACACTGTCCATGAATTATTCATTTCTGTTAAGAAAGCACTACTTCACAAACAGGCTAAAAGCTCAGCAAAGAAAGAACAGCACTAATCCAAATATTAAGCTTTTTCTGTAACACACTTTGATCTCTGGAATCCATCTGAAGGAATCATTTTATGGAAGTTAAGAGCTTTTTTCTTTTTGACCTTAAGTGAATTTGATTCAAATATACATTATGGCTTTTGAATCTTAAAGACCATTAGCTGTACATCTAATGCACATCAGAAGCCTGGGAAATAAAGTCCCAAGCTTATAGAGAATAAAACCTTCAATGCACTTCCTCATGTCAATACTCAAAGGGTATTTCAAATCAAGTTGAAAAAGGTCCTAATCCTTTCACTTTTTGTATGCTGGTGAGCACTACTGGCTATAGGAAGTCTTGCTGAAGTTACTGAGGTCCTGTAAGTGTTAAGGGACCTGTGGATGCAAGACAAAGATAGAGGCATACACTAAATGATGAAAAATAGTCTTTGTGTGTTTTCTGCAATGGGATACAATTATGTTACTGAAAATTACTTCAGCAGAGAATTTGTTTTTATTTATTAATCTCTTCAGAATCTTGTAACACTCCCAAGCTCTTTGCTACCTTTACACACTCCCCATCTCTGGGGTTAACAAGCGCTGTGACTGAATTCTGAGAGTTTGAATTAATTAATAAATAATCCTCCAGACATCTGACTACTTGTCCCCTAAGCTGCATTTTTCACTTTAGAGTACTTTGAAAATAGCCCACTGTGCTCCAAACAGTCACCACCTCAGGACCTCGAGAGTGTCCAAAACCATCTCAGAAGGATTTGGGTATGGCTTGAGGTTATCCCTGAGTTCTGTACCGCTACTCAGGGACTGCCTGAGCCCACCTGGCCCTGTGGCTGCTGTCTGTGCTGCACTGCTGAGCTAGGGGGGTCAGGCAGGGACTCACCGCCGGTGCCACACGAGTGGGAGCACTGGGACCAGGCTGACCAAGGCGAGAGCTGGCAGTCCACGGCACATCCCACCACGCACCGGCTGCTCGTGGGCACGGGCTTCTCCAGGTGCAGCTGGGACAGGAAACACAGGCATCAGCTTCCCCAGGCCCCAGCCACCTCCTGCCACAGCCAAGCACCCAAACAACAACCGGCAGCAACTCTGCAGGGCACCAGAGTTTATGGGGAGCTCTCCCAAGGGTGCAGTGGTGAATGCGGTTTCAGTGTTGATGCGTTTCACATCCAAGCATCCCTCAGTGTTTGGGTCTCATTCCAAAAGGACAACCCCAGATTTCTAACGGCAGGACACAATCTCCCTGGCTCCAAGCTTTGGGCTGGTAGCCATGCCCATGTGCTCGAGTCAAGGAGTGACAGCACCCACTGACACCCCTCTGCTTCCCAAAGCCCCCAGCCGTGCGCTCCCAGCACCATACAAAACTTTCCCACCGTTTATGAGGAATGTCTTAGCGTGGACAGAGGGCACCCCGGTGTCTGGAAACAGCCCTGGGTGCGTCCCAGCCCTGCTCACCTGCTGGCAGAGCTGCATGCTGACAGTGGCCCCATCGCTGCGCTGGCAGCTGAGCAGGCGGCGCCGCTCCCCGTGACCGCAGGTGGCATTGGCAGCCAGCTGGCACCCGCTCCAGCCTGCAGACACAAAGCAGAGGCTGCACTGCACTGCTGCAGGCACCTTTACACTCAACACACAATCATACAGAAGGCAACTTATAGATTGTGTAGTTCCAATCCCCTGCTGTGGCAGGGACACCTTTCCCTAGACCAGGCAGCTCAAAGCCCCACCCAGCCTGGCTTTGAAGCCTTGAACATGGATGCTACCTTCGCCTAAAACAGCACTTCCCCGTGTCAGCAGGAAGCCAAGAACAACCCCCCCACAAAAGCAAGTTGTTCTCAAAGGCAGGCAAGTCTCAGAGGAGACACCTCTCTTCACAGTCCCGGATCCCGTCAGGACAGCGGTACATCAGAGTGCACATGCTGAACACTGATAAAGGCTATCAGTTCAATCCACTTGGCACAGCTACAAGATTCTATTGTCTGAAGTAAAATCCCACTTTGATAAAGCAGCTGGGGAAGTTTCTGAAGGGGAACTCTGGTTTAACTTGGTTTTGTCTCGAAGCAAAGCTATCCATTATTTAAAGCTAAACTCCAATACTCATGAAATAAAAGCAGTATTTCTAGCGGAAGAAAATTAATATCTTATTACGTGTCTGAAATTATGTTGGTCAGAATACAACTAAACTGAAATAAGCTTTAAAACACCATTTAAAATAAACAAAAACCATAACAGAAGCCACTAAAATTTCCATTCACCACCAATAAATAAGAAGGATGAGAAGAAATCCTATTATTTTGTGTCTTCCATCTTTGATAAACACGAACACATAAATGTTCTGCATTTCTGAAATGTGATGATAAAAATGGCATCATCCTGCTGCCTGTGTTTCTAGAGCTTTTATTACAAACAGGCTGAGTATATATTCATATATTTTATCTTGCTGTTTTCCCTTCCCACCAGCCCCCAAACTCCTCTTAGATCTCTCCTCTGTATGCCTTTCTCATTTATTTCAGCTGGTCAAAACAAAAGGAAATTTTCAGTTTTGTTTTGTTCATTTGTTTGCATCAGAACCAATTGCTTCTAAGGTCCTAAATAATGCATTTTGCTCTGAATATCCTATGGCCACCCATATAACTCATATTGCTTTCAAAGCAGACTCCTGATGGTTTTATTGGCTTCACCAGAACCACACAGATGACACTCTTTTAATTGGAATTTTTAAATTAATTCTTTTGATAACCCATTGAAAATCCCATTTAGCATGCTTTACTTTCAATGTACTTGCAACAACAACTTAAATACAAAAATTGTGCATTTGTCCACTAATGTGTAAATATGTAGGCATGTAATTAACTTTACTGAAACCAATGATGTCAAGGCTTTAACCAACACCCCAGGCAAACATAATTAAAAACACATACTAAGGGTAAATTAACATTTGGACCCACCTGTTAGGTTGTACTGGTATTGGAAGCAATTTTGATTAAGGATACATGGCTTCATTTGTGAATCTTCAGGGCAGGGCTTTGAACTGACAGGAGACCTCAGCACTTGTCGGGTTCGGGTTTGCACAATACTGGGGTCACACACCTGGACAGAGAAGGGATGGACAGTACAGAGACCCCAGTAAATCACACAGACATCACTGACCCCAGAAAATCACAGACATCCCAGACCAGGGCTGCTGATGCACATCCATGGCCACGTGGAGGCAGGATACAATCCCACTCCTGTTCCAACAATAATTAAAAGCATATGAAGGAAATGTGGTTCAGAGTTAAGAATCCAGTATTACTAAAAGCCTGATTTAGCGATTTGAGACCTCCCATACTATTTTCTCCATGTTTTTTGGTAATAATCCTTGGGGTCAATGGGATAAAGACTGCAGCACTTTGTGTGCCCTGCTTTGCAGCTCCTTCCAAGACCTCCAGCAAAATGCCACAGCACTGAACAACGGGACAGGATTTTTGTCATAATTAATGCCTTTTAGAGTAATATCTCATGTTACAGCAAAGCACTCATTTCGAAGAAGGGCATTTGTAATTGCATATCAGTTATGATGCTGACAAGAAGACGAGGTGACTTTTCAGAGAATGTGACACCAATACTGATGTCCAGCTGCCTATAAACCAGGATTTTCTTGTTTACATTTCCACAGGAATATGAACCAAGTGAGGCAGGTTTTCATTTCTGTCAGTGCATCACAGGCATGAAAACTGTTTGTTTTTAGCAGCCCTCGATCCTCACTCTCATAGCACTGCAGCATGGAGCTCTTTCCCCACAATCCTTTAACAGGAATGGGAGACTGGAAGTGGTCACAGCAAACCTAATGGAAATAAATCCCTTATTAAAGGTATTCACTGCCATTTAATGAACAAGATGACCCATTTAATTCCTAACAGTTGCTCATTAGGATTGCTCAGGAACAGAAAACAAAACAAAACAAAACAAAAAAAGCAATGCATATAGAAATATATTTCCATAAATGCTTGGGGATTTAAAACATTTTTATAGAATACTATAATTACGAAAAATAACTAACAGTTTAAAACCACAGGCTTATTACCATGCAACAAATAGCCTGCAAACACTGAACCCCTGTACGGGTGGAAGTGTGGATAATTCCTGTTTTGTGAATATTAAAGGGAAATGTAATGGCTTGCAGCATAAATCTGGATCTTAGACTGCTGTAAACTGGATTAGCTGCACAGATGATAGCAAAACTGAACAGAATAAAAATCAGGATAAATGGGGAAAAAAGTCTGGTCTGGCCTTAAAATACATTGCCAGGGCCTATTTTCTTTATGTTTACACTGCATGAAGGAAAATCTATTACTTTTTTATTGCTGACACACACCTTGTCACATCATTTTAAAAGGTAATCTTATTCAAATACCCTTGGTCAGCTAAAATACCCAACTGCTTCTAATTATCTGAAAATTAAACCTATGCTAAGTGTTTACCAATAGTTTACAGCCTTTTTCACAACTAATCTGATTGTTCATTCTCACAACTAACACTAATAACTTAAATGATTTGCCAATAAAGCACAATGACTTAGGAAAAAAAATCAAAGCATGTATCTCTGTAGCTACTCCTAATTAATGTTTCTCTGAATTATGTTACCAAAGGGGAAAAAAAAAATCAATGGATGCTGTGACAGAAGCTGTCAGTGCCAGCTCAGAAATACCAGCTTTTTCTCCCTTTAAAATAAGAACCTGCAGACAGAAAATATGCCTCATTTGTAGATAAGTAAATTCTTTTAATAAAATAGCATTTTTCCTCTGTCTAGCATGGCCCCTGTTGTGCTGAATTATAGGACACTGCTGCAGCCCAGTGCTGCCACGGAGCCCCAGAGTTCTGGCTGGCAGGACCATTTTCCCTCTCAGATATTCTCCTGGTAGGCAGCACACCAGTCTAACAGGTCAAAATCTAGCTGGTGTTTGCCAGGATCCAAACAAACAACTGGTTTACTGATGTTTTGAAGCCAGAATTGTCACTGTGATGAGCCATGGTGCTCAGGAGCCAGAGTTGATGCAATAAGCCCCTTACTTTTAGTAGTTTTGAATAAGGGATCTCTGTAAGAAAAGCATTCATTTAATCAAGCTGAGGACATGGCAAACATGCAAAAATTTGAAGTTGGCAAACTGTAACTAATGTCCTGTAATATTATTTGTTGAATTTCTCATAATGTCAATTGAGAAGTCAATTTAGTTTTATAATTGATTTTCTGCCCTTGCTTTTTCAAGTTAACCACGTAAAAAACTGAGCCAAATATATATGGAACTGAGTAAGCAGCAGGAGGGAATGACTAGCAAAGAAAAAGATGAAAGCTGGAATTTTCAAAGAGGACGAGGGAGCTGAGTATCCAGCTACCCTGAAATCTCACTGGGCTTGGGTGCACAGCTCCTGCAGGACTCCTCCAAAAATCCAGGTTGGAGAAAAAATGAGATATTTATGACATGGCAAAGGTTGGGGAATGGATTGGCAGACTCAGTGTCATTAGGGGATGTGAACAGTGGAAGTAAAGAAGAGGATTGTTTCCAGTGGGGAGATGCTGAGGGTACTAACAAGCAATGCTAACAGGGCATGTCCAGTCCTGAATGTGGAACTCAGAAAACACTGAGTGCAAATCCAATTACCATCAATGGCAAAGCACAGGTTTACGAGGCAGGACAGAAATGGCTGTCAATTTACAGAAAAGGCAGCAAAAGAAATAAATACTTCTTGAGTAGCTAAAGGAAGAAATTACCATGGGATTAATTAAGATTCGAGCAAGACAACAGGTTGATTCTGAATATTCTCAGAAATGAAGGAAATGACAAAACTAATTTGACTGCTCAAGTAATCTTCCATACACAACAGTGAATGTGCCAATCAGGTATGTGCATCAAGACTGGATCTGCCCTAGGGATTCAAGTTTCTAATCACAAGCATGTATGAATCTACAGTTTCTGGGGTTTTAAATAAATAAAGCCCACTGTGATTCAGCAATGCTTTACTGAGTATCTTCATTTACAACTCCTCTTCCTACTGAGTGGATGCTACACTTCCAAAGACATTATTTTACTTTCTACTGCTCTATTAGCAACTAGTGCTTTCACTGATGGCAGATGAAGCTTTTCTAATTATTTTTTATATTAAGTCAGCCACTACCTCCTGTAAGGCTAAAGCAACTGGTCTGTGCTCAGCATCAGCCAACATTTCCACAGTGGAAGCATAAGGAAAGGCAGGTGCCTACAAAAGGTGTGTTCAGGAGGTGGGAGTTTGACTTGTATTTCTGAGATCATCTCTTTATGCTCATTAATCTTATTTTTATGCCTATGGTTATAATCTTAACTGGTTTCCGCAGGGTGGAGGATTTGGAATATAAGCATGGGATAGAAATGGGTGTAACAGCAAATGTTCCTTATCCTGGGAAACTGGAACCCACTTCTGACCAGAAATAAAGATTTATGGATCAAAAGACAATGATTACAGGTGCCCATCAGCCATAAATAATAGGAGAGGAAACAAGTCCTAACAAATGGAGGCAGCTGTGGCGCATGGAGATAGAAGGTCAAAGGTCTGGAGAATCCCATGTACCTTCAACATCAGGTGCAGATCAGTTTGGCTGTCAGGCTTTCCAGACTATGTTCCTTCTTCAGATTTCTTGTTGATGACTGTAAGCAATGGGGTGTGTAATTCTGGCATATGCATTCTTTGGAACTCGTGATAGGAACAGAATTAATTTCTGGACGAAAATAATAATGGGGTGCCACCCCAGGCAGCACAACAACAGCCTGCAGCAGTAGGATGTCATGCACAGACACAGAAGGTTTCATTATGGGTATATGCACTGTTCCAGCCTACTTTATAGTATTAAATCTCACAATTTCTATTATTCTTTTCCAAAAAGTATGAAAAAGTTGAGCTAGACCCACGGATCTACAGGCCAGATCATATAAATCACTACAGAAACAAAATATTCTGAAGCCATGAGAGATCCATAAAATGTTAAAGCAGGAATAAATCGAAGTTTTTCTCAAAGGACCATTTAGAAATTGTAACAGCCATCATCTTGATTCTATGGGGGAATTCCTAGCACTATTGACTACTGCATTTTTAAATATTTATTTTAGCCAAAGCTATTTTTTACCATGACCACTTGTCACTATTTAAAGCTAACATAAAAAGTGAGGGACAAAAACATACACAAAGGATTCAACCAGCATTTGCTTCCAACAATCACAGAACTGACAAAGCACAGGAAGTTTGTTCTGGAAGAGAAGGGTATTAAATGAAATAAAACTGTGAGGTTATGAGGCTAAGTTCCAGTGTAAGAGCTGTTAACATATCATGCATTAATATACACTATTAGACCCTCTTTGTGATGGAATTTAAGAGCTGTCCATTGATCCAGGCTTTCATATGCATCATAATTGCACAGCACAGAGGCTGTAACCCATTACAGGGCCCTTTAAGCTGTTTAATTTATCAAGCAGCTTGTATAATGCATCCTGCACTATAAATAGTTGGCTGCATTATTCTCAACTGGCTGTTCATAAGGAAACATACAACCTCAAAATAAGGTAAATGCAAAGGCAGCAACTGTATTTGACTATTTTTAACAGAGCAATGAACCGTTATATTGTTCATGCCAGTGTGGATGTTTTGTAACAATTTAACAAGCCATTTACAATAACACCAGCAGTCTTTTGAAATGAAAATGCATTTGCATAAATTTTCTTTTTCAGATGCATCCAGGTTCTGAAACCTTGCCTGCCTCCACAAAGAACCATTACATTTAAAAAAGTGATTGTTAACAAAGATTAATAAAAATAAAACAACAAATCTAAAAAAATACAGCAGTTACCCACTTCTTTTGACAAAGCCATACAAAAACATCCAAGTCACAGCTATGCATAAGGAGCAGTGCATGTTCTTCCAAAAAGCCTTGACAAGCTTAATTCTCATGGTTGATTTGAACAAATTATCTCTTGGGCTAGAAAGACAACTCTGTGCAAGCCTCACTTTTCAGTACAGCCTTTGCACTGCAGGTCCTCTGCCAAACTTACGTGCCAGACCCAGACAGGCTGGGGAGCTTCTTCTGGAAATATCCAAAACGTGTCTGAGGACACAATGCTGAGGAACATGCTCTGGGGAATCCTGCTTGAGAAGAAAGGACTAGATGACCTCCAGTGGTCCCTTCCAACCCTGCCCATTCCGTGTTCAGCAGTTGTGATGGAGACTTTGGTAATCCACACAGTAACGCCCAGCGTCTACAATTTCCCTTCCAGTTGGCATTTCCAAACTGTAACAACTCCAGCTTGCATCGACAAAGGAAGTCACTGAGAGCTGGCTGCCTTGCTTGGTGACACTTTTAATCCGGTCAGTTGTGGGGATCCCGCTCCCCCCACGGATTCCAGGGAATAATAACTCAATTGTCGCAAGTCCCGAGCGCGGCACATGGCCATTGATCCGTGAGGAAAATGCTCGCTGAAATGGAGACAGCTGCTCTCACTCACTACACACAAAACCTCCTATAATTAACTAATTTCAGACCTCTTGGAATTAGCTGCTAGAAATGCCAACAGCTGAGGCGAGCAAGGAGGCCACTCCAACCCACAACGGGGCTGCGACAGCCATCCATCGACAGAGAGCTAACGAAATAGATTGGAGGTAATTATTTCAGGGACTTGTAGCACCACTCGCATATTAACTCTTTTTAAGAATGCTTTGATGAATTCAATTGAAGTCAATTAATTACATTTCCAAGTCAGATGAATACAAAGTTGAGGCGCTGCAGGAAGTGTGTGTTATTCCATCACTGAATATATAACAGAGATGACAGGATTTCAGTTCCCAGATTGTTTAGCTGGGTCTTTGAGCAATCAAGTGATGATGTCTGACTGAACAGGCTATTGTCCCCGGAACAAATATGAAATCTCTTAAGCAAAATGCAAGTCAACCTAATTTCCTTGTGGGTTTGTGTTGGTTTGATTTTTTTTTTGGTGTTGTTTTTAACTAGCAAGCTTCAAACTGTTATTTTAAACGGATTTAAAGCTTGATATTTAAGTCACTTGGATGTTACTTAGTGACAAAGAACAGAACATTATAAGCCAAAAAGTAGTCTTCAACCACAGGGAAAAACATTTTGAATGTACTTCTCTCAATAGAAAAAGTGGGAATAATAGGGAAGATTTAAATCAGTAACTATGCATTTCTTGAATCCAGTATGGAGGCAAAACCTCAAAGCAACCTTGAGGCATTATATCTCTGACAGCTTCATTTCTGACCACTAGATGAAAAATTAAAATTTACCTTTGTGTAGCAGTGTTAAATAGCACCATAATCAAGATGCAAAATACGTAATTCAGTAGAAAACCACACATAAAAGAATTGTGGGAGCATCTGAAATTATAAAAGACCACAGAAGTGCTTAAAAGCAAAAGGGAAATGGAGCCAAAAAAGGTAGAACAAATACAATGTTTTAGCAGAAAAAAAGTATTGAAGAAAATACTTTCCATTGACAAAGCAGTCACCACCTTTATGACTCATTGATTTCAACACGATTCAAGATCATTTACCATCCTGGAAGTGGAAAATTCACATGGGAAGAATATTTTTACAAGATAAAACCAAGTAATACCCTAGAAAGCAGCCAGAGTACAATGACATATTGACAAAAGGTACAAGGGATAATCTAAAAGGCCTTTTTAAATTCAGCTGATAAGAGTTAGTTATTCTGCTATCAGGATGAATTTATTGTCAACACTGTAAAACATGAGCAGAACACCAAAGCAACTGGGAAAGAATTCTCATCTGACCAAAATCTTAGGTAAATATCTCAAATCAAAAAGCTCCTCAGGCAAAGATGAGGCTGAAATTGTGATTGTTCATTTCTTACAGAATAGAATTTGTCAAGTTTCATAAATCCTCTTCATCTCCAGCAAGCCAAACATGACCAGAGCTACAGAAAGACTTCCTGGAATGGTCTTTGGCACTTGCCTCATGAGAGTGCTATGACTAGAAGAGTGCCAACTATTGTGGTATGAAATGTAAATGTGCTTGAAATAGAGGAGCCAGGATTCACAGTCCTGCTTTTTCATTGCAATGTGATGCAATCTTTCAAATTTTTTGAAATTTTTGAGTCCATCGACTCGTAGCTGTCCTAAGTGACCACCTTTCTGAGTGAGTCAGGAGATGGAAGGTTCATTAACCACCCTGGTGCTGGCAGTGCCTCACTCCAGCCACCACAATTCCCTCAATCCCTGCCCCACACACACCAAAGATACAGCAGTGACACAGCACAGTCATTCTGCCCTAATAGCAAGCCCAGCACTTGCCTTGGAGATGTGGAGCATGTGCAGCCTGCGAGGGACTGAGCTGTGTGGTTCTCTCTCAAAACCCAACACAAACAGCCAGAGTAGCTGTAAAAGGGAGACAGCACTACAGTAAACTCATCAAAGGGAGGGTTTTATCTGCCCATAAAACTTCAAGCTGTTTATTGCCTCGGATCTGGACAGAACTATTGAAACACATGCTCCACCGGCACACAGTCATCTCAGTTTCACAACAAAGCATTGCAGAACAGCTTGTGAAAACATATTGTTCAGCTAATTGCATTGGCATGCAGATGCCCTCACATTTATGAATTAACATCCACCATGGCAAAGGGATGTACAAGGAGACACAGGGACTGTGGCATGTGACCCTGTGCCTGCCAAGAGATGTGCTGCCTGATGGAGTGCAGCCCACGAGCTCTGGGCTTCCCTTTCCTGCTTCTCCAGGCTAGGGAGGCTTCGCTATTGCCAAAAAAAAGGAGCCTTCAGGCAAAAAGTCTGTGCATCTTAAGGATATGAGGGTGCTTAATGCTTCAAGCAGTCCTTTATAAACAACTGACTGCCACCAAGGCACCTGAGAAACCTCCAACACCTCAAGGATCTCTGCATCAGTTCACTGTGTGTGAAAACGAACAAAATCCATGCCGGAAAAAGTCAATGGCAAAGAAACAGCCCAACCACAGTGGGACTCTGAAAGGTATCCAAGCATTTGTATGGGTTGCAAGAGTGTTATACTTCATCAAAGCCATGCTGCTCAGGAGGAGGTGAACACAGGAAATGAAACACAGGATTTTATTTGACATGTTCTTACCGAGTATATTGATACGCTACACAAAATATTATGGAAGGAAATTACCTGTGTCAGCACTAGTATAAATACCTGTCCAATAAGCACTCAACTTTCAGTAATGGCCCTGTTAACATGGGGGCAACGAATATGTGTTTGTCACTTAAATACATCAAGCAAGTCTATTAAAAAAACCCCTCTGAGATTAAAGCTGGCACCTATTTCAACACTGATCAGGGAGAAACAATAGATTTGAAATCACGTGGTTAGAGGCCAGAGGTTTTTCATAATACAGAATTTGCAACTTCTTTCCATTTTGCATGCTTAGGAAAACACAGAGCGCTTGGCAGTGGCTTGAATCCCTGCATAATTCACAAAGTTTTGAGTATTTCGTGACATGACAAATTGTTCAGGCACCTTGCTGTCATACCCTTCTGCTGCTGTTGCCTCAAATCTTCCCCCAAGGGTTTGAGGAGGAGGAGACACTGGACAGAAATAGTGTGTGTTGAGAGGGGAGAGCTGTCACTCCCTCAGGACAAAGACCTGTCCAGAGGAGTGTCACCCCCAGGGTTTACCAGCAGGTTGTTATGGCAGTCATGCACCACTGACAGAAGTCTTTCCTGCAAACACTTCCTCAGGCATTCAGCCCTTACTCCAGCTGGAACACTATCCCTTCACTCACTCTGTTTGTGTGGGCTCTCTCCCATAGCAGACCAAGAGGAAGGATGTGTTGAATCAACTGTCACAGTAATAACTATGTGTTTCACTAACCAACTTTCTATAGCTCTGTCTCTGTAGAGACATAAATATCTCCACATTCAACCATTCTGGCAGGATCCATTAAGCCTGACATCCCTCAGAAAATAATTTACTTTCCTAGAAAATAACTAGGCCATGAAGTAGTTGAAGGACAGGCGAAGACTGCCATGTGAGGAGCACTGCTGGGGCACAGGCAGGAGAGCCTACCTGTGGACACGGGCTCCACTGTCCCCAGTCAGACACTGCACACTCACTGGGACAGTACAAGCTGCACTTCTGCTCTGTCTCTGGGACTTCAGCCTGGTTACACAGAGTGTTGGGCACAGTCTCCACGCCGTGGTCCTCAGCAGTGCTCACACACCTACAGGAAACACACATTTTAATCAGAGTATCACAGACAAGATGGATATCAACAGGTTTTATCAACCCCGTGCAGGACACAGACATGGCAATAGCTATGAGCAGCATGGCTGGTCAAGAAGTAGAATTAATACGTTAATGCAAATGGAAATCAGCTACGTACACAACATGCTTTTGTTGCTTCATACAGAGGGATTTTAACTTTGATTGGCTGACAAAGGAACAAACAGAAAGTGACAACCAGCGAGAACAAATCTTAGTGCTCCTGCTAGTAACATCTGAACATTTGGAAATAACTCAGCATTTCCCCATGCCTGGGGAATGAATATTCAGTAATAATGAATGCCACTCTGGTGCGTGCAGTGCTATTACATGGGGAAAATGTTAGCAAATCAAAATATGGAGGCTTTGCACCTCAGGGAGCTTTATGTATACACAGCATTTAGGTTGACGAATACTAATTTAAATATCATGCCGTGTTCCTGAAAAACCATGGCTGCTTATCTGAAATGCTTTTCCTGTAAACCATGGCACATAAACACATGTTTCTTTTCATTTGAAATACACTGGACTCAGCAACACACCCACTGATATCTGGCCAACATCAGATGGTCAAATATTGCAGCTTTATGCAAGAACACATCAGCTCTTTTTGATCTGGAATACCCGAGCTTTTGTCTTCACGCACCTGACTGTCCTCGTTTGTATTCCTTCTCCACAGTGGAGGGAATTTTGTTCGCTGTTGATTTTGCATGAAGACCATGGTCCTACTTCCCAGGAATACTGATTGCACTCGCTGTAGCATGGGACTGCCTCGTGCACCTGACAGGAGAAAGAACCAAATTCTCCAGTTGAACTGTCCAGGTTAGCATGTCTGCAGAAACACTCAGCCAAACCCTCAAAAAGACATGCTGAAAAATAGCCTGGCTTACACTCCTCATGCTAAGCCTGTTGTAATGGCTTTAAGTTCATTTATTCATTATTGACTTGCCAAGGGATTTTTAAGTATATAATGAACAGCATTATATGATGTATGCATGCAGCATCTTCGGAAGCAGGATAAATAACAGCTATTTCCTGCAGCCAGAAGAGGAACTCCATTACAATTTCATTTGCTCTGCCTGCTCTCAGTATAATTTATCACATGTCGTTCACCAAGATCATATGTACCACATTCTTTTGTGTTTCAGAAGGTACAAACCTAAAATCACCACTCATTTACCTTTGCTTCTAACGCATTCTTATAAGCAATTTACCATAAAAGAATGCAATTTCGTGGATCCTACAAATTTCATTTTTATACACAAAAATAGTAAATGCTTTTTTGCCTGCAAGTGACTTATCTCTAACATATCTCCTAATCAAATACGACAGTGTGTTCACCTGAACTATGGTATCTACATAGGGAGAAAAATACAGCCAAAAGCTTGATAAAAGGTGCCAGATATTCAGGTTGTTAAAAGCAGCACACTGAGATATAGCACTTCAGCAGATTTTTAGGTTTAAATAAATGAATGCATCAACAGTTCTATTACAGTGATGAATAAAAGTTATTTATTTTGAATCTGGTTTGTCTGCAGAAGCTGATTTGAAGATACAGTATTCCCTGTTGCTTTGCATGAAGCATAATGTGCTGTCCTGGAAAAATACAACAGACCTAAAATTTCTTCTTCCACACACCAAAACCTCCTCAGCCTTGCTGATGTGGAGCCATTTGATTCTCAGCATTAGAATAACTATAAATCAATAGCCTTCCTCCCAACTACCCCTCAAAAAGATTCAGCCACATGTTTAATAATTTGCAGTTTCATTTTAAAATAGCAGATTAGGACTAGACAAGTTGTGGCCATAAAAATAAAGAAACCCTCTTTGTAACATTTTGGAGGTGGTAAGACAAGAAAATTGAGATACCAGTCTGAACACAAAACTGGTGTCCCATCAGAAAATCACCTTCATTTCAAATGGATGGAAGACAACTTGCAAAGGAAAACTCCTCCGAAACAGAAAATGTCAGAAACTAAGTTTAACTGTGGGTCTGCCTATACATTGTGCATAGGTTTAGCAGAGGAGAAAGAGTAAGAGATGATGAAAAGCAGAAAATACGTAAAGGGGAAAAGACAGGAAAGAGGGAAATCAAAGCCTGAACTGGTGAAGGCAAGGATCACATGAACTAGTTAGAGCATCACATTTCACACAGAGGAGGGGAAAGGAAAGGGAAGGGATCAAAGGGGGCCAAGGCAGTCATACCATTAGCACCATTTCCCCTGCATATTATTAAGCACAGATTACAAACCTGGATGTGGCTTTGAGCAACCTGAGCTGGCAGAAGGTGTCCCTGCCCATGATGGGGGAGTTGCAAAGGAGATGATCTTTAAGGTCCATCTGAACTGAAACCACTCTGGCTCTGTGTGGACTGTACATGAGGCACTGTCACTTGGCCTGACTCCAGAATGTTCAGGTGTCTGTGCATTGTACAAAGAACACACAGAGCTAAGCTTCCCACACGGAGCAAGCAGCACCACAAGCACTGCTAATTAGCTGAGCAGCCAGGCTCGTTATCATTAACTGGTGTACATGGGAGCACAGAAAAGCAGCACTCAGCAAGCCTGGGCTCAGCACCAGCCAGCAGGGAGCCCATGGATGCTGGCACACAGCTGAAGCCACCATCCTGCCCCAGCAGCCTGTCACCTCCAGTGACTCCTGCAGCCACATCCCTGCACGCACCAGGGACAACAGCAATCCCTCTTCAGGCACTCCAAGCCTTTGTGTTCCCCACAGACATCCATCCAGGAGATGGATGCAGAGTCAGCGAGTATTTATTAGTTTCCCTGCTCCACAGGGGGAAGGAAAAACTACAGCCTGCCTATGCTGCCTGACAAAACACCCTGCCATCCACAGGAGACGATTAGTGAGGGTGCTTGAGGCATGATCAGTTCTTTCCTCATCACACAAGGAAAGAGCGAAGAGCCAACCTTGGACAAAACTGGCTGCCAGGGGCCAGCCCAGGGAGAAGGTGCCTCATGAGCAGGGCAGTGTAAAGGACGGTAAAACTTAATAAGTAAGTTCTGTTAAGAGCTGTGTGGCCTGCTCCTGCTGTTTAGACTTCTGGAGAGGAAGGTGAGACTGGGAGCAGGCAGGAGGTGCTGCCTCCCTCCCTCCCTGCCATCCTCCACAGGCACAGTGGGGCAGCTGGGGAAGTCTAGCACAAACACCAGCTTTGGAGATTTAAGATTCTTCCCCTTTCTCTGGTAAATAACCCTTCCTTAGGGTTAGAGTGTACCACTGTGAATCCTGCAGGTTCTCAGCACTTGCCCTGCTGCCTGAAGCCAAGGAAGATTTGGAATCCCATTCCTCTGTCTCAGTGACCTCTGATTGCTCTGCCTTTGTATCTGCTAAACCTCTGACCTCTCCTAACCAGCAAAGCCCACCTGTGGACAGCAGCAAAGGCTTAACATCAGGCATTCACCATAAATGTGTTTTAGTGGTCCAAAGCTCCTGTGGCAGGTACCTGCTGTAGTAACTGTGTAGGAAAACCAGAGCTGGGCAGGCATGGGGATGCCATGTGGACTAAAATCTATCTGAGGAATCCTGTGAGCCAAAACAGAAATCCCACAGGCAGTGACACAAACACACATGATGTGAAGTGATACTTCAGATGTGCTCTTTAAAGAGCAGGCAGGATCACAATAACAAAGCCACTAATAGAGCACTTCTAGCCTGCTGTCTGATTGAGTCACCCCGGTTCAATTCAGTGTGAAGTGCCATCAGCTCTCTTCCTCCTCCAACAGACAGACAGACAGACAGACAGACATCCCACTTTGTGCTGGAGGAGGGAGGACACACAGCCCTGGCTGCATATCCCAGAGATACCTCAGATCCCTGGTGATCTGCTGCTGACCTGTGCTGTACTTCCTCCTTGGTCAGCTTACACTCACCACCAAAAATCCTGAATTATAAGTGCCACAAATAACCTGTTTTGCCAAGTTATTGTGCTGACAGCGTGGCACACTGCTCCTGTGAACAAGCCCTCCCCTCTGCCCTGCGTCAGTGCTGAGCAATGCCATCTCTGGTGGCACCTCTGGGACACTGGGGAGATGTAAATAACCACCTGCGTCACCAGGAGGGACAGATTTCTGCAGAACGAGTTGCAACAGGCACCCGTGGATGCCATTAAGCTTTTAAGTGGAAGTTTCAAGGAGATGCAAGATTTCCACGGGTGGAACTCTGTGGGAATGAGTTCAGGAAGCTGTGAATACAATTTGTAACTCCATCTTTGTATTTAAAAACCACAGTGATGTGGCATGTAGGCATTTCCTCCACAGGAGAATGTTTTCCTCCCATTTTCTCTCCTAGCTTGCCATAATTTGTTTTCAATCACCTCCCATTCTTTTATTTTTTATTTTTTATATTTGGAAATAAACCTACAAGAAACCTTAAAAGCCTTACATTCCTGCTTTTGCTAGGAGCTGTGCTACTTAAGGATGTCAAACAGATGTGCTCTTTGATTTTTCATTTTGAAAGGGTTTTGGCTAAGCATTCCTGTTCTGTAGGTCCAACAAAACAGAGGACCCTGGGTTCACTTCTCACCTCCTGGGTCCATGTGAACAGCCCTGTGCTGACCCAGAACAGAGGCTGGGATGGGATGTGGTGTCCTCACTCCCTCACTCCTCCCCAATCCAGGAACCCAAAGCACTCAGTGCTGGAGGGGTTGGGATGTGCTCCCAGGGATCCCTGGCTGTAACAGAGTGCATCCAGCCTCCAAATTACACATGGTCTAAGTCTCCTGGCCCAGTCAAGTTTGCCATCCCCCACCTCTGCTGCAGGTACAGAAATCCCTTGCAAAGCTGTGACACTTCTCTTCCCAAGCACAAAGACAACAGTTCCTTTGAAAATAATCTGCTTAATGTTCACCCTTCCCCAAGCTTATGCAAACCTGCTGTGACAGTGCATTTACAAACCCCTTCACACTGAGTCCCCCACCCATGTATGGAGCTATAGTGCCACAATCCATGTCCTGAAGGACAAAAATGAAATTAATTCCGTGCAATAGGCACAGGAACCTGTTGTTCTGCATGGAGGGAGACAGATGCTGGAAGCTGCAGACACTTGACCAGTGGAGCTGCAGAGACCAGCACCCAGGGCAACCAGCCTGGCTTCACCCTTTACTGCCTCAAGAAATAAACACAGTCCTTTGGCATTTTAGAAAATTAACTGATTTCCTCAATTTTTATTCATATTTACATGCTGGCTTTTGGGCTCAGTGATGGTAAAGGGCTGAAATGATGCCTGTCTGAAGCCAAGGGGAGTTGCTGCTGCCTTTCACAGGGTCAGTGTATCACTCTTTGTAGTCAGAATTAACCTGGAACACTGCTTTAACACCTGAATCTCAAAATCAACTTGATGGGCACAGTTCTCAATAAATTAAAGGAAAGGAGGACAAAAACTACTTTTGAAGAGACAGACTGCCAAAGCTTACTGTAATAAAAGAACCCAGTTCCCATTTACTCAAATGCAATTCCTGAGCCCTTGCTAAAGCATTATTGATGTGGACAGTTACTTCAATAAGATATACAAATATTCATCTATTCATTTTCTCTTTTAATAGCTGATACTCGCATTTTAATGAAAAATCCAAATATCTAACCACTAAAGAGCTTTGGTGTGATTTATACTGCTCTCTAATTTACTTATTTAAATGTAGGTTTGCAAAGGACTTCTAGAAATAAATGCACTTGCTCAACTGATGTGATTCATTAAAATAAATTCATACCTATACTTCAGGTATGTCTGATGAGCACCTGCAGAATAAACTAGAATGAGCTTCAACGCTTCAAAAATCATAGTGACTTCATATTTCAGTGAACATCAAGATTTATTGTCCCTCAAGGTAAATATTGACTCTGGTTTTCCCTCAGTCGATATTTTAGCTTTCATGACAGTAAATCTTGGTGTTCACTCCAACTAAGTCAATATCTGCTTATTATATTAGAACAACCAAACTGATCACTGTAGCAGTTGCCTGAGAGCCTGAGGACTACCACTGTGCTATTCATTTCTAATACAAATGGGCTAAATTCATTGCTAACATAAGTTCATTTCACGTGGCTGCCCTTACATCAAGGTTACATTAGACCTAATGCATTGAAACAATCAGAACCCCAGAAATAACAGCCCATTTTCAAACTATGGAGACCACCATGAGTAACAGTAAAGGCAGAGAAGATTTCATAAAGGAAAGAGAGCTGGTTTGCTGGTAAGGGTTAAAACCACTCCTACGGACACTGGACAGTAATTTGCTCCCTTTTAACACTTTGTGCATAATCACTTTTATGTTCTCTGCACATCCAGGCTGCAAGAGGCAGCAGTGGGATGTTCTCCTCCTCTTAGAGCTCATGGCCACCAGCTGGTGACATGTGGGCCATAGCCAGCACTGCTCTTGCAAGCAGCCTGACACAAACGGATCCACAGTATGGTGGGAAATACATCTGAAAAAATTGTCCATTCATTGTAATCAATCTACAGATTTGACTTCCGTGTTGACTCCACCTTGTTCATCCAAATCTTTTCTTTGGCTGAAAGATGCCCATATATTAACTGAATAACTTTTATAATGTTCCAGTACTGCTTGCACATTCTGTTTAATCCTAACTAGCTAATTTCTAACAATGAATTTCTTATATTTAGTTCTTTAAAAGTGAAATTAAAATTGAGTACTTGCTTTGTTAATTACTTAACTGCGTGTTTGATTTGGCAGATCTAAGCACGCACTTAAAAAGCTTTACTGAATTAACTGTATATCTGAAGGACAAGTACTTGCTCATTAACAAACACCACAGCACAGAAATTATCTCGTTAAAATTTCAACATTAAATAGTTCTCTTTAAAATAAAATTGATTTTATTTCATGCTAGTTTATATATAGATCACAATTGCCAGAAATATCCTAACTGCTCACCAGTGTTAAACCTGGTTAAATAGTTAATTTTCAAGCAAATTAGATTTTGCAAAGCAGCAGCTTCACTGATGCATATTTGTCTTTAGGTATTTGGATGCTGCAGCAAATAGCCACCAAAATTTAAAAAAAAAGTATCTCAAAATTACTTCGAGAACAAAAGTTTGAACCGATATGTTGTATGACATCTAAATTACCAGAGTTCCTGAATTTTGCATGCCTCTAGCAGATCCCTGCACAAATACTTGTGAAACAAATTCAGCATTTTTAATTTACACCCAAATCAAAGGAGTTTGTGGTTCTTGCCTCCTTTGTGGTGTAGAGAAAAGAAAATCAATTTGAGCTTTGCTAAGGTTCTGAAAAGCCTCCACTGGTGTTGAACCAAAACCACCTGAAACTGCCTAAAACTTTGTATGTGGCAAAAGGGTGGGATCCCTTTTATTCCAAGTTCAGAAGGCAGTAATTACAACAGCACACACAGGGAGAAGCATCAATTCCCAGGATCTGCCCCGTGGCCACTATGGAAGCCCCTCACCCTTACTGCACTACTTCAAAAACTGCCGAAAAATCATTTTCTCTGAGAAGAGTGAAAACACTTATCAAGCCTCTGAAGTTTCCCCTGCTCTTGATTATGTATTTATAGCCCAGTCCTCAAAACTGCTCAACTCTAATCCTAATTTACACATGAGACAACTGAGGATGAAGAGCTGAGTGATTTACTGCCCTGGGGGAGTGGGCGACTCAATCTGGAAATGCCCAGCTTCTTGCACTGACTGGGTGATATCTCACTTCAAATCAGATCCTGGAAAGTTCAGATAAAGACATTTCAGGATGAAGCCATCCAAAAAAAAGCAGCACTGTAAAATTCTGGCTGCAAAATGAGCAAAAGAGGAGAAATTAGGAAAGCAGCAGGGTATTCTTGATATAAAGACATCTGGATGCTCCATTTCCCCTTACCATGGCCTTCAGATGCTTTTCCTTCATCTACTTTTTGCTGGACTTTACAAAATACTCCTAGTAAATCCCTTACTTTCTTCTAATGGATAATTAAATATTCAAAGTCAGACACTGGTTTATTTCACATTCTTAAGTGCAATGAGTGGAAAATGCCTTATTTAGAAAGTTAATTGGGGCAAGCTCTGTTGAACCCCAGCCATTACATCTCACTCTGACAGAACTACCACGTTGCTCAGCAAGGTTTATTAATTCATATTTATGAGTGGTAAGTGGTTTTATTTTCTGTGAGATTGGTGCAGAAACACCAAGTTGTAACATGGTAAAGCATGAGTGCTCTTTCTCAGAGATTAAAATACCAAGTTGGCATCATTCAGCATGAGTAAATAAGGAAAAAATATGCAACTCCTGGCCCCAAACCTGCCTGCCTGGTTTTACTCGTGGTTTTACTGTTTGCAACCTCTGAGGAGCAGGACATAGCACAAAGTAAAATCTTGCACATACTGGGTATTTATTTCTATCTGAAATTCTCAGACAAGAAAATTTTGTCTCAGAGTTATCCAAAAAAGTGGAGATGTTAAAGTGGGAATGGGGCCTTATGAGAATACAATCACAAATGGTCTGTCCTGTGCCTCTGCTTTTTATTTTACATTTTAATTATGTTTCATTCCTATCAAGAAAATATTGAATCCAGATAAGATACTAACAAATACCATCTTACTATGTTGTCAAATACAGGGGTTTAAAACAAGGCAGAAACTCATTAGTGAGAGATTCAGTGCATTTTTGCAGATTTCAGAAGTTGTAGGTGCTGCTGCCTCCCTGTCACAAAGCCAGGCAAGCATAGACAATTTAGGTAGGTACAAATAAATCAATATCCCTTGTTTCTGAAACAGCACATTTTGCTGCAGCTGAAGTTTCAGGGGTAACAAACAAATGTGGCACCTCTCTGGATGAATCTGTTATAATAATGTTGGATCCAGTTTTAAAGAGAGGAAGAGACAAAAAAGCTGATTAATGAAGAAAACATCCAAGCCCTTCTTTACTAGATGAGAACAACAAGATGAAGACAGATTGCAACACCAACCTGAGCCTTTGTAGATGTCCATGTTAGCAGGGCATGACAAGCAGAAAGGAAAGAAAATCACATATTCATTAGTTTGGGTGCTGCACGATAATATTGCAAAAAAAAAAGGAAAAAAGGCAGAAAATCTGCTTAAAATAAAATTGCCACAATGTAATGTTGCATTCAATCCTTTGATTTCCCCATGTTTAAAAAGAAATTACCTCAAGCAGAAATCAAGCATTTCTTTGTGAGTGGATGAAAAGCACTACTATTCTGAAGAATAAAGCAGAGTTCATTCAGCTCCATCCAGCAATCCTCTGGAGCTCATCACTGTGTCTCACAATCAAAGTTTAGGATAATAAAAAAATCTATGAAAATCTATGCACCTGAAATCTGGTGAGACACCCCGCAATTATGGACTATCAGGCACAACTGAGCAGAAAGGCTTTCAGGTATTTAAGCATTAACTGGGTGGCTCTGTCTCTAGTGAAGCCTGCAGCTGCCATGTCCCTCTGCTCTCACATGAGTGAAACAGCCAAGGCAGCCCCCAGAGGGTGGCAGGAGCCACCCCAGCTTGGGGACACAGGGCTCTGGAGCCTGGCACCACTCCCTGCCCAGCCAGCCAGCACTCCCAGACCAAATCACTGCTCCAGCAGGTCAGGAACCTGCCCCAGAGGGATGTGAGCACGTAATTACTCCATCCAGAAGCCAAGTCATCTGTCACACGGAATGAAATGAAATAAACGCCGTCACTAAACACAAACAGTCCCGCAGAAGCACTTTCTTTGTAGGCATCTGGACAATAGGCAATTTAAAGAAAAGACCATCAGAGCTTCCTGCTAAGTTAAAAATGATGCCTTGGAGACAAAGCTCAGCCCTAGCCTTTCTTTTAGGAGATTTTAAATCACTTCAAGGTCTAAGAGCTTCAAATTGATATTCTATAATTTTATTTTCATGTCTTAAGCAAGAATGAATTAACGCAACAGGAGCAGTCACGTCTGTCCTTACTGGGGTATGATCTTGAACTGACAATTTTTCCATGTGAGATTTAAAACCAGTTAACTGACAAGAACAATTTGATTGATAGTACTGTAGACAAGAGATAGAAGAGGCTGGGAAGTGTCAGGCAGTTGAAAGTTATGTTTTTTGAAACATTCTTCTATGAGGCTACACCAAAGGCTGGAAGCAGAGAGAACTGCAAACAGCTCCTGAGGCTTCCCGCAGTCACAGCAAGAAACAGTCCAGTTTATGTTCCAGCAGAAGCAGGAATAGAAATGCAAACCAGCCTATAATCTCGCTGTTGCATTAGGATAAGACTCCCCCCAGCAGCAGGTCTCATTCCTCCTCAGCAGCATCCAGGCAGAAAGGGATGCTCGCAGGGAGAGCGGGACAGGCGCTGATGAACGAGTGATCAATCCCAAACCTTCAGAGCCCAATCACCCACAGCCTGATTAGTAACTGGAGCTGCAAAAATTTTCCTAGAAGAGCAAGATAATGCAGAAGGCAGGAGATGTGACAGCCTGGTGCACGGCCTGTTTGTGGGAGCTGTCTTACTGCCAGGACAGGCAGACATGGCAATAACTCGAGTGATTTTCTCCCTGTAATTACAGGGGAGGCAAAGGCAGTTCCCCCAGCAGTGCTGCACAGAGCCAGCCTCAGGACCAGGCACACACTTCCACAGATGTGGAGGCAGCTAAAACCACACTTAAAAATCCTGCAGTTGTTACAATCTGACAGTTTTTATTGCTGTTTCTTGCAGGTGGATCCAGACAGAAAAGATTTAGGTACAGAAGAGCCCAGTTTTCTTCCCCGAATGCATATGTTCAAGGAAAGTGATGTGCTGTAGAGAGAAACCATGCTTCTACCTGAAAGAATATCCATATTTAATAAACTAAAGGCTCCCTTGAGCCAGGAGTTAAATTCTACCCAAGCTACTTCAAACATCAGAGTGCACATACACTGTCCCCAAAAGATAAGAGGGAATTGCTTGCAAGCCACTGCCTCGTGGGGTAGCTGATGTCCCTGTAGTTCTGGGTATCTTTCTTCTCTGTTTTCACTCCTTTCTTTCAGGGCAAGGATTATGTATTTTCAGATTCCTACATTTCTACCACTGGCCTGTGGTTTGAGGTTAAATGCTTTACATGGACCTGCACAAACCCACACGAATCAGTGCAAAGACTTCTGCTGAATTCCACTGGGATGTGCTGTAGCAAGCACAAAACATCTGAACATTTATAGGTGCTGCACTAAAATTTAGGGAATAAAAAGTATTGATTATGGTGAATTTTTGCTGCAGTATGTATTTATTTAAAATGGACATCAATATTGCCTATATATTGCTGATTGATGAGAAGCTATATAAAAAGTAAATAAATGTTTTTTTTAATAAATCTGACAAGGAATACATCCCTAGAGTTGGTGCAGGGGAGGGTTGGACTAGACAATATTTAAGGTCCCCTACAACCCAAACTATTCTATGATTCTGTGAGGGAGCAACAGAATAATTCTTCATGCACCTTGTGCCCATGCTCTGCCAACACCAGAATCCAGCACATAGCTGTATTTTCTTGGTTTTAAGGAGATTATGAGTGCCTGACTCCAGGAACCCTACCAGAACACTGAAATCCTGATCTGTTCACATACCAGAGGGTACTGTACCCTATAATAAGCACCAGCAGTGCACCAAGTCCTGCTTTGCAGCACCATTCAGGATGGGATGTCAGGGCACGAGTGATTCAGCAGTTCTCACACCTCTGCCATTCCCTGGAGCACCACCTTCACGCATCCATGATTCTGGAAATAATGGAGTGAAAAAGGCTGCTTCCCAAAACAGTAAGGAAAAGGAGAAAATGGAAAGCAAATGCATATGGAGACTACACAACCCAGCTGTGCTTTGCATTGGGGTTGTACACATGAACCACTTTACCTTTTAGAGAATTAAATAATGCAACATAGCAAACAGCATGTGATATGAATTAGAGGACACAGTAATTTAAAGATCATGTAAATGGTCTAAAAGAAGGTATTCACTCAGCCCATTGCAGATGAGAAAGTAAGGAAAATTAACAAAACAGAGACAAGACACTGATGTTGAATAGGAGATCTGAAAGGAACTGAAGACTCAAAGAAATAAGGAGAAACACGATTATCCATCACAGGAGCCACACAGAGAAAGCCCAACACACACAAAAAAAAGGTCAATTCACAATAGAGGGAATGGCAGAAAATGGAAGATCACCAAGAAGGTGAAGACAAAGAAAGGTGAGATAAACTGACTCAGAAAGTTTGGCCAACAAGGAGGGCAAACTTGAAGAGACACTTGAAGTAACTTCTGTGTCAATGGGGTTATTTAGGAATGACAGGGACAAGATGCCCAGCATCTTCAGAAGATGCAGTGCAAGAGAACTGGAGGAAGAAATGAGGAAAACAGTGAACTGCACAGCAGTCATACAAACTTTTATTCTTGGGAAAATATTTTTCTACAGACATCATCTATCATCTATAAGCAGCAGATAATAAGGAGATGAGTAGCAGGCAGCATGGGTTTGTCAAGAGCAAACTGTGTGAAATCATTCTAATGTTCTTCAGTAACAGGATAAGAGATGCTGTGGATAGGGATGAAATAGCAGGTATTATGTTGACCTTAGTAAGCCTTTCACAAACCTTCAGGCTAAGGAAATATGGTTTGGATTAATCTAATACTCTGCAGTACAATGCTGGAAAATCACATTCAGAATAGTAAAGTGTAAAACTGGCAAGAAACTACACACATGGCTCCACAGAGCTTTATGTTCTGTATCCAGTCATAGTCCTTGTTTTCATTAATGTAGGGCTGATGGACTGAAAATTATTCTTACTGACTGTGGGTGCTGCCAAGGTGAGAGGGACAGAGAGGCAACTGGAGGACAGGAACAGAATTCAAGATGTACTTTATGAATTGGTGACATGGAATGAAAAAATAGATTCAAAGAGAAGTACAGAACTACAGAGAGTGACCAGACAACAGCAAGAACACAGGATGAGAAACAAACAGCCCCTCACTGTCCTGGACCCAGAAATGGCAGAGAACCGTAAAGGAATGTGATTCAATAGTATAGTAAAATGATGAGAGAAACGCAGAGTTTGTAGAACACTGAGGTACCACTTCAGCTGTGGCACAGATTCAGCTCAGGGAGCACATCCAGGCTTAGGTACCCAACTTCACAAGAAGTCTGAATCAACTGGGGAACAACTGATGACAGTCACAATATAAAGACCGGAGTCAAATTGCCAAGGTGAGTGGTGACATTTCCTCTGTTGCTTTACAGGCAAACATTTAAAACACCAATATTATTAGCTACCATCTATATGACAGCAGGTCTGTCAACAAAGCATGGTGTCACTGTCAGATAAAATAGCAATGCTTAGCCATAAAAAGAAATAACTCTGGTGTATCACACCAGATGCAGAGTAGCAAAAAGACACCTGAGAGAGCTTTAAAGAGATCTTCCAGCAGCTTGAAACCATCTATCTACAGCATCACTGAGCTCTATGCTGGCTTATTCACTGCTGACTTGAATAAATCACAGATTGCCAGACTCTGTTTAGAAACCAGGAGCTGTCTCATACCTCATAGAGGAATAGGGGGGAGGAATTGCCATTATATTAAATATTAACAACACTGTTGTTGTAACACTGCCTACAGTCCTAGCTCCTCGTTGTAAAAGTAGCATTGATAATGACAGAGCAGTTAAAGGAAACCCAGGAAAATAATTCAAAGTCTGAAATACTTGCCTAAAAGTAGCAAAATGAAGGAACCTACTTTGGTTCAGATGAGAGATGGGGAAAAGGAGATGAAATTACTTTTGAGAATATACAGAGAGAATTTCTCTTAAAAAATCTCTTTTTAAGCTAGCAGGTAAAGATGCATGTTCCCAAGGCTGAGAGTTGTAGTTAGACAAATTAAAATTATAAATGAAGAGGGAACTTTCTAAATATGAAGGAAACTAACTACTGGATCAGTTTATTCAGGGTTATTCCTCCTCCAGCCAAAGAGTGTGCCTTTCCACAAACCAACTAAGCAGGGCTTTGACTGCAGACAAGGAGCTTCTCTTGTACAAGAGGTCAAAGCAGACCCTCATCATCATCATCACCATCATCATCATCATCATCATGTACCTCTGGTCTTAGGATCTCTGAATGAGGAACTCCACAGAAGACTTCTAGATCATGTATTAATCATCCAGTGAGCACCACATTTATTAAACCATGCTCCAAACTTTAAATATAAATTGCACATTGAAGTTGAAGGGATTCTTGCGTGGATTTCACGTACATTTTGAGAGGCTCTCAAAAAAACCAGTTCTACATTATAGATCAGAGGCACACTGGAGTTCAGCCAGTTCATGTATCATCCCATAAATGTTGATCTCCCAAAGATGACAATATTTTATTTACTGCATCAGATCTAGCTACTAAATTTTAAGCAAGACAGGAGCTTCAGCAGGAATTCAGCAAGAGAACACAGTTCTTAGCTAGGTCATGATGGCACCAATGGCATCAGGATGGAGCAGGAAAACAAAAAATCCCCAATTATTTAAATAAAGCAAACACTCCCTTGCCTGCATCTTGCACCAATGAATTGTGCCATTTCTCAGCTGTAACTCTGAGGTAGGTAAAATAGATGGAATACTCGCAAATGCAAATTGGAGTCTCCTGTCTCTGGATAGAGGCTTCCAGGTCTTTGGTTTGCTTCTGAGACAACTGCTCCTGCTGGTTTTTATTACTAAGACTCCTTACTTAGCAGTGCATCTCTGACCTTCCTGCAGGTCAGTGAGTAGTACCTGGCACATGGACAAATATATGCATGTATGCATGGACATCACTAGGAATAAACAGGAGCTGATTGACAGGAAAGTGAAAAGAAAGAAAACACAGAGAGAACAACTGGCAAAGAAGGGCAAATATTCACTGTGGAGAAGTGCATTTCAGGGGAAGTAAGAAAAATAGGAGAAATATGGTTAAGAAGAAATACTGGCAGTGATACTGTGAAGGATAAAGGCAAAGAAAAGACAAAGGAAAACACTAAAGGAAGAGGCTCACTGTGTTTTACAAAGGCTCAACAAAGTATAACACAAAGCAAAATACGTCTGAGGCAGGACAGAGGTGCACAGAGAAGCAATGACAAAGTTATTTGCAACAGGGAACACATGGAATCCTGCTGGGCAAGACTTGGGTCATCTCTTTGTGGCTTGGCAAGTCCTGCAACAGCTTCTGATCATGTGAGACACATGCCATAGATAGAAAAGTTGGAAAAGCAGAAATGCTTAACAAAGGCAATGCCTGTATATCCACTGACACTTTGATAATGACCTTAGTGCCATCATTTGCTCTATTGGCAACACTCGTGTGGTAATTTTCAGCTTATTTCACAAAGCCAACTTTGGAAATGTTTGCTTTCAGCAAGCAGTGCAGGTGTAAGAATCAAGCTCCATTCAGTTTGCAGCAAAGCCTCTCCCACAGTGCAGCTGCACACCAGTGTGTGTGTCCAGACACAGATTTCAGAGAATCACAGAATCAGAGAATACGAGGTTGGATGGGACCCCAGAGATCATCTGGTCCAGCCTCCCATGGCAAAAGCACAGTCCAGACAAGCCAGCACCCTGCCTAGCATCATAAAAATGTCCAATATTGGGAAACCACCTCCATGGGGAGATTATTCCAATGGATTGCTCCCACTGTGAAAAAAATTCTGTGTTTCCAGCTGGAAGGAGTAAACTTTTTTTATACCTGTTGCCTCTTCCACATGATTCCTTGGAAAAAGGGAGCCTCCAGCTTCTTTGTAGCCACCCTTTAAATACTGGGACATGGAACAAGCCACAGTTCACTGCCTTGTTATTTAGACTCAGACACAAACACTCCACAGCAGGGAAAGTAACTGCTCACTCAAAGAGTCATTTAAAAATACTTGAGCATGGCAGTAAATTCCTCTAAGTGTTTATTACAGGGACATCAGATAGTTTGCAAACGACATTTTTAATTGCCAAATGTTGGCAAGTCTGGGCTATGAAGGACGAGCATAGAGCACATAGCTTCAGATGGGTATAAAGAAATATAGCCTACTAGAGGTCACTGAAAAATCCACTGCATTTGGAATAAGTAACAGTTTAGCTTGGAGTTTTGGTTGTTTTGGGTTTTTTTTTTTCAGATTATGTAATAGAACAATTGAGCTGCCTTCTGCTACCTTCTATTATATCAATGAAAACTATCAGAGAAGGAAAAGCACCAAACAAATTCCTTCTTTTGCACCATGGAAATGAAAAAAAAAAAAAGTAATCAACTGTTATTTGTGCTCCTGCATGTTTAGACAAGGAATTATTTTTCTTAATAAAAACAACAGACATTGCAATTTTGAGGAAAACAGAAACCTGAGGCATCATTTCCCCTTCTAAACACAGTGGAAGATGCTTTTCAAGGACAGTGCCTAACTTTCTTAACTCAGACAACTGCTGGACACACACAAAAATCGTATTTCTCACTGTGATGGTCAGCATAACAGGATATTCAAAATAAACAACCCAAACCATAAAATTTATGACTCTCTCTTCCTGTCTGGCTTCCTCAAGTGCTGGACAGAGGTCTCTGGAGCAGGATGTGCTCCTGTTAAACACAAGGAATGTGAGCAGGTAGCTGTGGTGCACTGCCAGCCAGAGGGCTCTTTGTAAATAGCTCTGACATGAGATTGCCCACACAAAAGGAAAAAGGATTTATTTTCCTCACTCATCCAGACAAAATGATTACGGCTGCACCTGAGCACTGCAGAGTGAACCCAAAGCTAAAGGAAAAAGCCTAATGGCACATTGGGCAGGAGCTGCATGGGTCATACAAGTAGAAGACATCAGAGATATCCCTACTGCTGGCTATTGGGATTTCCACCCAAAATCAGGAACACAAATCCCATCTCTGCAGTGGGGAATGCCATCCAAGGCACCCAGCCCTGCTGCAGTTCCCTAAAGCAGCAACCCACAGGCGCTGGCACGTGCAGAAGAGCATGAGGGACCACGGCATTCATTGAGAGAAAGGCACCTCAACACTCCTGCCTGCCCACTGGAAAACTCACTTGGATGCTTTCCACAGATTATAGTCTTGATGCTTTTTGCATTCCTGGAATCAACACACATCACCAGCAGGGAGGGCTGGGGCAGAGAAAAAGCTGATAACTATTGTAATGGCTATGCTTTTAAGACCTCCTGGGGATGAGGTGAGATGCCACAGTGGGTAAAATACACCTTTCCTCGGGAACAATTATGGGAGGCTTAAAGAAAATTAGGTGAAGTACTGAAGTAAGCCCCTGATGTTGTATACAAGGGCAGCTCTAAAATAGAGAACAAACCAAGATACAGTGAGGCAAGATTATCTTTGCTCAGTACAGTAATACGTGCAGACTTCTTCAAAGCACATCTACTTACAGCAAATGTCATTTTCAACAATTCTAATTATAAGAACGTGTGCTTTTGCTGGGAATTACCCCCCTCAGACTGAATGCTTACAGAAGCCTATCCTGTTTTATCCCAAAGCAACGTGATACTTAGCATTCAGATTTTTCCTGCAATATTGTCTCTTTTTGGATTATTTTCTTTGTTTCTACTGGACCACAAGCACACCAGAAGTGCAGACACAGCACCAGCAGACAGGGGATGTAAGCACATCTTCAGTGAGGTCGTGTTCTCCATCAGGCTGGCACAGCAGCAGAAATAACAGGACCATGAACACAGTTATTCATCTTCCCCGTAGCTCACGCCATCAGCACAATTACACACAGCACTAATCCAGGCCCAGGCCTCTGGTAGGACCTAATGAACTTGAGAAATTCTTATAGGAAGAGTTGGTTTGGTCCTGTGTGTCAATGGCTCCGTCCCTCTGAAAAGGGCACTGTGCTGTTGGTTGATTAGCTAGGAAGACTTTTCCTTACAGTCAGCCTGTTTCTCTACCCTTAATTCCAGCCCATTACCCTTGTTTTACCCCTGGGCACCACGTTTGTAACCAGAGTCTTTCTTTGATATTTACACCCTTTATGCGTTTGGGAACTGCTGTGAACCCCCACAGACACTGCTCAGCCCCAGATGCTTTTCACACCAGGATTTGGCTCTGCCCCCTCCCCCAGCAGTGGGATGACACAGCTGTGGTACCTGCAGCCCAAACTCCCATTCAGAAGCATCCTGGGCAGCAAAGGGGGATGGATGGCCCCACACGAGCCCTAGAAATCTTTAGCTTAAGCACACACAGGTTGACTCCAGACTTTGATGGAAAAGGGGAACATACCACTCAAAAATCACACTGCTTGCTCTCCCCTGGCTTCTTGGCCCATTTACTGTGCTCTTCCCAGGCATTAAAAGGGAAGGAAAGCTCTCAATCTGTGTTTATTCCGCAATTCAGTTTTATATCAGCATATTTAACTTGTTTATGGTGAACTCTGCTGCCTTAGCAAAGAACCATTGAGAAGAGTCTTAGGGGATTATGTACGGTATTTTCTCTTAATTAGGCCATGCTGGCTCCTAAGATTCTCTGCACTGCTTTTATCTGCATCCTCCCACAAACTGGAACTGTGTATCTCAATACTGCATAAATGTTTTTACTCTTCTCTGAGATAAACCTAAGGAGATCAGACTGGTCAGCTTCTCTCTTGGGTTCTTGCCAATTATTACCCATGACCTCACTGTCCTCATGTACATGTCCCTTATCTCTCTCCAACACTTCCTGCTTTTGAATGCTTCTGATTAGGTGATAGAGCCTGAAAAATGGCCAGGGGCCCCTCTGTGATTTGCTCTTTCTGAAAATGTTCTCATTTGCTCACTCTTGCCTTCACCTGTTCCTTTTTCAATAGATCATTTGAGACAATAATCTGAAAGCATTTATTGTAATTGGGCTGGTTTTCCAGAATCATTTGATCTGCCAACTATTGAGATTCATTACAGCACTGGATTTCAAAAACCCACAGGCAAGGGAAAGTCCAAGATTTCCTAGAAGTCATGAGAAACCCAAGGACTAACCTCTACCGCCTGACCTAGCTCTCCTCAGGCTGCACATTTCTCTGCACAGATTATGCCTATTTAATATGAACATCAAGAACAGTATGAGGCTATAAGTCACCTCAGAATCTTTAATCATACTTTCAGACCAACCAAGTGGTCTGACAGAGTCCTAGATTCCAAGAGGGAATCCAAGTGTCAGTGGGACTTCAACCTGTAGACACCTTTAAGCCCATCCTGCCTGGGCTCCCACATCAGGCATGTCAGCTGGCTGATGGGTATTTTGCTCATGTCAAACCTTTATTTAAAACACTCAGCCTTTTATGTGAAGGGCATGGAACTTCCTGCAGGAGAAGGAGGTCAGTGAGCTGGCCCTCAGTTCAGTGGGAGGTAATTTCTGAGAGCAGACATCATAATGCAAGGCAGGGAAATTATGGCTGTTTCAGGACAACACAAGGCACTGGCAGAGCCTGCCAAGATCAGCTGGGGGAGATCCCAGCTCTGGCACAGTGCAGTGGAGCTGTCAGGCATTGATTCATAACAGCAGGTAAGCACTGGGAGAGCTCAAGGGTTTTCCTGAATTATTTATTTGGTTCAACAGGTGATCTTTGGTCTTTAGATTATCTTATTCCACTCAGTCACCTCTCTAATGCATTTTTTTTTCATCTTCTGCCCAACTTTCCCTATGAAAATTAATTTTCTCTCTGCTTCCTTTGCTCAGCCATGTGCTGAATCCCGGATGACTGTCCTTTCTTAGAAGAATATATATTAGGTGTCCATTTTCCCAACGGCAATTTCTAATAAATGCACAGCTTAGATTCACAAGTACTAGAGATAAAATATTCTTGAATAATGTCAATATAACTTTCCAACTAGTTCAATAGCAGTATTAGTTCCAGTATAACAATGTCTTATTTTTAAACAGTTATTTATAAGGCTTTCATCAAGTTACCTGGGATTTTTTTAAAAATTTTTTTAAATTTTTTTTTTTTTAACTGTGCATAGCTCTTTTCTCCTAAATATTCAGTGTAAAACATCTCTGAAATCAGAGCTGAAACACCTCCTGGCTAATTTGATGTTTCAAGTGTCAGTACAATTTCCAGAAAGTACAAGGATTACCGAGGTCAAAAGAATCATTTCAACTTACACCTCAAAGTTCGTTCAGAATATGTTTTGAGATACCGTTTGGGGACAAGATGTTCCAGCCCCAGTTTCAATAAACGTAGCTCTGAATTTGGGTGACCACTCACTATTACTTGAGCTCCTGCTTTAACAGTCTAAGTGACCATCACCACACCACTGGATTCTGTCCATTATTCTGCTCCTTGCTGTGATTCACATCCCCTTTCCCATTCTGCCTGGGAACAGGAGCCCACACACCATGAGCAATACATCCCCAGGAGAACACAGCTCACAGCTGAAGGCTGGTGGGTCCATAAACCCTCTCTAGATACTCACAGCACTTCACTAGTACACTCAGAGTGCTGCAAGTTCAGCGGCTGAAGGGAGCAGTTCCAAAACTGGCACAAGGGCTAAAACCCACTTTTATCTCAATTTTCACCGAGGGAACTGAAGGAGCCAGTAATTACTAACTCATGTGAGGCATCATTTGTTTTGTAACTGCTAACTTATCATCCTGAGCGGGCTCTGCCTGTCCAGGAGACAGCCACCGTAAGCGCCGCTAATTGGCCGGTGTCAGAAATGTGCTCCGTCGGCGTTTCCTTACAAAATCCATCAGCATGTCAGCCAGGAGCTCGGCCCTCAGAGACGAACAAGAATGGCAAAGGCATTTATGAGCTTGACAGGATTTCAGAGTGAAAGTTAAGGGAAGAGATGATGGTTTGGGGGAGACACAGCAGAGGAGGACTGGCTGCTGCAGGTCCAGGACAATGACACTGGGGTCAGCCACCACCGAGGCACCTGAGGTGCAGCACTGCACTAATGGAAGGCACTCACTTCCCAGGCATCACCAGGACACATCTGAATACAGGAGAAACTGGTTGAGCTGTATTTGGATGCTTCTGTTGAGGATTTTTCTACTTCCTGCCGACTTTCTGTGAAAAATGAATTCAGACATATTAAACACTTACTACATCTGCAAAGTTTTGCGAGTTGCCAATAAAGGAAAGCTGTGTCTGGGTGTGCAATTTTTTCTGCCAGGTGTATCTCCCTGCCAAAATACCAGAGGTTCAGTAATGCAAGAAAACAACAAAAAGCAGCAGCTCTTATTAAAATCAGGATATGTGGCCAGTAAAGGCAGCACTGTGCTTCTTAAACAAATCAGAATTTCACAGCTCAAAAGAAATGGTTTTGGCCACAGCCACAGACAAACCCTTTAAAGTAATAATCTACACTTGAGGACACATCTTTAACAAGCAATAAACTTACATAAAAAGGTTCATGCATTTATGCAAGAAACTGCATTACAGAGATCAAGCCACTTCTGCAAGAGAAGGAGCATGCCATCAAATTTATTTCCAAAATCAGTTTCATGCTAAGCTACAATCTCATTTACCTAAAAATAATGAAAGAGGAAGGGAAAAAACACCCAAAATTACTACTGAAATGAATAGAACAACATTTACCACGTGTTGAGGTTCTCCACCTAGCCTTTATCCTTCTTGATGTCTGACACTTCTTTTCATTTTAAAAATGCATTAAATAAGGAATCACAACAATGAAGCAGGTGGCATTAAACCCCTCAATTCAGGCTGCTAGTTAAGGCATGTTGTAGGCACTCCCCTCCTTCCACTGACTCTGTAAGGATGTCAGCTTCCCAGCTTTAAAGACTAATGGGAATGCCTCTACAGTGTCCTTTTTTCCCCCAATTTTTCTTTAACCTCCAACTTATCCTACTCTAGAAGCTAAACCATTCCCATTTCTCCTTTCCCATTCCTGTCAGTGATGAGTTCAGTGAGCTTATTGCTTCCATCAGAGCCGGAAGGTGCACAGAGGAATTCACATAAGAGGCAAAACATTCAGCTACCTCCCCTTTCTCCACCTCATCCTTACCTGAGCAACACACAAGCAAAGTCAGAAGCTGCTAAACTGCCCCACTGTGGGTAATACTCACCTGTATAAAGAATACTGCTGCCTGCCCTAACCCCTCCTTGGTGTGCTCCAACAGGAATAAGCAGCCAGCCCTATGCCAGTGGTGAACTGGCTGCTTTGTTTAACTGCATATGGCATTCCTGGAGTCATTGAAAAAGTGGGAGATGCTGCACCAAGTACCAATGAGGGCCATCAATTGTCCATACTTAGCTTCATGCAAATGAAAGAAGAAGGGGAGCAGAAAGAGGAACCAACAGCTGGAGAACCACACATGGAGTGGGGGAAAGGACCATGTACTTGTGGTACTTCAACACATGGATGAGACCAGCCAAGCCATCAGTAAAAACAACACTGAAATAAAGAACTAGTAGAACTTTTTCAGGAAGAATGGCAAGATCACAGGAGCCTTTGCCAAATGAAAAATGGGGACAGAGAGGACATAGGGAAGAGGAAATCATGGAAAGAACTCAACAAAACCAGGGGTCTCATGAATTGTCAGACTAATATCAGCAAGGATATCACCTTAAAATGGCATGTGGAAGAAAGTAAGGTCAGGCTTTAAGGAACTAGAGAGAGTTTTCCCCATGCACTGAAGCAATGTGGGACAATCCCCAAGGTGCACAGGGACATGGGGACCAAATGGGTGGCTGGGGCTCACTGTGCACTACAGTGCATCCAGAGACACAAGGGGGGAGACAGAGGCAAGGATGAGCTCAGAGGGCTGGTGCAGAGGAGAGGCAGAGCCTGTGGGGCTGTGTGGGAGCACTGTCATTCCTGCAAGACGTGACTGTACATTAAATATTCCCCCAGACACACCGGCAGCCCCGGCAGCGCTCCCGGGCTCCAGTGCTGGGATGCTGCTCTGCACCTTGCAGGGGACCCTGCACGGCCACTGGGGGATTCTATTTTAAAGGAAGCTTTGAGTTCACACTCCTTCCACCCTTAACACGGTTTACAAAGCCACAGTGGAGAACTCAAAGCAATAGAATTACAAGCTGGGTGAGGCAGAATCAAACTGCTGTGTGCAAGATACCACCTCTGAGACAGGAGAGGGGAAATGTATGCAAATATTTCTTGCTTCTTCCAAGGATCAGCCAGATCAGCAGAGCTGGAGCCTGATCTCATTTTTATTGGGTTGGTTTTTTTTGTGTAATTCCCTTAGAAAATCACTCCTGACCTTCAATGGTGTGAGATACTGCAGATCAGATCTAAAACACACTAATGTCACGAGCATAATGATCACAAATCTTGGAGGCACTTTATAGGCTACACAGGTACATCTCAGATTGCAGCCATCCTGAGTCTGAATTTGTTTTCTGATTTTGATGCTTTTACTTGTGCATTCTAGTATGTATTCCAAGATATTTTTACTGCAATATTTCACTATTCCTTTTAAAAATTATCCTTTTTTTTAAATTTATGGACGACTTCTTTTTTAATCAAAGTTTTTAAAACTTGCTGCCAAGGACTTTGAAATTCAAGGATTTGATTTAAGTTACCAGAAAAAGGCATTCACGATCACATTGGGATCTTGGTTTCTTCTTTTCAACACCAAAGTGCAATTATACCTCTGTAATAGTTATGCTGAATATTAAAGGCAGCGATTATTACGGGACATTTTAACTATCTGAACATTAAAAACCTAAAAGCACTAATCATAATTCTTTTGCCATATTAAAACATCATGAGTAAAGCAGGAGCTGCACTAAAGCAATAGTCATTAATCAGTATTTAAAATAAGCCTGTTGCCAAATTATCTCTTAGGCTTAATTTCCTTGAGCCGTATCATCCCACAGAGAGAAGCCTGGAGTATAAACTGTCATGTTACTGTTCTCCACAAGACTGGGCCACCACTGGCAATTGCTCACCTGTATTAGCTGGCCCCATGACACTGCCAGAACCTTTCACAAGTGCAAATGTCACATTAAATACCCACCTGTCCTCTGAGGCAGCCCATGGCTGCTCAGTAATGGAGGTAAAATTGAATGAGTTATTTTGCCCCAACTCTGCAGGCTGAAAATCTGAATTTGGTGGCAGCAGCAGAGCTGCATCCAAGGGAGGGCACAGAGGGACAGAGGCAGCGAGAGCTGTGGGAGGCAAGGCTGGGAGGAGGGGAACAATTGCATTTTAGAGGCTGCTGATTTGGGGCAGCATCCATTCTTCAGGCACCAGGGAATGCCAGTTCTGGCTCCTTGCAGGGACTTTCCTGCCTGACCTTCATGCAACACCAGCTTAATTCCCCCAGCCCAGGCAGCTGGTCCCTGCTCCCACAGGCACAGGGAAAGCCCCAGAGCCTGGGGAACACCCCTGCCACTACATCTGCAGCTTGCCTCTCAGCCTCATGTTCCCCCTGTTCTGCACACTCCATACCAATGAATAACTTGGCAAGAAAACATTTAATAAAACATAATTAATCTAACCATTCTAACAAAAAAAGCTTCTCTGAGATTTAGAGAGTGCAGTGCTATAAGGCAGAGCATATGGTCATGACACAGGTCTGTGCCAGGCTGGGCCAAACTTCCTGAAGTTATGAGCTAAGTGCCAGTTGCAAAATTTCCCACCTGCTGGCAATGATGAACTTCTTCCCTCCCTCCTCCTCCTAGCTGGAAACATTCCCTGTGGAGGTCCTTCCATCTGCAAAGGCAAAAGCCACGCATCCCTGCCTGCTGGAGAACACTCCAGAGTGGGAATACTATCAGCAGGCACAAAGTGCCATCCAAAACTGCCAGCCCAGACTGAGCAGACAGGCAGGAGCATGTGCCCTGCTCCCCATCCAGATGTGGTGCTCCTTCCAGAGCACCTCACTGGTGACTTGTGTTTGTGAGGTGTTAAAAGCCTCAGGTTCAAACAAGGAACAAAACAGGCTGGTCTCTGATGCAAAGATGTTACATTCCATTTTATATTACTGCACCAAGGAATAACTCTAGAGAGCAGGAGTTAGCTGTCTCTTTGCTATGCCTTTCATAAGTTTGCTCCTTCCACTTATCCTCCTTTTTACAGGGCACAGGGGAGCTATCCCTCAGCTTGCCTGCTCTTCTTTCTCCCTCCCTTGTCCACAGCTAATTTTATCTCCCCCATGGCTTCAACTTTCATTTTCAACCAGCACTTAGGCTGTCATAGCTGAAGTGTTCCTCTCCAGTCAACACATTATTTTAGCTCATCTCTCTCTCACTTCAGTTGTCCCCACTTTGCTCCATCAACGACACCACTGAGGAGCACTCAGGGCTGAACTTCTGTTATACCTTCCTTTATGCCACCCTCCTGGAATACTTAACTGGAATTAATATGAAATATCATTCCTTTGCCCAGCTCTCAGTAGTTTCTTGAGATCCACTCCTGCTGCAAGGCTCACCTCTCCCTCCCAAAACCACTCAGATGCAACATCTTGGTTGCAGGACTCCTGACAACACTGGCTGCTACTTACTGTACTTTTTCTTTCAAAAAATAACCTGGCAAAAATAACATTATCATCCCACTGTGTCTACTATTAACCTGAGTGACCAAGCAATCTCTGCACTACCACCCTTTTCACTGCTCTTTGATAATTTCCCATTGTTTTGTGGTTTATTATGGATTTTTACATTTGGTTTAATACTGATAGGCTTCTTTTGGGAAAGAAATCTGCCTTCTGTGTGCATACAGCAACTACAACAGTAAAGACATTACCATAAAAGTGATAAGAAAGAGTGCTAAGAGCTAGTTCTACTCTAATCCATTTATCCCACTGTGCCTTCCAGTAGTCAAAATGAAGATATGTCCATGGGACCCGGCAAAGGATCAAATTTACATACCACAATAAGACATGAAATAGTTACAACTGCAATTCCTTAAGGATAATTCAGCCTATTATCCCCTTCTGTGTTATGGTGAAGTGTCTGGGCTATGAGTAAGAGCTGCTGCACATTAATAAAAAGTGGATTTTATGTGACTAACAGAAGAATGCTTCACTAATTTTGAAGAGTCACGAAGAATTAAAGGACTTTCAAATTAAAAAAAGAAAAGGCAGTTGTCCAGGGAATTTGGATATTTGTACTGGGACCAAAGCAATGCTACTTTTAATAAAGCTGCCATCATCGCAGATCATATAAACAGCCTCTTTTTAGCCCAAAGCATCAGACAAACAATGAGCCCAACCTGGCAGTCATTACTTAGGCTTCATGCTCATTAGTTTTTTATCTAAACCATTCTGAGCTGATCAGATTTTCTCATGTGCTGTTTGGATAAGGATCTGAGTGCATTTTATCAGGGTATATCCATTAGCTTTGCAAAATAGTTTAATGTTTCTCTAACAGTCAATATAAACAACACTGCACTACACAGGTTCTCTGTTCTAAAGAATATTCCTCTGAAAATGGCTTTTACCAGCTGATTAAAGAAGAAGTAAGTCCTATAAAGCACCTTTAAAGTGAAGAATAAAAGAAGTGTAACTCTTGGGTTGCACATTGATGATTTAGAAAGCATTTTAATAATCATGGTCTCTCCTATTTCAAACTTGTTATCCAATCTGAAGCACTCACTTCAGGAATGTCACAGCTATTTAGCAGTGGAGCCCTGCCCGGGTGTAGCTAGAATTTAATGTATCAGTGTCTTTATTGAAACCCATCACTCTACCAAATGATTGGGCTGGCTAATGGCGGTCTGAGGTAGAAGGCCAGAGAGGAACTGAGTATGCAGCTGCAGATAATTTGTCATTTAAGTGTATTTGGGACAGACAGACAGGTGAGACAGAACAGACACCTCCACTGACAGTGTCCACTTTGTTCTACTCTGACACCACATATTCCCAAATGAGTCCATCAAGCCTGACCTTTCAACATTCTACAGCCTGGGGATAAAGTGGGAGAAAAAATGCCAGTGGCATTTTCCAACAGGAAAAACGATCTTTTTCCTAGATTTGTACTATTGATAGCTGAAAGACCTTTTTGAAAACTGTTCATGAAGATCTGTCTTTATTATCTTTGAACTCACAGCTATCAACCCCAAAGGTGACTGTTTCCAGCAAAGAGGACAAACTAATGACTGAAAGTTCTTCTTAAGCTTTTCTACATGCTCTTTTAAAAATCTATATATATTTATATTTGATTGCTGTATTCAATAATTGCATCCAGACCACTAACATGTGCAGTTAATTTTTCCACAGTACCGCTGAGAAAATTTTTCTCATCATTAATTTTCTCAATGACCTGCTGGCCATCATCATACATTCCTATTTATTTTCCATGTGAACAAACATTCACGGATAACATTTAATTACAAGGTGAAAAACATCAATCACTCATTAAACATCTCTGCATTTCCCATGTGGCACTTGCAGTTGAATACTCAGTCTTGTGTTTAAGGCTGAAGAGTGGCAAGATTGAACACAGACTCAGGGAATGCACAAACAAATGCTTGACTAAAGGGCAGTACCAGAGGAGGAGGAGGGCACCTTCAGCTTCTGTAAAACTGTGCAACCAAACCAAAAGTGCTCTATTGATTTCTGCACTTGGCAACAGGATTTAAGTCATTTCAATATTTTATATGTGTATTTTCTTACAAATGACCACTGGAAGTTCTTACTGAATTTATGGACATAAATGAGTGTTTAGGTCGATCAAAACAACTATAGAATGTATTTTCAACTTAGCTCATCATTTCATTTTTTCTCCAGTATCTTCTCTGTGTGTTATCTGTGGACATATTAATACCTACATATTGTAAGTCAAAACGTACACTAAAATACTTCTTTAGTTGTTCTGCTGGAAAATCTAACCTCTTCCTAGAACATTACAATTCACACAGCAGGAAGCAAATACAAATGTTTGTGTTTCCTGCTGAGAAGCAGCACAGTGCAGCTCTGTAAGGCTTCAAATAAAGATGACATGTAACCACCTCAAGTTTCTTCTTACAGACATATAAATCAGAAGGGACTTACCTGATGTCATGTAGATTCACCAGTGAGAGGTAAATTAAACTCAATGAATTAAATTATTGAAGAAGTTTATCAAAACTACGCTGAAATTGTCACTGGACCAGAAAGTAAAACTGGGATGGTAGCACTGTGATAATACTGTTGAGCACCACACCACAGACTTCCAGAGGGAGATATTAATATGAAAACAGTGTTATTGGACCACTATTTTTGAAAAAGACTCCCCATTTCTTGCAGAATAAATGCTGCTAATAAAAATACTAGATTCAGATATTCCCAAAAGCAGCCACTGACAGCTTCATTCAGCCACTGAAACAAGGTGCTAATTCAGATTTCTTTTCTTCCTAGGGAAGAGGAATGAAAGAACTGGTTATAAAAAGAAATGTGAAGCATGTGATTATATGACAATTCCAAATTAAAGTATTCACCAGTATTCACAGAACCCTTAGAAAAGACAAGTTGGCATTTTCAGTCACAGCTCTTGGCTTCAAAAGGGCAACTTGTGCACAGTGAGGGACCCAGCTGGGAAGTCACTGATCATGGGGCTGGAAGATCTGCCAGGGGAAGGAGAAGGTTTTCAGTCAGAGAAGCTGGTACTTGCAGGGATCCACACCTCAGACAGAAATCAAAATTCTCAGGCAGTGTGCCCTCTTGCTGAGGAGATCAGAACAAGTCCTGCAGGGATGATGGAGAGGAGGTGAAGAAAGCACAAAGGGAAGCCCAGCCTTAGGGACTGGAAATGGCAGAGGAGGAGAGCAGAGCAGAGGGGCAGCTGCCACAGCCCACACAAGGGAGCTGTTCGGAAGTGATTAAAAGAAGTCATGAAAGGTGACAAATGCCAAGTGAAGAGTTAATCTGCAGAGGGGCAGAGCTGCTCCACACTGAGGCTGGAGCAGCTGGAGTGCAGACCAGAGGCAGCAGGTAACTCCAAATTACATGAACACACACTTCAATTCTCATTGATGTCAACCATGATAACCAAACAGAAAGTATCAAGGTTGAGATGAACACAAAGCTCAAGGAAAAAAAAAAGTCCAGAAATTAAGTAATTTCCATTCAAACTAGTGAATGAACTGGCATACAAATTCATGTGGGGTAGCAAGTTTAATAAATCTAACAAGACACAAACAATATCCTACAATCATAAACAATAAATGTCACATCTATATTTAATAAGGGAAAAGAGTTATCAGAGCAACTAAAAGCCCTTTCTTCTATGCTTAGCAGCATCAAAGCCTTAGAACAATTATTAAGGAAAGAATAATCCAAGCCAATGAAGTTAAAATAATTTGAGGGGGAAATACCGGTAAGGCACACTGATCTGACATCTTTCTCTGAGAAAAAAAAACCTCTCAATTTCCAGAGAAAGGAAATTAAATTGATCTTGGCAGTCTGATTTTGGGAAAGCTTTAACGTTGTGTCACCTGGGAAGTTACTAGTTAAATTGAAGAAGATTGGGGATTAGTACAGAAATTTTAAATTGGCCTGAAATAGCTAGAGGTAGGACAGCAAGAGCAGCATGAAATGGGGAGCGTCAGGCTGGAGGGAAGTTATTAGCATCACTGCTGAGGGACTGCTCTGACAGCCAGCCTTGGATAATATTTCACCAATTATACTGGCACACAAATAGCTACGGCCCTGTTAAATTTTTACTGAAGAGAAAAGCTAAATGACATTTTTATACAAGAGGAGTAGGACAGTGTGGAGCAAGATCAACACGGAGCTGGACTGGAGCAGGAGACAGGCAGCAGTTCTGGAGAAGAGAGCATGGATCACACATCTGGAGAATAAAACCACCCTATCAGCCTTGGGAAATTACAGGGGGGAATCACAAGATGAAACATTATGTGACATGGCTGTGAAATAAACCAGAGAAAAATGCAATTCAGGAACTGCATTTAGCTTAGAGTTTTTAGCTTAGAATTTCCCTAGAAGGTGGAATGCAATTACCAGTGTTTTACAAAGCCCTGCTAAGACCCTCTCTGATGTGGTGTGCAAAAACCTGGACACTTAATTTCCCAAATTCAAACACAAAGAAATGCAGAAGAAAAACAACATGGCAATTTTGAGAACGAAGCTCATATTTTGCAAGGAGTGGCTAAAAGGATTCAGTATGTCTAGAGAGAGGAAGCTGCAAGGGATCTCTCCCTTATCATTAGAGAATAGAGATGGTTTTTTCCTATAAAGAAAACACCAGACAGCAGAGCTTTTAGCACTAATGGAAACTTCAGGAAAGATGAGACAGAAGAAAATATCCATCCACTCACCCTGGGAATGATTTTCAACAGGAGAGGATGGGCCAGGCTTTCAGGAGTAATGTAGATCCTCTGCCCAATGCCAAGGCAAAACTTTATAATGCTTTCAACTGGAAAATCCAGTTGCCTGCAGTTTCTGTGGCTGTGGTAAGTCCTGTGTCTGTGACACACCACGAGTGTTTCATGTGTGAACCTGAACAGGCAGTGTGACACCTCTCCTCTCCCTCGACTGATCACACATTAATTTTCCTGCAAACCTCCAATTACAGAAGTGAACCAATAGACAATTATCCTAATGAAACCTCGAATTAAATGCAAATTAAATTCAAGACCACTGAAAAAGTGATCTTTGATTGCAAGTAGGTAATGAATTGGGTTTTCTCTTTAGCAGCTCTTAATGGGTTTTCTGTAGTTCTGGGGTATCAAAGAAAAGATAAATTGGCTTAAGCAATGACTAATGTAAAGCTACTAAGATAAACACTCATTTTTTCAGTTTGTTACAGAATATAATTTAAAAAACCTACACTGAACCAACATATTTTTTCTCAGTAACTGCTTTGAGATAAAAAATGCTTCTTTTTTTTCTTTTTTTTTTTTTTCCAATCGGTGCTGTTTGCAACAGCTTCAATTTTGGAACCAAGGAAGGCTGTGAGGAATCATCACAGAAGTGGCCCATTTTGGTTTCCATAAAAGCCATTAGGATTTTTAATCAATTGAATTTAATGGAAATAGGAAAAGGCCTATTACTTAACCAAAACAATTTATCTCCCAGGAAATTAGGAAGGATGGGTTAAGTTCCATGATTTAGTTACCCTTATAAATATCAAACATAATAACAAAACCAGTTTCATAAAGTAAAACTGAGAAGTGGAAGTTTTCCCTAAAATCTATTTACACGCTGCAAGTAACACAATGTAAGTAAAAAGAACTGAAAATAAACAAGTCTATTCCCCCCAAAACATAATGGAGGGACAGAACTCTAACAGAAGGAATTTAAACTGAGGAAACAGAAAGCACAGATCTCTGACAATATTTTTATTTTACTTTAAATAGAATGACATTGTCTCAGGTTATTCTGGCCTCACCTGGCTCTGCTGTAATCAGTTTCTGGGAGGAGTATTCCTTTCCCTTGCAATACAATCCTGAGAGCATGTCATATTTGTGTGACTCGGAGACATACTCCAAACATTTGTTTTTTTCCCATCTGCAACACATGAACCCTTTTATAAAAACAAATGTTCCTCATTTCACCATTTAAATGATACTCCAACAGTGCTGCAAATACTATTGGACACATTTCAGGGAAGCATGTGGAGACTGATTGTTTCTTTCATTATTAACTCCATTGATAAACATTAGCTCAAGCCAAAAAAATCATCTTTTGGTTGTTTAAATCAAATGTCATCTGTTGCCCATTCTGCAGACTGGATCACAATCCAGAAAAAAAATGAAAATTCCTGGTACATGAAATGATTGGCTATTCTACTGAGAGGCCATGTTTTAGGGCTTTACATCTAACTTGGATCCAAGGTCTCACCTTCAGTGAATAGACCAGGAAAAGGGAAGTATTGTTTAAATTAATACTGCTTTACAAAATTAACAAAAGCTGAGCCAATTCCAGGTGTCTTAAAAGTTAATTGGAATTTGCCTTTATTTAATTAAATGATGAGAGTTGGGCCAGACACATTTGGTTGGAACGGCACAGTAGTTAGAAAAACACTGTGTGGAAAATGGGACATAAACGTGGTGTTTGCATCTGCTGCCACACCAAATGCCAGGGATTCCTGGGAATGCTCCAGCAGGGAGGAGCTGCCATGAAGTTCCAGCACATCCAGCAGGCACGTGGAGCAGCTGGAGCTCACGTCCCACCACCCAAGAGCTGATCACTGGTTTGGGCACACAGCATTTGCAGAGTACAAATGGAGGTGGAAATGAGCCATGGATCCACACCCAAACTTCTCACAGTTGATTTTCAAGCAGCTTTTTGGTACAGGATGCTGTGGGAAGAACTGCTGACTGGTGCTGCTCTGAATGAAGATGAAGTAACTCCCATATCATTAGGAGCTGAAAGAAAAGGGTCTCCTCCTCAGTTTTAAACCAACGCCTGTCAGGCACTGATTATTCTTTGGATTTAACCACAAATTAACATCGATTCAGGTGTAGAGAAATCACGTGCATAGAATCAGCATCACTAGACTAAAAGAGATCTGCCTAAAATAAATATTTTACTCCAAAACAAATAAATATTTCAGTGTTATCAGAAGGACTTCAGAAATCATCTGTGTTCCCTTCCCTTGCCAAGCTCTCAGGTACCCTGATATGCTACATTATTATGACAGGGTGAAAACACAAAAATAAGGTTAAAAAAGATATTTATTCTAACTCTAGCTGGGATTAATTTCTGAGGTTAGCATGCAGATATAACCCAAATACAACTTGTACTTTGAATTTGCCGTGTGATAAGTAACTAGGCTGAAATGTTGCTGTTTGCATACAACTCCTGTGAGGATTCTTATTATGCAAAAGCCAAGACGTGAGAACGCTGATGAAAATCTGGGAGTCATTTATCAAACACTGACCTGAAATGAATATTAAGAAAAACCTCTTTTATATGCAAATGTTTAATCCAACTGAGTTTAATCATGACTTTCCTTTCTCAGGTCCGATGAGTTGTGCATGTTCTGTGCACTGTAAGATACAATCTTACACTTCTCACTCTCAAAAAGCCAGTTGTTTTGTCAATGGTTGCTCTGGGAACATGTAGAATAGAAAATTAATCTTTTCTCACTGTTTTACTCACCTGTGAGACTCTCCACAAAGGCTGTTTTGTCTGCCCACCTGCTGATCACTGGAGTGATCTCCTTTGAACAGACCAAGTACTTCCACTCTCTCAACAAGACAAACTCAAAGCATAATTGATTTCTCCAATGGATTTTATAGTGAATATCTATTGTTACTCTAGCTGCTAAAGTACTCACTGGTTTGTGTTCCAACAAACACAAATCTCTTTATTTACTGCATGACTTCACAGCCAAGCTACAAACTGGGGAAAAGCAACATGAATAAAACCACTGGTGCCTACAGAATGTGAAATTCTGGCTACAGCGTGGCAGAAAGAAAAATCAATCTTCCCCATGGCCACTTGAGAGCACACAGAACTGAAATTAAACAAACAGACTGGCTTTATTTTAAGAAACGCTGAAAATCTGCACATTGATAAAGAGCCATATGATGGACAGTGGCCACTAATCATTCCCAAAAATGCAAAAAGCAGCTGAGAGGTCTCAGGAATGTCCAACCACTGCAGCTGCATGACCTGGAAGAACAGACTGAGGAGCAAGGATCTTCTAATATTGAATGGGAAACATGAGCTCCATGTATTTAATAGAACACCGTACAACAGCATCAACACACTAATTCTTTTCACCTGTTAAATATATATACAGTAAGACATTACCGAAGTAGCATATGATTAGATCTTCATTGCTTTTCAAAATCTTGCTTAGAAGAGGCTGCTGAACCTTTTCAACTTTATTCTTTTTGCTCAGACTCTTCAGAACAAGAATGAAGTATCTTTATGCCTGGTAGTTAATTAGAGAGTTCATGAACCTCATAATGTCACTTAGAGAAGGAAAAATTCTCACTTTTACTTTGTGAAGTAATAATTTAAAATTCAAAGTAGTAATTTAAATCTAACTTTTAAGAGCATAAAGGACATTTAAACTTAATAGATATTGGAATTTGAATGTAGACTGACCAGCAAAGCTGACAGATATTATTTGGTTGGGCATTTCTAATGGCTAAAGTTCATGCTAACATATATTTGTCCAGTTCTCAAAGTCCTACAGAATAGGATAAAAATCTTTCTGACTACCCACAAGATGTACAGTTTTTATCTAATGTGATATATGACATTTTCTATCTGATTTTATAGCAAACCACTTTAATGGTTTTTATTAATGAATCTAAAATATTATTTTAAAAAACAATAAATGGAGGAATAAATTTTAGTTTAAGAAACAGTGAAGCCCATTCAGCAACAACACTGTAATGACAAATGAAGTTATGTAGGAAAAAACTTTAAGGTTAAGAGCAGTAGAGAGTTTGGTTACACCCCACATGGAGGGAGGTGGGTGCCAGAGGGACCCCACTGGTGTCAATCAGGACTGGCAGCTGCAGGGAATGCTGCAGGGACTCAGGGAAGGCTCTTCCCATCCATCCCACCAAAGCCACAGGGATCTCAAATGAAACCAAGCTGAGCCAAGCAACAGAGGGCAGAGAATCACAGGTAAAGGGAACCCACGGCAAAACCCACGCCAAGCTGACCCCAAAACCTTTCACCTGAAACTATAATGCCAGGATTGGAGAAAAGCTTTGCCAGTGAAACTGGCATGTCTTTTCACAGAATAAAATATTTGAGAAAGAGGGAGACAAACCTACTGAAATTCCAAGCAGATGAGCGCTCTCTCTCAAGCCAGCTACCCCTCCTATCACTACAAAAATTGCATTTTGCATACTATATTTATTCCTCTATTCATATTGAGAAAAAAACTGAGAATTTATGTGGAGAAAAAAGAAGTCTGTTTTTAAATTTCATGCTGGTCATAACTTTAATTATAGGAAAAACACAGCAGCAACCTACCAACAACAACAAAAACAAAAATCCCCCCCCAGTGACCAAACTAAAAGAAAAGACTGTAACTGGATGTTCCACTGTTTTGACAACACCATGTGGTCCAGCACTAGAACCAAATTAATCCTCCATTAAAATCTACATAACCATTTTAAGCCTGTTTTTTAAATTATTAACATGTAGCTAACATCTGTTCATTGTGGAATCACACGAGTTGCATCCCTTTTAAAATTAATCTGTAACTCTAAAAAACATGCAGACTGTATTTGCCATCAAACTGTAATTGATGCTGGAGAAACTTTATTAAGTTCACTAATATTTAATTATCTTTGGCTCTGAGTTTGAACTCCAAAGTAAGTCTGGCACCACCAAGGGCCACATCTAGTGAATTCAGGGCCTCACAAAATGCTCCCTTTGTAAAAGGATGCAAATTTCCTGGTTAGGTTACAATATGGGAAACAGCTGACTCAAAAATAATATAAATTATAGACGGATTAAAAGCCCTCATAACTTTTAATTAAGCAATAAATCACAGCAAACTGCACAGGACTGCTGATTTATGCAATCCTCCAGTGAGAAGCAGTAAATAAAATTAGAATGGACAGAATATACATCTTATTGGAGAAGAAGAATCTATCCTTTGGCATTTCATTCATACACAAGAATCTGCTCACCTTTGGTTTTTCTAGAGATGGCTATAGCCTGCAACAGACTTCTTTATAACTCAAAAAATGTATCATGATTTATAGATGAGGAAGGATTAGGTGAATTTGTGCAAACTCGTATTTATAACTCTTTTCCCAGTAGCCCTGCTAAAACAAGGACTTGAGGAGGCAGGGAGAGCCCTAGACTGTTTTACAGGGGAGATGTCTTAAACTTTTTCCTTTCTCTCCCCAAATCCACCTGATGTGAAAGAGTATTTTGAGTTTGGTTAAAGAGCCCTTGCAAACAGCCCTCCCTGACACAGGAGCTGAATCTGACAACCACTCAGAAAGCTGTAATTGGGCCTTGAAATTTGAAATCTGAGTGGTTTATATTCCAGCCAGCAATCTGGTAATGCCGATGATCTTGATGCTGTCACTTAAAGAAGATGCAAAATTCATGTATTCAGCTTGCGGTTCAAGTGCACACATTTAGCTGACGGCAAACCCGGTACAATCCTTCCAGTCATGTGGGGGGACATCAAGAGGAGGACAGAAGGTCATCTGCACTTTTATTCTGCTGTCTTGGAGGAAGAAACCAATTAAACAACATAAAAAGAAAATGAAGTCCATTTCTGAATCTATCAATCAGCTACAGAGCATAAAAACAAAGCAAACTCAACAAAAGATTTGGTTGTAATTTCTGAGCAATGGCCAGAAGAAGTGCCTGCAGCAGAAAAAATATTAACACTTGTTAAGTATTAATCAATGAGAACTGCTCTAGACAGAACAACAGAGCAATATTAAATACTTTAGAAGAGGCAAGACCAGGGTTATTTTAGTGACCATCATGCAAGAGGCACCAGAGAGTTCCTGGCTGCTCAAGAGCTCTGACAGATGAATTCGCACAGCATACATCTTCATGTCCCTTCTCCCTCTCTGAGCAGTAACTTCATTTGCAATTATTCTCTCTTATTCATAAAGGAGAGTCAGAAAAGTACAAATTTTCTGCTCTGAATGCTTGGGGTATATTCACAGCATGCAGGTGAGTCAGACCAGGTTTAATAAACTCCTGTTCCTCCAAGGAATAAAGCCATCCACTGGAGTGGGGTCAGCTTTAAACTGGGGACTTCCTGAATATCCTATATATTTATGAGAAAATTCAGTCCTTCTGAAGACATTGCTGTCTAATAACAAAATGAAGGTGACCAAAATCTTCATTAACAACAGCAGCTTCACACTGGTTTCTGATGGTAATAGATGCTGCATCAGGCCAACACCAGCAGCTCAGCCAACCTTTGTTCATGCTGGATGCTCTGCACTCTGATTGAGATTTACACAGCAGCTCCTTACACTGGACACATCCAGGCTGCCTCCTGCTCAACATCTTGCCAACATCTTGTTGCATTCACACTTCAAAAAGTTGTGAAGTTTTTATGTGGCAGGTACTTAGAACTATAAATTGTTGTCATTAATTTCATGACTTGGTATCAAAACTATTTCAAAAGAAATTTCCACATTTGTGTCTTGAGCTATAGCAAGCAACTTTTTGCAATCAAGAAGATCATATTTTGGAAATTAATTTTTGAAAAGAGGTATGAAACACAGCAAAAAAACCCCACAAACCTGTCAAAATCTTCATTTAACTTTCCAAAAGCAAGAGAAGGCGTACTTCTGTGTAATTTACTCTCTCTGAAGACTAAACCACATGTGATAAAATGCAAGATGTCAAATGACTCTTTCTCACATCTTCTACCATATGAAAGGGTGAAGATGTACCAACATATTTTGTTCTGAATATTCTTGGGTTTGTTCCAATTACAACAGAAGCAAGGTCCTCACTTTAACTGTTATGCAGCATCGTCCCTTCCCTAACAACTGCAAACCTAAAACTGAGAAAAAAATGCAAAACTTTGGAGAAAAAAATAAAAAACCTTCCTAAAAGAAGGAGAGAGAAAATAAAAAACAAACCAAGATTAAAACTGCTGCCAAGGAATATCCAAAGCATCAATCCTTCTTGTTCTCCTGCTCCTAAGACAAAGACAAGCAAGAGTAAGTTCAGTCTCAGTGTTCGACGCTGTCACGCTGATTTATGGCACACGCTGTTTGCGGGTCCTCCAACATGACATATTGTCCACGAGAGATTCAGGACAAACCACACTCCTTTCCCCGAAAAAAAAGCATTGCCCAAACCAATTGAACTTCAGTCCCTTAGGTGAAATGCTAATACTTTCTTCACTGGGCCACCCAGCTTTCTATGGCTGATTTTCCATTTAATTCCATCTCCTCCGCAAAAAAAAACAGGACAGAGCACTTTGGGTGTGATTCCCATCTTTTCCTATACTTTGCCACAATCTATCATATTAAACAATAAATATTCCTTTCAACAACTAACATAGGAACTCTATTATAGATACATTCCTAATTCCAGAGATGCAAACGTATAAATTTAATTTAAACCAAAAGTTCATGCTTTGGTATACATTTCATTAAAACTTGGGAGGGGCTGTAATAGGCAGAAGAAATTTAGTTCAATTAAGTAGCAAAAGTTTCTAATTTTTGTGGATTTGAAAGTGATGCCAGGAAGGAGACTGACATTGTAACATATTTAACTGCACAAAGTGCAAATGTTCTCTCACAATTACAGAAAGCAGTATTACACCATACATCAAGTTGTTTTTTTATTAAGGAGAAGTTTAAAAAAAACCTATCCAGAAAAAAAAAAGTCAAATGAAAAATACTTTTGAAGGGAGTTGTTAAACGGCTCCACTCCTGAAGCTAAAGCTTTTTATGAGTGGTAATTCTGAAAATATGTTTATACGACTCTTTACTCAACAGAAAACCTCCATGAGGACTGAAAATCAAGTGTGGACAGCTATTGAAGTTGAATATAAAATTAATACATGCTGGAATTGGAGTAGACACTACAGGGTTATTATCCTGTGCATGGGGACTGGTTTGATTTCCCAAGGAAGTGAAGCAATACCCACCCACATGGGGGACTCACTTCAGGCAGGTGAGATACTGCTCAGGCTGCACACATTTGGCTGCTACTTCTGCTCATTTAACAAACTAAATTGCAGTTTAGTACCAGAACTTCCAGTCACAGCAAGAAAAGTGTAAAGGGAAACAGGAGGTTCTTGCTATTTTTGACACTGAAAATTCTCCCACATTAGTGCAGTAAGCAAAAAAACTTGTCATTTTTATGATACTGTAAAACTGCACTAGAATCAGAGGACAGATGTGTTTTATGCTGTAATTCCTTCCTTTAAGGCAGAGTGGGAGGAAACCAGACCTTCTGAAGATAAAACTGAGATTAAGGATAGGAATTCTCTTCCCAGAAGTTAAGTTGCACTTGAAGCAAATGGGTGCTGATAGAGCCAGAGAAAAATGTAAGACAAATCATTTCCTGCATGGCACAGGAAGGGATCTGACACTGCTGATGGACTGACACAGGACCAGGCTCAGGAATGAACTACTGGCACCTGCAATCCATGAGAGGAGGATTCTGAGTGCTTCAAAAAGTTCAGTGACTTTTCCGAAAATTAGAGATCTGTATTACAAAAGAAGTGATTTGAGTAGGAGCTATTTATAGTTAGTACATAAATAATCATATTCCTGAAGACCAATTCCTAATGCTGGAAGGAGAAGGTCATACATGCAGCTCACCAGCCAGGGACTAGAGGGGAGCTAATTCAGTGACAGCAATGAAAGATGCTGGGTTCAAACTTAACTTTTAATACCAGAGTCTAGAAGTCTTGAAAATGCTGAAAATAACTGCTTTGTCTGAAGTGCAAGTGGACTTTCTATGAAGAAGTTCCAGAAATTCACACATCTTCACACCTGTTTCTGAGAGATCTGTAAGCACACCACCACTCTCCTTTTCCCTTTCCTTAAACTCCTCTATGCAATTTCAGCAGAAGTACTTGCAATTCTAATGTGCAAAGTGTCTGTATTTCTCATATTCTACAGTGAACAGCAGAAAATGTCATTAAGAATAAAATATTCATTTTAATGAAAGCAGTAAGTTTACATTCTAAATACACTACATTTTTCTCCTGCTATGCCTGCCACTACAAATACTCCCAATACTTTAAAAACGTTTGCTTAAATATATACAGAATATATAGAGGGGATAAACTACTTGCTATGATATTTGTCCTTTAGCAGTATTGGCTAAGAGAGAGAGGGGGTGGAAGCAGAAGGAGGGAAAACCTTGACAAGAATATGTATGAGGGCAATCAATAAAAAAATAATCCTTGGAATTCATGAGTCTTGAAAATAAGATGCATTTTCTCACAGTAATCCTAAAAACCTATAAAAGAATATTCAACCAATAAACCCCCTTAACTCATATTTAACCTTTCATCATGTAGAACTACATATTAAATAGCAACTGCATGCTGTGCAAGTGCATTCAAAGAAGAGCAGGGATAGAAAAATGTAAATGCTACACCTCTTTTAACATGCACAGCACAGCCAAGAACATCTGCCAGCTGACCCCCTAATCCAATCGGCTGCTCAGAAGCAATCACATCCTCAGATAAGAGCTGCACATCCCCTACATGCAAAGCCCATTTTCTTTAAGAGATGGAGCAAAATGTAGTTAGCCAGCTCTTCAAGCATTTTCAAACAGAGGTACAAGGCGAAAGTAATTCTGCATATTACATGGAGCTGCATTAAAATACTGTCATCTCTTCCTCCAAATATTGTAATTTATCCTTTAATTTCACAGGGCAGCAACACAGACAGAGTTTAAGGCTGAAGGGACTATATCAAATCGAGTGATTTTATCAAAATACCAGGAGCATTCAGCCCATGCAAATGTTTGGTACCTCTATTAGAAAATAGCCTGGAATAAAATCTTGAAGGGCTCAACCTCGTCCATTGCCTACAATGAGACGAATAAATACAAAAAACCTGAATTAATTCTCCTAACTTTGAGTTTACTTCTCACATCTCTTGCAGAAGAGTGGGCTGCTTGAGAGGCTCTACAGGCAGATGAACACATCCAAAAGAATGGCTTCAAGATAATCCAGAAGAGTCAAACTCTTTGTGGAATGAGGAGCACAAACCCCAAGGAATATCATTCAGTAATGAGATATGCCATTATTCCTGTATAAAACCAAATTTCTGCTAAAATATTCTATCCTTAATACACAAGCAAGCTGCACTATAGTGACTGAACAAACTCTTGGGGCACAGTATTTTACAACACAGTGTATGTGACTCAAATAACTACTTGTATTCATAATTTTTTTTGATTGTGCAAATTGTCCCTCTGTCCAAAGCAGTAGCTTTACTAAATATCTGTATTGGCAAAGCTCCAGACATGGTGGGAAATGGTAAGAAAGAATTGCTAGAATAGTGTTTCAAGTAACACTATAGTTAGATTTATGTCAAATATGTGAAAAAGCACTGAAGAATATACAGGGGTCTACTAAAAAGCCTGGACAACACCCTGCATGAAAAGAGGGTAAAAAGATTATCTGGCTTGAGAAACAGACTCAGACTGAGTGAGGGATTTAATTATAAGACACTGGAAAAAAGGAGAGTTCTCCAAAGTAATTGATGAAGCAATAGCAAGACCCAACTTCAGAAGCAATAATCAAAACCAAAATAACTAAAGATACTGAAGAAAATAAAATGAAAATCATAACCGAAATCTACTAGCACCTGGAGGAATTCATTATTTGTTCTAAGTTATCTAAAATCTTATCAAATGCATAAACCACAATATAACACAGCGGCCACTGGAAAGTAAAACTCAGCACAATGGTGCTATAACTGCTTTACTGCCATATAGTTTTCCCCCATCTGATACCAAACAAAAGCCAATAATTACAGCAGGTATTTAATCCAGATTATACAAAATAATTAGGATGTCACATTTTTATATATAATGAATGTGGAGCTTTGCTCTAGGATTTAAAAGCTGCCTAGACCAGAGGGAACAGCAGCAGACAATCTGCCTGACAGTGGATTAATGATATGTGTCCAGCTTAGCTAAGCAGCAGTGCCATCAGCTAATTTACTTTACCATCTGGGTAGGCAACTTGTGCATCCTGCTACGTGCCCAGGGACCTCAGTGTGTTAAATCTGGGCTGGGAGCCTAAGTGGGTGCAGAGCAAAACTCTTTCTGAAGCTCACAAAGTACTGAGAAGCATTCAGGAAGGCAACGAACAGAATCACAGGCAAAACATGTGCACGTCTAAGTGTACATATATCCACACTTTTCTTATTAGCACAACAATTTCTTCTTATCCTAAAAGCTCTGAAATATGTAGAGTTGGACTCAATTCTTTAGAGCTGAATCAGAAGATAAACCATTTGTGTGCCAAACATGGTTAGAAATAGCTTCTGTTTTATCCTAAAAAACTCACAAGGAAAGAAACAAAAGCTTCAAAATGCAGCCAAAAAAAAAACCACCTCAAAAAACAAGAAGCCACAAACCTAAAGAAACAGACCTAAGTGCAATTCTACATTATTTCTACTACAGCCTGCAACAGAAAGCCTCTAATGAATTCAGTGAGTTTTGGATCATGAGGCGTGTTCCTGGTAAAGAGGCAAAAAGCATCAACCACACTTATATTAATACCAGCCGTGGCACTTTGCAAGCACTGTGCACCAATAAACTGTACACAGACATAACTTCCATGTTTGAACAATTTCTTTCCTTTAAAATCCTCTGAAAGGCTTTTGAAACTGGCAACTCTAATGTGTGTGGGAATAGGCAACACATGATAGCAGTAAGTTTGCTATTAATGGAAGGAGTCTGCTGTGTCTGTGGCTAACAAACCCCAGTATCTTTTCATTACAAAGGAGCTTATTGTTACCTTATCACTTACTGTGGGATTTCACTTTGCCTCTCTGGTGATCTGTCTGATCTATTAAGAAAAGCACTGAGCTATGGACAACACACACTTTATAGCAGTTTTATATTTCTGCAGTTCCTGCTGCTTCTGTTAGCCTACTTCCGATGAATTTCAAATAGAAATAAGGAAAAAGACGAAGCAAAAAAAAATAATCCAAGGAGTATTTACCAAGTTTCTCACAGGAAAATAAAATTAACTGTGATGAAATTGAGGCAAGTTCATAATGAGGAGCCGGAAGTGGTGCTGCATTCCAGGACATGACTGCTGCAGCAACAGTTGTGCAGAAAAACAACTAAATCCACCACTTCTAGCACCTACAAAATAAATCTTTGTACGATACCACTGAAGTACTTCTACATGTCACATATTTTATACATATACATATTCATATTATTCATAACATATATATGAAGTTCCTTCAGCATGACTGTTCCTGTCCTATTAATTAATTTTCATGGCTGAATCTGAAATATAGGGCAGACAAAACTAAACAGTACTTCACCAGTGTTAATTAGTGCTGAGAATTAATCAGTGAACGTAAGAAATCACCAAGCATTTTGCAGAAATGCAGACAGCATAAAGTAGCATTTAAATAGATACTGATCTTCCTTTAAGAGTAGCAATTTAAAGATTTGCCTCTGATGGGATACTTCAATATTGAATATACAGAGATTAATGTTCAAGAGAACCTGTGCTGTGTTGATGGGAAATATTGCTAAAAATAGCAATTTTTATTTAACTAACGTTTCTACAGCAACCATAGTCTCAGAAAGAATTAAAAAGTTTAAAAATATCCATGATATCTGAGTTCTCTGATGTCTACATGCTGCCCAGGTGGGATCATTAATCCATTGATTCCCGTGCTCTGGGAGATAACGATTTCTCACATAAGAAATACGGTGTTTCAGGTCAAATTCTGCTGATGCATGAGCACCTCCCCTTCAGTCCTCAAGAAGGTCAAAGATTGCCTACAAAAGGTAACTCAAGGTGTGGTCCCAGAGATAATTCCCATCCTAAACTTCTTCACCAGCACAGGAACTTTGGATGCCACTCAGAACACAGCACAGGGATTTCTGTTGGCTCTCAGAATGTTGCTCACCTGGTTCTTGAGATCCAGCTTGGGGCAGGGACGACCTCCATTGTAGGGCTTCTCCTTGAGCCACTTGGATCGGACTCTCACCCCCGGTCCACAGGAAGAGCTGCAAGGAGACCAACTGGACCAATCGCTTAATTTGCAATCAAACGGGCAAGGGACCGTGCAAGGCTCTTCAATGTAACCTAAACCAAAAATTTAAGAAAGGTTTTAATCACTGCAACCCACCAACTCCCATCCTCTGATGTAACCTGTGCAACCAACACAAGAACTTCTTAGGGAGAAGGCATTTGGCAGACTGACACCATCCAACGTAAGGCTATGGCATTATTTGTGAAGAACAGCAGTGACTAAAATAATTTCTCCTTGGTTTAGTGCAATGAAGGCAGTGATAAAATGGAATGATGGCAAAAGTACCTGTTGTGAAGCTGGTGGTCACCAATCTGTGGTAATTACCTTCCTTATTAGACTGTGGCCATGACAAATTCAACAGCCCAGTTGTGTACTCATTCTGCATTACACTGGCCATCTCCAGAGCTGGCACAGGCAGGAGACAGACACAGGCTCTCTTCCCACCAGAAAGAACCACAGGATGGTGGAGGCAACAGAGCTCTTCTCTTGGCAGCTCCCAGCAGACGTGTGAGGGACCTGCCTGCCAGCTGGAGCAGTGTGACATTTGTTATTGGGAGAAACAGATGAAACCTGCTTCCCACATCTAACAAGTTCTCTACATACCTCTTTCCAAACGTTTTGCTTATTCTGGGTTTCAAAAATGGCATTGTAAAGCTTTACTTTCACCTTAAGCTGATTTGACATGAAAGTCCTCACAAGTTCATCATCTCTTAAAATCACAACACCAGGCATCTGCAGGACCAGCACCTTGTGAATTAAAACCCAACAGGTTCCTCCAAAAAGACACAATGCCACAGCTGCTTTAGGAGCTGGCATATGGGAAGAGAGATTTTGCAGAGCTCAGCAGTGGCCATGGAGCTCTTGGTGTGCAGAACAGCAGTGGAGGGTGGCTGAACCCTGGGGGTCTCTGGGAATTAGTGGCACCAGTCCTGGGCTGGCAGTGTGGAATAATTCCTGCACCATCCTGCTTACCATGCTGCATTCATTCTCCCCCGGCTCCTATTATCTGCTTGTCATGTCTGTACGGATAATTTTAATTTAAACAAAAAAGAGATTTCATGTTAGATCATGAAAGCCACTGGCTGCTCAGATCAGCCTTTATTAGAGGCAGCTTCATCTCTCTGACAGCTCTGGCAATGATGGTTATGGAAATAACTGAACTTCATCCCTACCACGCTTCTGATGCTTCTCATTTCCATGCCCTTTATTTCTGTTTGGTTTTCATCATGCAAACACTCCCTCTTGATTCCTCACCTACAGAATACCAAATTAACTCATTTATGACTCTTAGGAAGGGCTTCCCCCATCTACCCAGGTGACAGGCACTGCAGCATGGAGGGAAAACAACAAAACTTAACCCAGAAGCAGCTGCTGTCCAAAACCCCCAGACAACAGCCCCAGACAACCATGAAACACCAAGGCTGAGGCATGGAGATTATTCTGGTTCAGAGCTGGATTTACTGGCTGAACCATGCCCAAGCCTGCTGCTCACTCCAAACCAGAACTGTGTTACAGCCTGGGCATCAACCCACAGCAGCAATTTACTGCCTCCATCCTGCTCTTCACTCAAAAGTCAGTATCAAGAAAGGTTTCAGGCTTATTTAGGCATCTATCCACTGGAAAATATCTTCCTTCTAGAGGTACAAGAAATACTGACGTTGCTTTTGTAAACAGTGCCTTAAAAAAACAGCAGCAGAAACAGCTCCTTCAGCTCAGTGCTGCTCTATTTCTCCTCTCCTGATTCCCTGTGATGCTGCTGCTCCCCATTTCTTTACGGCAGCCACCCTGCAGCCTGACAGCTGCAATCATTTCCCCACATAACTCACACTGTAATTCTTCCCCAACGCTGCAGACCTGTGCCCATACAGCGTCCTCTGCCTTTCTTTGCTCCCTCTCATCTCTGTCTGTTGTGGTGCTTCTTCATTTGCAGCTCCAAAGCCACTGGAATTGAGTATCTTAATTATTTCTGACTGAATCTATTCCAGTGATACGGGAATGTTTGAGATATTTCAACTTTGTATGCTCACCTCAGCGAGACGACACCCATGCCCACACACATAAATACAAATATTTCTAAAACAGACTCACTTTTTTCCCCCAAATGAAACTCCCAAATATCCTACTGATATTCTGTTCCGTCTGCTTAGGTTGCCACTCAAAGAAATTCATAATACATTATGATAAGTAAAAGAAATTTTCTCATGATAGATTTATGAGAAGCATTTCTTAGGCAGTTCTCCAAAGAGTTCTGTTCCACCACTGTATGAAATATCATCTTTCCTTGGGCTGTGTGACAGCCTGGGTAATTAACTCTCAACAGAAACAAAGAAAGTGCCTTGTTTCAAAGTAGGATTAGTCAGAGGGGTTATCAACTTATCAGAGAAGGCAAAATGGGCTAAGTCTTTAGGCAGCTCAAGATCTACATCTATAATAAAAAGAAATAGAAGGGAAAAAAAAGAAATAGACTACAAAAAATAAGGAAGATGAAAGAAAAGTTACAATAAACAATCTGTCTTATATACAAGAAAGAAGATTTTACAATGAACATGGTAGGATACTGGCACAGGTTGCCCAGAGAAGCTGTGGATGCCATGTCCCTGGAATGCTCAAGCTAGGCTGGATGGGGCTTAGACCAATCTGGTCTAGCTCACTGGATTCACACAATGACCTCCAAAAGGTCCCTTCTAACACAGACTGTTCTGTGAAGACTCAAGAACCTCCTGCATTCCATCCCCAGGAAGTGAAGTGAGTTATCCCTCAGTGAACTACACAATTTCCAAAGACATCCCATTGCTAAAAGGCTGCTCATTCCTTCCTGAGTTTCCTCCCCCACCCTTCTTAATTAAATTAAATATACAGTAATTTCACGACTATAAGGAGCACCCTTTTGACTAAAATTTTGAACAAAACCCAGAAGTGTGCCTTGTAGTCCAGTGAGCCTTATAGTTGTGAAATTATTGTAATCAAATACTGGCCAGCTACAGAGCACTACACTTCCATATTGTCCAGAAGAAGCTGATTCTCCATACTGAACAGTGCTACAAAATCAAGATGGGAACACAACTTTCCTTCAAGCTCTCCTCACAGACTGCCAGTACTTGTCTATCGACCACTTAAGGTTAATCCTACACTAAGGTATTTATTCACAGAGCAAAGATTTCATTCATCCAAAATTTTCCTCCAGAAATGTTCCAGTGATGTACCCTCTCTGCTCCGACAGAGAATGCCTTCATGGCTATCTTTTTATGATGAGTAAAGTAATTTCACAATTACAAGCCGCACCTCCCAGTAGCTGGGTAGACCACGGGATTTGTCCATATATAAGCCGCACCCGAATATAAGCTGCATTTTTTTTTTAATTTTCTTTTTAAAGCGAGTATCCATGGGCGACAAAGTAACGAGTTAGTAAAAGAATCGCGCCAGCGCGGGGTTTGGTGTCAGGTGCTCAAGTTGCAAACAGTTTTCATAGACCAGCCAAGCCTTTAAAGGCAGCCCCAGGCGCCCTCCCCGGCCGGCTCTCACTTCCAGGTTGGCATTTCACTGGGATTTGTCCATAGATAAGCCGCACCTGATGATTAGCCGCACTACTGGGGTAGGCTGGATTCTTCAATGAAAAAGGTGTGGCTTATAATCGTGAAATTACTGTAGTTAAGTAACACTGTAGTCAGCTCATCCATTGTCTGTGAGGATTTATTTTTTTTCTTTAGGAGCCAAGCAATAACTTTCTGTTGTCAGGGAACTAAAAAGATGCAGAATAACCCTAGTTTTGGCATGCCTAGAAAACTTGTAGCTTTGGCATGATGCACAATACTAAACAAACAAAAAAACCCCAAGGGCAATATGCTATTAAAACAACCTATTAATAAAGAATTCTACATTCAAGCTACTATCCAGAGAAATATTCTTACCATAATAGGATATGAATAAAGTAAAGAACATTTCTGAGCCACTGTTGCTCAGCTTGGGAGACCAACTCAAGACTGAGCTTACACAGCTGGTTTTGTCACTGTTATCCTTAAATTTCTCTCATCCATCACATCCCCCTTTTTTCTCCCCTCTGCAAAACCTGGTACAAAATAACTGTCATGTTTCCAAAACCTTTCACAGAAAAAGATGTTTTCTACTTCCCAGCCATGTTCAGCCTGCTTTCCATGCGTTCTTAGTTACTTATTGAAGCTTCCTTTAACCTCCTTATAAAAATTATTATTACTATTCCTTAAAATCTCAACCACTGTTAAAATAAAGCTCATTTAATTCAGACACAGCAGATGAGAGCCTTTGTCCTAGGTGGGCCAAGAGCAGGCTCCTCAACACCACAGAGCTGGAGCTGCACACACAGATGTCACAGGAGATAGTGCAAAAACACCATGTTATTTAAGTGGGCACTTTGAAACATGCTACCGGGAATTGGCAGGAAAAATTGATATAGATGACCAAATAAGCCTTTTCTACATTTAAGTGCTATTGTTTTTCTACTGAGACACTGTCAATGTATTGGGATGAACAAATGCATTTACCTAGGCTGCACAGCTCATTTTACTATGATTTATTCATTAAGAACAGCGTGCTTGCTGCTCAACAAGCCACAAATGGAGTCTCTAGTGTCTCTAACAAACAAAGCACCCACAGATAACACAGGATGTCCTGGGAAGGCTCACACACACAGTGCAGCAGCCTTGACTCAGCTCAGTTCTCCCGTGCAGCCCAGACACAAAGCAATAGCGGGTGGATAAAGTGAGCACCACGGTCTGGTGGCTGTCATGGAATCACAGAAGGTTTGGGTTGGAAAGGACCTCAAACCTCATCTTGTTCCTACTCCCTGCCATGAGCAGAGACACCTTCCACTATCCCAGGTTGCTCCAAGCCCTGTTCAACCTGGTCTTGGACAATTTCAGGGAAATGGGGCACCCACAGCTTCTCTGAGAAACCTATGCCAGCATCAGAGATGCACAAACATACCATGCAAAAACTATTATTGTCCCATTATTGCTGTGCCACCCAGCAGAGCCAAGGCAAGAGGAGGCAGCTCAGGATGGGCTGGGGGTGTCAGTGATGCCATGTGGGGCTGTGCTGGGAGAAGGACATCAGTGGTTTTACAAGCAAACACCAGGGTCATTTCCACCGGACTGTTGCATTTCCAAAAGATAAATTTGCTGCGGGTGTAAGGTCTGCACACAGCGTTAAACAACACTGCCAGCAGCATTCCAAAAGGCTGGCTTAAAAGTGATGTGAAAATAAACATTTCTCCAGCAGCTTTGGAAACAGATGCACCTCTAATTGAATTGGCTCTAGACTCATTTGTATCCTCTCTAACATATTTCACGGTTTCAATTAACAAACTTCTAGCAGTTCTACCCTTGTTAGTAAACCTTCAGGTGCTTCATAAAACTCAAGGTCATTACTGTGAGAGGGACAATTCTGTGCATCACCACAGCTGTCACTGGTAATAACACTGCTAATTTCCGTTAGAGTCTGTGGGACAGGAGAGATCACCCTTTAACAAACTAGGGAGCAGCAGAGTGGACAGTGACACAGGAAAAACATTTCTAATTACACAGACCGAAGGTAGAGGGGGAAAAAAACTGATTCATTTTGCAATTAATATTTATATTCATTTTACTGACTGTGAAATATCACAAAATAACACCAATAAATCCAAGCAGAGCTGAAAATCTGGACCACAGCATTTGGTGGGCCAGATTCTGCTCAGCTGAAGCTTTGGGATGTTCTGCAAGGCAATCCTCTTGCTACACCTCAGGTTATAACTCAGCATAGAGTACAGACTACAGTCCAGAAACTTAACTCCACCAGCTGATCACACTTCTATGGCTGGGGCTTTCCCAGTGTGCCAAGAATAAGGCAAACACTGGCCATGGGCCACATGGCACAACCAGAAGATCCAGAAGCCTGTGAACTGCAAGAGGAGCACCTTGTCCCAAATAACCCCTGTCCAAAATCTAAATCCTGCTTCGAGGAAGAAAATTATTAACTGAAAGGAACTAAGCATAGTAAGTCTGGGAGACTTAAGTTGCTAAAAACTTGAGTTGCAGCCGAAAAGGATTTAATTTTGCCACAGAACAAATGTTTAATCTTCTTTTTTTATAGTACACAAGGATTTGAGAGATTTTACGCATTATTAGTTTGCTGAGAAATTTAGGAGATAATCTAATTTACATTCAGTAAATGCACAGCCAAAACACCCAGCAAAAATAACTTACACATCAAATATTTTGCAAGCCTCAAATAATGGACCCTTAGCTAATTTATCCCCACTTGCTCAACAAAAGACGCACACACTCATGTTATCTCGTAGCAGACTGATTATAGAGATTCTAAATAGACCAGAGAGGACTTGTAAAAAAGGCTAGTAAGTTTAACTCAACATTATTGTTATTGAAATTCATCCAAAGGTTGGTTTTATTGCTCAATTTCACAGTCTCTATAAATCCCGAGTAGGCAGTTGGGTTGATGCTGACTTTGCATTATGATTTCTAATTTCTTTTGATTCTGCATTACAGTTTTCTTCCTTAAAGAACTTGCAAGATACAAGCTCTGGTATTTGATATATTTAATCTTTTAACTCAGTAAGGAAATCTCCATTAATTAGCACTTTCCTTGTAACAGATTGCAGAACAAGCTGAGAACTCTTCCGGAGAAGGAGTCTCATCTGCTGCTTTCTGAGTGCAAGGAAATAGAGCAAATAAACAGGACTCCACAGTGTACATTCATCTCACAGGGAACATGTGAGGCAGGAGGGCAGAAATCCACTGCACAAGTCTGTCCAGGCTCCAAAACCAACGGTGGGGATGATGTTCCCTTTTCCCAGGGCTGCTCTCCCATGGTGAAGGGCTGGCCTGGCTGCTTGGGAGCCCTGACATCTTAACAAAGTCCTTACTCAAATAAAAAACCATCCACTGGGATCAATAGCAGTTAGGGGAGTAGCTCAGCTGTGTTTTTCTGTATACTTTGCTCATCACTCTGCCACTGGGAAAATCATCTGGTTTTTTTCAAATAGAACAGAATAGCTTTCTTTTTTTTCCTTAGTAGTGTTGGAATCCTCTATGTATCAGAGAAAAATCTCAGCCCACTGTATTTTTATTATGGATTGTTTACCATGTATATTTTTTGAGGCCTCGCTATTCATAGTATGAGCATGTTTATGAACTAAACCTGAGACTAGGTTTATATTCTGTTATTATTACTGTATTTATACAAGAAAACAAGACATTTTTAAAGCCTGAATACAATTAAACTGTCCAGACAATCAAATTCCCTTTTCTCCTACATCTGACTTCTCTCAGAGGCCTGATGGCACAGCAGCTCTGAAAACAGATGTGCAGAGTGCTCTGAAGATCAATACAGACTTGGGCAATCTGGACCAGGCAGGAAGAATCTTCCAGAGCCAAGGGTCCATTCCTGGGAGAAAGCTGCCACCAAATGTCACTGAAAGTATCTACCTCCCCCCCTCAGTAAATTACATATGTCCTGAAGGTCAATAGTTTCAGGCTCTGCTGGAGCACACTAAGAAACTCAATTTCAGACTTCGGGGCCCTCTGTGGAGAGCATCTTTCTGCCAGGTTCTGAAGCCATGACATTGGGCACTGTCAACACAATATGCCACCTCATTTCTGCTGCCAAGCTGTGACCCCAAGACACAGACAAGCCTCACTCACACAACTTGCCTTGGACAACAACATTGTGGCTTTCATTTGACAGAACGGGACACGCTGATGCATCTCCCTGCATCCTGATAATTAGCATGTATACTGCATTACAATATTGCTTTTATTTCAGACAAATTAAACCACCAGATGACTCTGCAGAAGACAGGAACACTAATTAGATCAGTGTGCAATTAATATTATCAAGAGGGCTCACAGCAACATGAAAAAAATTAGTTTTTCTTTAAATGTACATTCCTAGTTCTTTAATTTACAACACATGCACTGGAAGGACAGGGGAAGGTTGTGAGCGAGCTGTGACCCCCACAGCCCCCTCCCCAATGTCACAGGAGGTCAATGACACAGTGACCCCAAATCAATACATTTAAATCAATACTCTGCCTCAATTCCTTCTCCCATCAATACTAAATGAGAAGCCCAAATGCACACGTGAATTATACAGATGCTGCTTTAAGGATGCCACTAGCCATTACCAGCACCAGGAAGACCCATGAGTGCTCTCCCAAAATCCAGGTAGCTGCTGCCAGGTCCCATCTGCTTGCATAAGGACTTTCACTTCACCTATTAGAGGTCACCTTGCTGCAGAAGCATCTGACCCTCCTGAATAAAGCTGTACTATAAAAAACATCTGACAAAAACACGATTTTAAGAAAGGGAACAGTCCTGGTTTTCCACAGCTCAGGCACAGGGAGAGCAGCAACTCATTTATATGATGGAAAACCTTGAGAGGGAAACAGGACGTTTCTGTGACACTAGCAGGCCCCAGCACAGAGTATTGATGTACTGAATTTCTGATAGACTTTTGTTTCAATTTTGCAGTGTGACTTTGAGCTCTCTGGTTGTGTAGTTCAATCTCCTGGGCTGGAGGACTTCAGTGAATTCACAAGCAGAAGGCAATGCAGTCCTGTTAAATAACACTATTTTTAGTGGTCACTCCCCCATGCTACCACATGCAAATGAGAGCCAAGATTTCACAGTGGGAATCTCTGTCTGCAGTGAGGGATATTTGAAGATTTGCAAACCAGGCTCTCAGTAATTTAATTTACACCAACCTCATTGGCAAACCTTGGAGAGAGTTATTAAGTGTATTTCAGGCCCAGGAACAGACTAAGGCAGGATAAATTCTCCACTACTCATCAGTATCACAGGGATAATCCTTAGAACAGACCAAGCTGAAGTTTAAGTTTAATTTTAATTAAGTTGCTTCTGAAAGCCTTCAGAATGCATCATGCATTAAACCCCTAAATGCCCACGGAACTCCACTACAATATCTACTCTGTCCAGCTGCCAACATTGGTAAAGATATGGAATTTGTCACTCTTCACTCAAAAATTATTTGTCATCCACTTATTTGCCTGAAAGTTCTGCCATCAGAGCTGTATAAAAGGCAAACAGATTAAAAAAGGCTGCAAAAAAGCCCACTTAAGACATGAAGGAATCCTATGAATTACCACTGCATCACTTCCCAGTGCAACCACACATCTCAGAGGGATCAGGAAGCTCTCCATGAGCAGTAGAAGCACAGAGGTCCTAAGACTAGAATATATAATTCATGAACAGGATTAGGCTAAAAGGGTATTTCTTCATACTTCCAGTATAGCATATAAATGGAATGACATGTAGGGAGAGAAAAATGTTAATTCTAAGCCTATTTTTGTATGGTAACTTTTTATTAGAGCCTTGCCTCATAACAGGCTGTATTTGTGACAAATGTGTTATTAAGGCCAAAGAGACAGGCCACATTTCAAGGAAATTCTCTTTCCACAGCCTGCTGCAGAAATCAGGGCAGGAGATCACCCAATGCATTAACCTGCTATCACAGCTCTCCTAAAGCTCCCATAGACTATTTCTACACTGAGTTACAATTTCTACACTAAAAACATTCCTGTGTCCCACGGAAGAGCTTTAATCAATCTGTACAAAACAAAACAAAATAAACAAACAAAAAAAACCCTCACTGAGCCTAATAATAGAAACAGAAGGGATGGACATGAGCAAGGGTGGGCAGTGGTGGTCCAGCAAGAGGCAGCTGACAGTGAATGTCAAACATGAGAAAGTCTTTTTGAGGTCAGTAAAAAGCCATTCCTTGATAAAATCTGGCACTGTCACCTCTTCAAAGGGGTCATTTCATGGAATGCAGCAAAAAGCATAAAAGAAATTTGGGCAAGAAGATAAGCAATAAAGATGTGTATTTAGAGCCAAGGAGTAGCAACAGACATCACTCTGACTAAATGCAGCACTTACAGAGGATGCTGCTCCAAAATCAAGTCTCTAAATATTTTTTCTTAAGATTCATGGTTCCTTTCTGTAAGAAGATAAAGTCCTAGAAAAATGTGCATTTCTGTGTACTAATGCCTCAGGGGAAGTCTCACCTTGCTTTAAATAAGCTTCTTTGATAGCCAGTTTGACCCATTCAGAAATAACTTTTTTGATGGCTGTTTAACTTTGATTCTGCTGCCAGGAAAACACAGAGAACTCAATGTCTAAACAGTTGTCCTGTGATCCAATTTCATTTGATAAGTCTTTTAACATCCATAGGGAAGAATTGTGGCCAACTTTTCTTATGGTGAACAGATTTGAAAAAAACATAAACGCAACAAAAAACAAACAAAGGAGAAGATAAGGAATAAATCAATGTTCTTTGAGCACTGTTATGGGAGCAATATGTAAAAATCCTGTAGTCAAACAAGAAATGGAGGCCAGGTCCTTCCCAGGCTCTGTGTCTGTGTTACAGCTCCCCTGGCAGCCACAGCTGTAATTAAAAGTGTCACCACACACCCAAGGAGACATGTAGGAATATCAGAGAGAGTCCACAGCAGAACTCAGCCAGGATTTCAGAGCTAAATTTAGAAGCTATTTAGCTGTGAGAGAGCAGAAAACAGTCAAAGGTGGAAGTGGCTTTAGAGAGCCCTGAAGTGGGGACTCGAGGGTAGGACAGTGCTGTGATCCAGCCCTAACTCCCATGTCAGAGGATAGGATAGACAGAAAATAAAGTGAATTTGTAGCTGAAACCTTTTTCTCAAGCAATCTTTGAAAAGTTTTCTAATAGCAATATAGCCATTAATAAAATCTAATAATGTAATAAGAAGGCCTCAGAGAGAGAGTGCTGGTTTGGGCTGGGGTAGAGTTAATTTTCTTCACAGTTTCTGGTGTGGGGTTGTGTTTTGGATTTGTGCTGCAGTGTTGATAAAGCAGAGATGTCTTTTTTTATCACTGGGAAGTGATTACACAGAGCCTAGCTGGGTTCTAAAATCAACAGGTTGTACTAAAAACTGAAATTTCAATACAAAATGTCACTCAGACTAAGAATGAAATTAAACTTTGGAATATTTTCAAAACCACAAGGAAATGTCTGTTCAGAAAAGTTTCTATTTCTGAAGAGTTTCAAAATCAGGGATTTCTACAACTTCACTCATCAAAATAAAATTTACTAGATGTGCAAAAATGTATACCACAGTAATTACTACAGTGGATACACTTCCAAAAAATAAACAGCCATCTATTCAATGTTGCATTTTCAACCATTTTTTAAATCTTTCCCCCAAAACTGCTACTTTGTGGGAGCTTTTAGCTTGCTTTAGACCAGGACAGACCTGACTCATATTCCTTTAACCTATTAGGCTCTGCTTATGGCTTTTTGAGCCATACAAATCAAAATTTGCAGAATGCTTATTAAAACCTAGTGATTAAAAGCTACCTGAAAACAGGCCATTTTCTCCTAAAATGGGGGGAGTCAATCCCAGCATTTTCATTTAAGGACGTGTTTGTCCACCAGCAACTGGAGCTCATAGAAGGAGACACTGAACTGCTGGGAGTAAGGAGGTGTTTGAGCACCCCTGCTGTGCCCTTCATAAATTCAGAGATAATTAAAGCTTTTTAAGGTGAGTGCAGGTTGCAGCTAAGCACTCTGTGATTTAAAACCAGGATCTATTTGTCTGTCGTGTCTTTTTCTTCCAGGTTCTTGTTGTTGTGAGCACAGCAGAATTTGAATAGGATAAGCACTCCTCATAAATTCCTGCTTTCCATAAATTGCCCATCGTATCAAAAGCAGAACCTCCATGCAAGAGCACAGAAATCTCCAGCCTTTGATTTGGAACAGATGAGGCACCCTATGTTCCTCTAAGATTAAAAAACCCTGTTGGCATCGCACACAAGAAAGAGAAGCAAAGGGACTATGGGAAATCATTCAAAACAAAGGAGATGGAAATTCAAAAATAGTGTGAGCAGCTCAGATGACAGATTGGGAAGCGGGTGAGCTGCAATGAAAAAGACAATTTCATGGCCAAAGAGGATGCTCCAGACACGAGTCAGAAAATGGAGACACTCTGGACTGCAGTGAGCTCAACCAATACAAGCAGTCTTCTGATGGGAAGGGAAATTGAGGCAAACTCCCAATTAAAATTTTGTACTGTAGATAGATCTATCCATGATTTCATAGATGCATTTCTGATTAAAGGAAGAAAAACAAGGGTGAACTAAACCTGAGAGAAAATCACTAACTCAACTGGAAAATGCAGATCACTCATTTCCCAAGCTTATTGAATGAGTGATGAAGGAAAAAGGTGACACCACCAAAAAAACCACAGATAAAACAGAATGAATTGGGTTTTTGGTTAGATTCTCCCCTTACCCTCCAAGTTGCAAATGCAGAATCACTCAGAAAAGTCAGCATAAGAGCACGACCTCAGAACCAGAACCCTTCTGAGCAGTTTATTTCTACACCAGACTCAAGTGAACTGTACATTCACTTGACAAGTTTGTTACACTCACATAATAGGTCACATTGACCAAGTGAAATAAACTCTACTCAAGTCTAAGTTCACAAGGTTTCAGTCAGGGAAAATGAAAATCACTGCAGCAAGAAGGCAAAAGCCCAGAATGTGCTCTCCAGAAAAGCTACGAAAATATCTATTCTGTTCTGTTTTATTGTCCTACACCTTGTACTCAGGACATTATCAAACCTGGGACAAATTTACTCCTACTCTTGAGGCACAATTTACATCCCTGTATCTCACTTTCTACATTCTGCAGCTCTTCAAAAGGACTCATCAAAGAACTGAGGTCTAAGTCATACAACTTCTCACTTCTGTTCTGGTTTAAGGAAAAGGTAGGAAAAGCACTGTCCTGCTGAAGGAAAAGAGCAGGAACAAAAAGAATTCAGAAGACCTGAGAGGGATAAAAGAGAAACCTGGTTATCCCCACCTCATAAAGCAAGAACAATGCCCAGATATCACACTGATTGGCATTCAATATATAAGACAATGGATTAATTAGCCATAATCATGGCCAGCCAGCAAATGTTAAAAAAAGGTCACCTGATACTAACTGTGAGCAAGACAAACTGAGCTGCTTAATAAAAACACTGTGAGAATAATTTCTCAGGGCTTAGCAGTTCTGCATGCTTCTGTAAATTGCTCTTCTCCATTATGGTTAAAAAGCATTCTGCTAATTATTAATTGGATAATGATTTGTTTCTATCACTAATTCAATAAGGTGCTCAGAAGTGCATTTTGAAAGTTCCCAGCTCTACAGACCATAAATTTCAGACTTCTCTTTGTGTAACCTTGGAAGTCAGGCCCCAGGTGCTAGAAGCGAAGTCTATGGAGCTTCTGCCCATTTTTAGTCACTCTGTGCCCAAAGTCACTGACCACTCCTCTGCCTCTGATGTGGGCCCTGTGCCAGGGCAGTGCCACAATCATTTTTGCACACATAAAAAGCTGAAGACAAGAAATTGAACAATATTCCCCTGGAGCTACCACTCCCTACTACCTCCCTAAGAGAAGGCAGACCATTAAAAATGCCACGTAAATATCACTGACAGAAAACAGGCTTCAAGGTTATTTAGAAAAGCCCCACACACAGACAACCTCCCCTTCTTAACAGTGATAAAAACCCTGAGTTTCTCAAAAGAGCAAGTCATGCCACAGGCAAACCCACCTTCCAAATCCCAGCAGCTCCCTTCTGCAGAAGAAAAGGAAATGTGGGGGAAAGGTATACTGCTCGTCCTTCATGGGCCACAGAGGCATAATCAATTGGTACAAAAGCACATTGTTGAAACACAAACCATGGAAAGCTGCTTTATGAACCTGTGCAGCCAGCTGGAACAGCCATCAACAGCTGCAAGAGGAATTCACTCCAGGACTGAATCACTTCATTAGAGTGGAGGATTTTTCCTTTTATTACACACAGCTCAGGATGCTGCTCCCCCTCATGAAGACCCTCCAGAGAGCTGATTTCTCTGCGCCCTTGTACTCTCAGGAGCATTCCTGGTGCCCACTGTAAGACTTAATCTCCTCCTGAGACATCGTTTCTTCCCTTCCCGTCATACACATCATCAGCAGTCTTCCAAACTACCACAATCCTGCTCTATGGTGTCCCAGGATTTTGACTGTAAGTGAGAGAGCAGAAGTGGTTTGGGGGCAGTCCAGAGAGAGATTTTGCTCCTAAAATAAAGGGTTTTGTCTGTAATAAGTGATAGACAAGGGGCAATGGCTGCAAATGCACAGAGGGCAGAGTTAGATTCGATACCAAGAAGAAATTCTTGACTGTGAGGGTGGTGAAGCTCTAGCACAAGTTTCCCAGAGAAGTTGTGGCTGCCCCATCCCTGGAAGTGTTCAAGATCAGGTCGGATGGGACTTAGAGCAACCTGGCATAGTGGAAGGGAGCTGAAATGAGATGATATTTAAGGTCACTTCCAACTTCAACCCTTCAATGAACTGCTTATCATGGAAATTGAGAAAAAACACCCAAATGGAATGACATATCCCACTCTGATTTTAATTCTGTCCCTTTCTGATACAGGATACTTGATTATACAAGAAATAAAGGTGGACAGCACCCCAGCAAGCAGGGACATGAAAATACACTCTATGAATCTGAGCTTAACATTGGCACATAATTGCAAGGAGGACACCTCTGGCTGCTGAAGCCATGTATGCTTGGCAGGTGACATCACAGGCATTTTGTAATGAAATATAATTATCTCTAGAAAATTGCAAATTCCTTCATTGAAAACAACCATGCAACCTCCAAACTTAGCGAAAGGGAATAAAAACTTCTAAACAAATAAAAGCTCAAACAAAATGCTGATTGAAATAAATATACCTTCTCCAAAGCTTATACATTTTTTGGGGATTCTCAGGGAAATAAAAGAAATGCCTCTGGTATTCTGGCAGTGTAGCCAACTTTGGCCTTCTTGTGCTTCATTTCCATTGCAGAAATACCAGCAGACCTCCACACTGAGGAAAACCTCAGTATTAAAGAGCAACAAGGAGATATTCAAAGAACTGTCTTCAACACCCATAGTAAACTCGTGAGAGCTATTCCAGCACGCACACACCTGGGACAAGCTCCACAGTGAGCCACAGGGTGCTATCCGCACGAGCTGTGGCTGTTTGACACCTCCTTACCCGAGCTGCTACAGCGAGATGGCTCCACCAGTGTGCCGCTGCTGTGGTAGCAGGCGATGGCTCGCAGCCGCACGCCCTGGCCACACTCCCTGCCCGCTGCCTGGCCTGGCACTGCCAGCTGCAGCTGGGATGGACCCCCTCTGATGATGCAGTCCGACCAATTTCCATGGGGCTGGGAGGTGAACGCCTCGCAGGGGCACGGCTCTGTTTCAACTTGAGGATAAACTTCAGCGTTCTGGCATTTGTCTCGCTTTCTGCTCCGCCCTGTTCCAAGCACAGAAATCTGCGCGTTAGCTCAGCATCTGCTGCTCTTGATAACAACACGTCATAGCATTTATACTTGCATGAATTCAACACATTAGAAGCAAGACAATCTGAATGTTAATATTCAGGGATGCTTCTGAAGCGTCTATTAGCTGCTGCCAGTGCTCTGGCATGCAAGGACAATGTACTTATCTCCAGGGGCAACCAGAGAACTTGGAAGTATTGTTCTGATGGGTAGATCAAGGAGTAAAATACAAAGTCTTACTCTAGGAATGGCCTGCCCAGAAACCGCTTTGTAATTTCATATAATATCATTTTCCTCTAATTATCTGATGGAAATAAATCGACTGTTTTGTCTCTATTTGTTCACAATCAATGGTTGCCAGGACAACTTCCAGAGGACCCTACATTAGCTACAACTTCTTTGAGACTTCTTTACAAATTAGTTAAAGATGAGCTGTGCACACAAATCGTGCTTTGAAGAAAACAGAAAAAGATAATCCTCAGTCAATTATTAGGGCTGGAAAGCATTTCAATGGCTGTGTTTGCTTTTATGTTTTCCTTTGTTCTGTTCCTCCAACAGGTTTTAAAAGAAGGCTCTTTCAGTAGTTTTAGGAAGCAGCAACAGCATCCAAATAAACCCAGAGTACAGCTCTCTGCAACTGCACTCTCCATGCCCTCCACCTGCAGGACTTCAAGGCATGAGAAGGGGTCCCCAGTACAAGAAGAAATAATGCAAAAAAGAGAGTTCAAGCTCCCTGCATCCCTACAACTGCTCAAGAGAACAAATGTCTGTACACAGCCTCTAAAGATAAAATCAATGCTTTTCTTGGCACAGGTCAGCCAGCGTGCCATGGAACAATCTTGATGCTGGCTGAGCTCAGGAACATCTTTGCATTTGGCATCTGCACAGAAGCGAGAATTCATCTTCAACAACAAACTGCATCTGTATCCCATACTCAAAACATTCCTTGGGGATCTTGGATGCACTAAAAACACTTCTGCAGAAGGTTTTTAAAGCTTTGATCCCAGATGAAATGTTTTTTCATCACTGCACACAAATAAGATACTAAAACCAAACTCAACAAGCCCCTTTCCAGTCTGGAACCAAGAGCCATTTCAGCACAGACAAGCTGGGTGTCATCAGTGCCTGTTTCAATACAAATATGTACCTGCAAAGCAAAGGCCCCTGACTGTAGACCTTTAACATAACCATCCTTTAAGCCAAAATTGTATTGCCAGAGTTCTGGGGAACGTAGAATTTGCCAGCACAAAGGGATCCAAAAAAAATCAATTAGTGCCAGCATCTTTATAGTGTGGTAGATAAATCTATGTTACATTTTTTTGGTATATATATATGAGGAAATGCAGGTACAACTCCCCATTCTTCAAGCACTTTCACTACATTGGGAGCTCTCTAATGGCATTTCCAGCCATTTCTGTTGAGAAGCCATGAGGAACCACAAACACTGTATGTTCACTTCTGTGTTCTGCATTGTATTGGCAAACATGGGAATTTGGGATTTGCCCATGTTTTGCCATCATGACACAAAGCACGACAGACTGAGGCAAGGATGCTAATAATCTCACATTTATGAGACTGTTTTTTTTTTTCAACTTGCCCTGCCATCTGCTTTGTTGGAATCTTCCCCCTAAATTAAGTTGCTATGAAAACCCTATTTTGAGGGGAAAAGTGACATTGGTGCCATACTCTTCACAAAGAAGTATTTTTAGAATTAGTGGTAGAGATATTTTTATCATCTTCACAGACTGCTTTAAAAATCACTGTTAAAAATACCATCTCCAAAATTTTTTGAGGACATAAATCTATCAATTAAATAGAATAGAAAATAAATAGAAGAATATTAAATTACATTTCTGAATATAAATGAACATTATATATATTAACAGCTAATGCATACTGTACATAAAAATTACAGGAAACATTAAAAATACAGAAAGGGCTTTGTACTCATAATACAGTGAATTAACTGACTGCATTAATTAACTGAAGACTCACCTGAAAACTGTGTTTTCATTATAATGACTCTGAATTTTGATATGTTCTGTAATAAGTCTTTCACTTAAGTAATGACTAATTTTATATGTAGAGCCGATGATGAATTACAAAGTAAAATGAATTATACTATTAAAAATTGAGTGGAGGGCAAGCAAATACTTAGCAAACAATTAGAAGATTTCCACTAAATGACATTAATAATGAACTCTTATACTGAAGCCAAAGCATTCACTTCAGCATAGACACACAGTTGATGAACAAGAGGTACAATTCATGGACACTTACAGAGTGGTGAAATGCAAATGGATAAAGTACTCTTAACATCACAAAATACTTTTGAAAAGAGCATTTTCTTTAAATCTTTGGACCAAGTTCCCGTAGATGAGATTTTTTTCAAGACTTTTGTCTATCTCTATTTTTCAAGCATTGATGCAAATACAACTTGGTGCCGGTCTCACTGACTTCCTCTTTGGAGAGGGGGCCAAACCAAACCCAGGGTCTGATTCAATTGTCCCTTGCTGCTCTCTGGGGTGTTGTCATGTGTCCATCTGAGCCACTCACTGCATGTTCACCACTTGCTTTTCAGGACACCTTCACTGGGCTTGGGCTGAGCTCCATCCTGGCAGGAAAAATGAACCCAGCAAGGTGGGATGGGGAGAGACTGGTGGTGGTTGGTCACAAAGGCAGTGCTGGTGAGGAGACCAACCAGCAACACCTGGCCATTACAAACCATTTTTGGTGCACTTACTTGAGCACATCTCCATCTGATATAGAACAGAGCAAGAAAGGGGATAGGTAGTGCTGTACTGTTTTGTAACTTGCACAACATTCATAAAGAAAAATCAGATTTAAAACTACCTGTAAGTAATTATTCATTATTTTTTACGTATTTTTTATAAGTTCAGGCATCTATTATTTTGCTGGGGTTCAATCATTTCTCCTACTATAAACATACAGGCACTGGTGTAGAGAACATTTTATAGAACATGCTCTTTACCAGAAACTACAGAGCATTGTATAACACTGGGATTTTATGTGAAAAAAAAAAACTTTATCCTTTAATGAGCCACACTGACAAATGGCAGCTTGAAACCAGTATAAATGTATGCTGTAATTGTTGGTTAGTAAAACACACAGAACATTGCAGCAATAACAAATGAAGTAAGAAGCCATGTAGCCAAGGACAAGTGAGTCGAGGAGGAAGGAGCAGTGGTGGCCACCACATTTTGTTGCTCTTCAGACCCAGATTTTATCTCAGCAGATATTCTTACAGCAATTTTAGCACTCTACTCCACAGTCAAAATCTTTGAAGTTTCACCACTATTAAAGGAGCAAACTCAAGCCAGGTACATATTAGCTCTCAAACACAACACAGAAAGACAAAAAATGTATGAGTGTTGAGAAGACCAATAACAGCAAATTTCTTGTAACCCATGTAAGAACAGTATAATTCATTTTTATTTGATTTAATTATGCACATAGGGGAAGACAACTCCCAGCAAAACGTGCAGTTCCAAACTATTCATGTTAAGGAGTTTTAAAGCTTTTCAGGTTGGTCAGCATTCAAATAACATAATAACAAACCTCGACAGCAAGCATGGAAGACTGCTCCATCAAATAGTTTGAACTGGTGAGTTTAATGAATACTTGTAATAGATCAAACAAAGCTGTTCTAATGGTACTGGGTTTTCTTTATTCATGGTATTAATTTGCCTTGTTGAAGTGGGGCATACTGCTGAGCACAAAACTCCCAGTTTTAAACTTCCTCCGGAAAATCACACTGATTTGTACTCTTGTATATGTATTTTCTGCATGTTTCCAGATTAATAGGCCAGATAAACTTGCACAAAGCGTGGTCACTGTTCCATTTGGTTTATGCCTAAAACCTTTCCACCAGTGAGGTTTTCTGCACTGCTCTTGTAATAGAATGCGTATAAGGCTGGCAATGATCAGTGCCAGATTAAAAACTGATTATGCATTAACTATTCCGTCTGGATTTTCCCACCACTCCAACAGAAGCATTATTCCCAATCAGACAAAGATTGTAAAAGATTATACCTGTGAGCGACCGCCTCCTGCTCCTGGTAGCGTCACAGTCAGAGGAGCAGGCTGTGAATTTGGACCAGGGGGTGAAAGTGCAGTCATCCTTGCAGGGAATGAGGCACTCCTGGACGAGAGCTGGCATCGCTCCTGCCCAGCGCACGCACTCCCCGACGGCGGCAGAGCCACCCTGCTCCGACAGGCACGTCACAGCTGCAAACAAGGGGACACAAATCTTTATCTCCTTGTGTATAAATATTGTATCAAACTCTGGGCAGTCAGTCCTGGTGCTCTGTGTGAGATTCACACAGATTGACAGATTAAAGCTGATTTGGTTTTAGGGCATTGTTCATGTGTCACTCAGTGATGTGCTGGAAGCTTCACAAAACCATAAAGACGCATTCTTATTTGACCACTGTGTTATCTCAATGGTAATACAAACTCAATATTCTCAAGGAGACAGTCATTTTAAAGGTTGTGGGGACACTTTAGCCAATGGTACCTTGTACAACCAAGCAAGAAAGCAGGTAACACCGTGGCCATGTGCCAGAAAACATATTTGGTTCCGGCCAGGACCCACAAGCTGTGATGCACTTGCTACTCACGGAATTGAAACTGCTTTAAAGTGGTAAAAAATGCCCCTAAAAACTAGAAAAGAAAGCCTCTTTCTCTAAAACTGCTATTTTTTCCCATTTCTCAGATGAAGGGAATGACTGAGCAGATGCTACAGCTGAATGTTTCTTGCAGCGAGGTGTAAATTCCAAGTCTGGCCCCTCCATATTGAGCTCCCTAAATATTGTGATACCTCTTACACTCTCCCACTTTGTCTGTGGTTTTTTTTTAGAACTAATAATTAATTTTTCACGGTGGATATTGGTACTATATAGCCATGACAGAGAACAAAAGTATTAATGTATGAATCTGAGTCACAGGAAGCCTAGGATAAAACTTGCTAGTCAGTGAATTGATTATAATAAATAAAAATAGCCTGTACATCATTAAGTCTTTCATTTCATTTCATTAATAATAATTAATTCTCACAAAACCTCCAAGATTATAGGCTATTTATATCCTCCAGTGTAGGTTAAACAAAGCAAAGGTAGGTCATGACTTGATTAAGGTAATAAACTGAGAGACAGAGTAATGAACTGAATTTGGCCGGTAGAGTTTAGTCATGTTGGGTTCCCTGATTCCAGGCAAGTCCACACAGTGTATCATAAAGCTACTGAGGATGAAATTATTTAATCCAGATTTTATTATTTAACTTTAACAACCTGTGATATTATTTTATGACAACTGCTAAATAATTCAGGTTTTTGAGGATGCATATATTTTCCTTGTTGCCAGCATTTAATGTGAATAAGAGTGCATGAAAAGAAAGGCAAAAAGAACTCTGTTTTCTTACAGTTAAAGGATTTACTGGGGTGTAACTCTGCAATGAATACACATAATTTTTTGAGTTTTAACTACAGTACTGTATGGGAGAAGGGTATGGGCTGGCAATCACCTGGAAATAAAAAAAACATCTTATTAAAATGTAATTAGCTTCTATGGAAAAAAATCAGCATTTTGAAGAGCATGCAAAAGCAAGCAATTGTTAAAAGTCTCTTTAGACTCAAGTGACAGCAAATCAGCATATTAATAACCACCTCTAAATTGCTGATCCTTGCCTTTCACTTCCAATGCTGTGACCCTGCCCAGACTGGGAGCCCTCCCCTCCTCAGTTACAGGACAGAGGTCACCTCTCTGTGCAGGGACACAGCGTAATTGCCCCCTTCAGAAGGTTAAACAAGTGAGGGACTCTGGTGCCCAAGGTCTGTGCAGTCTCATTACCTTCAGCAAGGACAGCCCCGGTCTGGCAGCACAGCTGTGACCACGTGAGGTTTGGCCAAGGGGATGCAGAGCATCTCCTCAGCGTGCTGACAGGGCAGGGACATGAACACTGTGACCACGTGAGGTTTGGCCAAGGGGATGCAGAGCATCTCCTCAGCATGCTGACAGGGCAGGGACATGAACACTGCCCTCCACTGCCAGCCCCACAGCAGGAGCAGGGACTGCAGAGCAAACCACCCTGCTGCAAAGCTCGTTCCTGACATTTATTAACCACGTCAGTACAAGTGATGGAAGTTCTAGGTGTGGATGTTAAACCACACACACCATTGCTGTGATGAGTTATTATCTAACTGCCCGAACTTCTGCACAAACCCTGAGCATACAAATAACTCACCAAGTTCACTGAGCCTATTTGGATGCTAGAATAGATGGATATATACATAAGGACATATGAAAGCAGGGCAAATATTTGACAGAGATCCTGGAGCTTAAAGAAATTACTGACAATGGAAACATGAGAGAGGAAAGTTAAACTAAAATAACAAATATCATGGATTAGATATGTATAAGCATGGCATCAAGAAGGGGCTGAAAAGAATATTTAATGTATATACCCTAGTAAGAGACATAACACCTCTTAAGGAGGGGAGGAAAAGGATCTCCTGTGACTCTTGCTACACATTTAAAACCTGGCTTGAGGTGAGCTGCATGAACTGCTAAAATAAAGGAAATGATTAAGCAAAAGCTCATTAGGGCATTGGATTGGGAAGGGGCAGAGAGAGAAAGCAGCAGGAATGATGGACCCAACCCATGGTTCCATCAGGAACCAATCCTCTCATTTCTGCTTCCTGCAAACTTCCTAGTTCACTTACCTTTAACTTCTAAGAGAAAAATATTTTCATATACAGGCACTACTGGAAAGAGAATGAGAGAAATTTGTTTTCAGTGAACCTTCAGGAAAGTAAAATTATTTATCCTCGGTGGTTTCAAACTACTGATTGGTTTGGCTCATATGTGGTTTATGCTGCATAAAAAATATTTTCCCCTTAATCCTCAGTTCTGTCGCAATGGTTTTAAATAAACTCATACTGCAAAGCTATTTCTGTTATGTCAACATCTCTTTTGTTTTTTCAAGTGGGATACCTCCAGAGAGCAAATGCAGTCCATTTGCAGTCCTATGCACTGAGAAAAAAAATCAGAGTAATAAATCCCTCCTAGGCATAATGTGTGATTTCTACCATCTCTGCAGCATTTAAAATGGACACAAACATATGAATAAAACAGCTAATAATAGGACACTGCCAGGTAAAGGCTTTCAAATTATAATATTGATTCCTATGAAGAGAGGAAATGCAGGATTTCCTCTTGAACTACCGCTATTCTTTTTTATTACCACCAGTCAAGCCCACCAAACTGGAATTAAACACTTGGGACCAAACTATGGGATGACATTATAATGCAGTTCCACTGATATAAAAAGAACTGCTGTCACAAAAAAAATAAAAACCGAAACACTTTCTCTTGTAATGCTAAACATGAGATAATGAATTAAAATGAAAGGTAACCAGGTTTAAGAGGCTGAAAGAAAACAACTTTTTTCAGGGAAGGGCTGGAATTGTTTAGCAGAACTGTGTGGATGCACTTGTGAAGGTGCCAACACAACACAGCAATTAATATGAGCAGTGAAAATAGCTGCAGATGAAACTGTTTTTCTTCAAGGCTTAAGTCAAGTGTTAAATGTAGAGCTTGGGGAGCTAATTTCCCTTTCTGCTGCTACAGGGCCCCGCCAGGAGACTGAGCAAGGACTGCTAAGGGGATATTCAGTGTGACAGTCTCTGTCTCCTGGCTTTGCATTCCCACCCACAAGAGCGTGTCTGTGTGCCAGCATCTCAGCATATGGCACACACAACATATGGGAGCCACATTCTGTAACTACATTTCTCCTAAATTGAAAGTAAATAACAGACACTTCTCCTATAAACTTTTAGATGGTGAAATCAAATGTTTGTACACTGTCAGATTGCAGAGGCACTGAAGGCATCCTTGGATGATGCTACATCATCACCAAAGATGTGCATTGGCATCAAACTGAGGGAACTCAGGTGCTCGTGCCTGACTTTGAGCATTGGAGATGATCCTAACAAAAGGAACTGTCCTGAGAATGAAATACTACAGGCATAGCATTGCCTCCAATAAGGAAACATAACATAAATTTAATTCCTCTTAAGTAAAAATCCAATTACAGACAGCCTCTGTAATCATATTCATTTACCGAAGTTACAATCAATTTCCCTTTAAAAATGCATTCCAACAGATTCCAAAGGGTAAAAAGCTAAAGACTGAGAGTATCAACTATGAACCAGTAAAATTATATTGTACCATGGCACTTTCAATTTGAGAAAAGTAAATTAGTGTTTTCAAAACTCTGGAATTAAACGTCATTAGAACATCTGAAAACAATGACTGATAATTCCAGGAAGGTACACTCAGGCCAAGCACTAAAACTAAAGCTATGCAGTAGAGCAAATCAAATGACTGGAATTAGTACAGGAACAATAGGATGAGCTATGAGGCTAGACAAGAGCTTTAATGCCAAGAGCTGTAGGCAAAATAAGGTCATAATCTTCCCTGTCTTCAAATTCTAAGAATGGCTGAAAAATCAAAGCCAGCATGTAGAAGTCAAAGAAATTATTTTAATTACATGTTTACCTTCTTCATAAAAATCCTCCCTTTTGTTGCATAATTATTCCTGGTATCCCTCAATGTAATGAGATAACTTCTTATTATGACATGACATGTCTTATTATGACATAACATAATTTCTTACACATATCACTACTGGTAAGTGAAAAGAAGTTAAGGGATAATATATTAGAAAATTAAAGAATAAAATAACAATAAGGCTCTAGACTTGCTTACTATAAGTATAATCCCACAACTCATGACATTTATTTTCTATATTGATGCTCCTTGATACTTACAAGTTTCTTCAGAATCCCAGGTGGAACATTTACATTATTATCGGTATGTTAATGTCAACCCCTAATTATAGCAGCCCAGAAGAAGACATAATAGAAGACATAAGATAAGGCTCTGCTGAGACTCAGGTTGAAGTTTAAAGTCCTGATTCTATAAGGACATAAATATACACTTAACTCCATCTCCATGCAGCAGCACACCATGAAGTGTGTCCAAAGTCTGGACTCACAGAAACACACCATAACATAAGCATCGAAAGCAAGTCTGAGGAAAAGAACAAATGATGCCAGGAAGGACATCACAGACACAAATCTCATACAAATAATGGAGGAAGACTGGGACAACTAGTTATTCAGCAGGAAAACTGTCTCTGAGGTCACCAGTTTCCCATTTTGTAATTATTAATGATATTGACAGTAGTGCTAAAGGGCTGACAAATGCCACCGAGCAAACACAGAGCTGAATAAACACAGATCCCGACCAACAGTCTCTACAAACAAACAAGGGGAGCCCAAGATGAGCTTGGGATGCAATAAAGATGGTAAATACCAACTGAAAAGATAAAGGAAAGCAACTGAAATGATTTGCATGAAAAGAGGTCAGGGAAGAAATGGGCAGGAAAGTTGGGTGCAGGGTATTAGTGTGGAGAAGAGATTTTAATGGGGAAGGCGACAAATTTGGATAGAATTAGAAGGGAAGGAGAAACAGCATGCAAAACTGTGAACATCCTTCCCAAGCTAAAGGTCCAGGCTGTAGCTGCTCTTTAGGATGGATTCTCTCTGCAGCCTTTCACAGTAAGATGTGCATGGGGTTAATGTAGGCACAGAGCCTCAGGAGCCCCAGCTGCAGCTGAGGGCCAGCAAGGTGGAGAGGCACCTCCAGAACCATTTAATGCCTTCAACTGCACTCGCCCCTGTCCCAACTAAAATAACTCTTCAGAGTGCCATTTTTGTTTGATACTCATGGATGAGGTGATCAGTTATTTGGTTTGGAATACAGGATCTGAACTGCTGTAGGAGCTGAGCTGCACAAGTCAATTTTGCCAAGCTGTGTGACTTAAGGTTTTATTTTTCCTCATCTGTGAACCAAAACTGCCCACTGTTTGAGGAGGAGGAGGAGAGAAGCACATTGCTGTGAAGCCCATTCCTCCTCCCACCCACACACTGAATGCAGAACACAGGACTGATATATTAATGTTGAGCACTATCTTCATACAAGTGTTTTCTTATTCTAAGTGGTTCACACTCTGCCTGGCCAGGAATGCAAAATAATATGAGCTTCTAATGTTTCAAATTTACTTTGTCCAGAGAATAACTGCAATCTGAGTGCTTCTACATAATGCAATCAGTCTAAAGGATCTTTCAAATTTTTCCCTTCTCCCCCTAACATTATTATAGGTTTTGAATTGCTTTTACATTCATTTTCTATTAAAAAGAAAATCAATGGAAGTGCATTAGATGATTAATGATAGAAATTATGCTCCTTCCAGAGAACATAAAATACAAAAACATGTTAATTTTTTCCTCCTTCTGTGGCCCACAATTACCGAAATTACTCGAGTTCAATTTCTTTGTAGCGCCTATCATCAAGTTATATTTAAGATGAATTATTTATTGCACAACTTGAAAATAAGACTAAGCCATCCTGCTATAAATACATGCATTGTGATGACAGTAAATACAGAGAATCAAACATGCCAAATAACACAAGAGAGGGAACATGGAAAACAAACACAACATTAAAGCATTTTTAGTAACTCAAGCTGGAAAATTACTGAGGTGATTAAGCAAGCACTGGATTTCTTTGCAGTGAAGCAGATACTAAATCCAGAACACACCACTAACACACCCACATATTCACAACTGTCCCAATATTAGATTTAAAATATGATGGTCCAAGGTAACACTTCCAGACTTGAGTCTACCTTTCCTCCTCAGCTCCCCATTCCCCAGCTCTGGCTCTTCTCATTTTGGGATTCAAGACTCACTGCTCTCGCCCCCTTGCTCAGGGACCAGCAGCTAAAACTACTGGGACATACAGAGGCCCTTGAACAGCTTTCCAACTCATCCTAATCTATCTTTCCCTCATGGAAACTGCTCTCCAAGTTTTCTGAAATACTAATACATTTTGTATATATGGTCCTGCATAAAACTTTCTACTCTAACTATCACTTTTCCACCATAAAACACAGATAAGAAAACTAAATGCTTTAAGGTCTGAAGTCTGGCTACTCATCTCCAGCCTAAAACTGATAATGCAACTGAAATTACTTTGACTGAAGCTAATAAAAACACATACTCAAATAACTCATGCTATCTAAATTAAGTATCTTTCAGCCATCATACAATATTGTCCATCTCATGATAGAAAAAGTAAAGATGCTAGACGTGAGATTCAAGGGTGAGCACAGTCTAAGTACAGTAAAGACACTGTACCTAGATTCAAGGTAAGAGAGGCAGAAAGAGATTGTGAAAAGTTTCCCTCCCACACCCTTGAGAAATGAAATGTTTGAAGGTCTTCAGAAGATTTACCCAGTGGGAAAACTGAATACGCAGATTGGAATCCCAGTAAGAGCAGTCACACTCTGATGTGCGGGAGTTCCACACACATATACATAAAATGTAAATTATCCATCCAGAATGGCTTTTCCTATTTTTTCCCCAAATATTCCTACTGTGCAGGGGAAAAGTATTTTCTGGAAATCCTATGTCAGGGCATCCATTCTTTGGTAGGAAAAAAAAACCAACCAAACAAAAAGAAGACAAAACAAAACCAAAAAAGACACTCGAATCCCCCAGAAGAGACTAAGTCCAAGAAGGCTGTATTTATAAACTGGGCATATAAAAGACCCTGATTTCCATAAGTATTAGGAGTGGTATTTCCCCTCACTCATGCAAAATGAACTTTTTTCGTGTGAATGAAGCAGATCCAATAGCTTTGCCTCTTAAAAATAATAAAAATAATTACACCCATCTTCCCTTAGGTTTGCTGTTCAGACCATTCTCACTGTCAGTGAGAATTCCTTTTTACTACTCTTTTGAAGCTAACAGATCTAAAGGGACTATTTGATTTTTCCTTCTAGTCTCTTAAAAACAAGGCAGAAGATCAGAGAAGATGCAAAGAGAGATATCTTACAGGACACTGTGATTTTCATGCAGCGATTTTCTCTTCCTTTCTAACGGGAGAAGAAGAGAAACATTTATTTGGCTGCTGCTACTCATCTTAAATTTGCACTAAATTGTTATTATTGAGGAGGGTTATAAAGCAATTGCATTCCTGCTGAAACAATGGGAAAGCTCACAGTTATTTCACCAAGAAAACAACAGATTATATTATATCTTCTTTTAAATTATTCTTCTACTAATAAAGCAGTTTTTTGCAGGCATTTGTTTCTAAAGAAATTACACAATCCAAACACTGAGTGATCACAATAGGATTCATGTATAGCAACATTTGGACACAGACAGTTCTTTATCATGACTCCTTTACCACTGGTATAGATCATATAATTGATGGTTTACTTAAATGAAAAAAAGCAAGCAAATGAAATAAAAAATTAATACAATAGAACATAAATTGCATCAGACCCAGAAATAGTTTCCATCCTGAAAGATTATTAGTATTAGTAATCTTCATTCCAGGCAACCACAGCCTGGGACACTGCACTATGCTGCATTTTCTTTTATTACAGCCTTTCCAGTACAAATCATTTTAATCTTGGCTATAATAAATCACCAGTTAGACTCTCAGCTTATACCCTCTTTTCACCTGTGAAGTTTTGTTCATCTTTGTTGGAGCTCAGAGTAGTTTCTCCCATAAAATTGCTCTCTGTGTGAATCTTTCTTGATGCAGAAGGTTTCTGCCAACTGTCATTACAAGATCAGAGGTTCAAATTGAGGAGCACTTAAAGCAGGGGAAGGTCATCTTTGGAAATTAAGTTGGAATAAAATTTTATAGAAGTGGAGTTGGCTATTCATACTGTGCCACTGCAACAACAGCAAACCCACATTTACCTCACATACTCATTTGAGAGTGGCTGAGCCACAGGGATAAAGATTTATCACCAGCTTCCACCTCCTGTAAGAGCAGAAACACCCTCCCCAGCCCCGTGCACACACAGCAGCAGCAGGGGCTGTGAGAGGAGAGCCAGGCAGCCAGGGGAATATCACTGAGGAGCACAGCAGTGACCCAGACCTGAGGCTGCCTCAGTGACACGAAGCCCAGAGGAACATCTGACCCTTCCTTCCTTGAAAAGGGAGCAAAGTGTGTCATGCCCAGCACTACTACAACCCCTAAAAGCAAAGTAACATTACCAGAGGGACTTCCAAAATTTCCCAAAGCAGTAATTATTCCTTCCATTTTAAACTAAGTTATTTATGAAATAAAATTCAAGGCAAAACCAGCTCAGTACTTTGAAAATCCATCAAGATTCACATCACACTTCCTTTTCAGAAGCAAGAACTGATATTTGGAATTTTAAGTGTGTATTTCAAAGAAACAGTAAACAGCAGCTTTTTAATTCATCAGAAGCCCAGAGGAAAGGGAACTTTCCATACGAATGTGCTGTACTTGGGAGACCAAGTCTTGCTGTTGCTATAATGAAAGTATAAATACAGCATAGCAGGAATTCATAGTAATTTGTTTCTTTGAGCAAGTCTGACATGGCACAGGCAAATAAATTCAGATTGTACAGCTACACAGAAGTGAGACATTCTCTGAGCTCCTGCACTGACATTCTGCCTTTCTTCCATCATTCATTGCATCAGACCTTTGTCTCAATTTCTTCTAAACCTTTGTCTTGTCCTGTCTGAAGGCCCACGCTCCAGGGTTATATCTTATCAGTTAATTAACTTTTAGAATGGAAACGCAGCAAAAATGACGACATAAACTTTTGCTCATATATATCAAAGCCAGTGTCAACCAGTGTGTTCCTGTGTACCTAATCCAGGAGACTTATAATAAAATCTCATCTTGCATTTACAGCCTGAGGCAATAGCAGATCTTGCAGAGAGAAATGCGAAGTGATGAGGTTTAGTAGAGCAATAACACCGCTCAACAGTTTAAATATTGGTCTAGCTACTGAACTTTATGCCAGGAGGTTCTGGCATTACATTATTAAATGCCAGTATTTCATCCATGCTTTTCACTTACTCAGAATAATGCATAATTTATTTTTTTTTAAAAATCTAGCAATTTAAGGTATTTTTTCTTCCCCCACCAGCCCCCTCCAAAAACCCCCTTGAATGTAACACTACTTTTCAACAGATCAAGGCAGCACAAATGGGGAAGTATGGAGACTCTGTGTGTATAATATATGAGTTCTTCACTGCAAATTAATGAACACTTTAGCAACAACATCCTAGAAGGAATGAAAACCATTGCCTCCATTCAGGTCTATAGGGTTGGTGCCAGCAAGGAATAAAAGAGGAATTGACTAAGCTGGGAAGTTTGAATCAACAAATAAGAAAGAGGAGGATCCCCAGAGGCAACTGTGATTTTTATTTTACTGACTCTTCACCTCACATCAACAGATCTCACTGAGGTGTACTAAAAAAAAAAAGAAAAATGAGGTAAGAAGGAATTGAACAAGAACCAGTTTGAAAATAATTTTGCCCACAGTTCAAAATTTCAGTGAAAAACCCTGCAGAGGAAAGGATGAAATACAGCAGAAAAATAAAGAATCTGAATGGGAACTGTAGCCTGACGGGCTGGGAGCAGCCCCTTGCTCAACTCTAAGCACACTTCTTCCACCCAGAGAGGATCACACCCTCAGGCTTCTGACTCCTGTCATTCCAGAAAAGTTGTATGATCTGGCATCAAGATATACCGACAGCAATTTCACACCGATAAGCCGCACCTATTTCACTGAAGAATCGAGCTGATCCCGGAAGTGCGGCTAATCACCAGGTGTGACTTATTTATGGACAAATTCCGGCAAAATGCCAACCCAGAAGTGCGAGCTGGCCGGGGAGAGAGCTACTGCGGAGCCGCTGCCAGCTTTCACATGAAGCCAAGCTCGCCAAGCCGCTGCTTTTGAGTGGCATGGGGAGCCGCGGCAGCCAGCGCTGGGGGCGGGAGTGCCGGGGCCCACGGCACGGGGAGGGCTCCTGGAGCTGTGTTTAAAGGCTTCGCCGGTCTATCTGCAAATTGAGAACCTGACAGCAAACCCCGAGTGCAATTCTGTTACTAACTTGTTATTTTGTTGCACATGGCGCTCCTCGCTAAAAAAAAAATTAAAAAAAAAAAAAAAAAAAAAAAAAAAAAAAAAAAAGGCTTATCACTCAGTGCGGCTTATTTATGGACAAATTCCATGGTCTTCCTGGCTACCTGGAAGTGCGGCTTATAATCAGGTGCAGCTTATGAGTGTGAAATTACTGTATATTTACATGTCTTATAATTTATTGACATTCTTGATTTTTTAATTTTTTTGGTGGGGGGCATCTTAAAAATAGGTTTATTAAGATGCTCTCTAAAGAAAGTTTCACCAAGGCCAGTTTTTAGAAGTCAAGAAAACTTCTTATCATTTTTTTCAATAAAATGCAAGAGAACACACTGCAGATTACCATATCAGTACTTGTGATTTACTCACCTTTTCAGCATGAAGACAGGCAATTCCCATATATAACTTTATTCCAAAGCTGTGACCTTGACTTCTACCGAAAGTTCAATTGTATGGGTATTGGTTTTGAGGCAAGATGAAGGAAGAAGGGAGTTCTCACAGATAAGATAATAAACTGTCAGCTACAGTTTATGAAATACAGCTGTTTCAAATAGATGATCTGATGCAATATACGTTGACTGTCAATTCAAAAATTATGACTCAGTCATTACGTAGCACGGTGACTACAGAGCTTGAATTATTTTTTTGTCTCATAAAGCATTAGGTGTGGGAACCAAAGACATCCTCACAGCCTTCCATGCAAGGTTCCAAAGTAACAGAATAATCCTAAATTAAATTAAATACCACATACTGAAGGTGTATGGTTAACACATACAAATGCAAAGAAAAGGTATTGAGAAGTACTTTGAGAAGTACTCTTGGTAGAGTTACTGATTACACCAAGATGAAAAAAAAAGTCTTTCTTTAGTTGTTGAAAATAATAAAGGAATGCATAAAATTACCATTTTAACTATTAACCCATTGTTCTAGGTACTCATACAACTGTAAAAAACCAGTGAAGTCTAAAATAACCCCACCCCAAACTACATTATCTCCTGGGAGTGATAAGGATTTTGTACTTGTATAAACTACACACACTAGATGCAATCTCTTTATTTTTCTCTACTCAACATAGTAAATGTAGTTTTTTGTAATAAAAGAAAAAAAAAGATGAGCTACCAACACTGATGTGTCTGTCAATTAATGAGAGGTCTTGATGAAACTCTCATGTTTTCCAATACAGTAAATACACAAAAACCCCCTGAGATTCTTGTGATGCTTTGAACAGATTCTTGTATCCTACATTGTTCAATATAACAACAGCTTGTTTCACATTGTTACATAAAATTATTCTGAAAGACATGAGTGGTCACTGGAAGCAAGGACATGGGCGACATCTAAGTTAAAAGATGTAAAATTTGTAGACCTCTATAGCAAAAGGATGAGCAATGATGGTGAAGAAGTGAGGAAATGTTTAACTCTCTAATGTTTGAAATGCTCCTCTACCTTTCTACTGTTTATTTTTAAAATGCAGTTTAATACACTTTCCATCAAAGCTATAGTGTCAGTCTTCAGCACCCTCAAACACATTATATAGAATCATCTCCCAAAATCAATTATTCTTTATCAATCTAAAATCTGCTACACTTACAAAAACACTGAATAAACAGCAACAACAATCACCCACTACCAGTATTAAACAGCTCTTCTCAGAGTAACTTATATGAAGAAATTAAAAAGTGGGACCAAATTTTTGTCCTCCGCAGGCTGCCCAGTGTGCCTGTGAAATACAGAAGAGACACCTAAATCCCTCTCCCAAATTGTGATGGCTCTTCCCTCATCTTCACATCACAGTTCATCTTAGTCAACTGAGGTGTCACCGTATGAATATATTTACTTAAAAACAGACTGAAAATGTTTACACAGTTATCCCATTAGCATGCATTTTGGGGGGAAATCCTGTTGTAGCCAATATTTAAAAGGTGAATTCACATGACTGGAATAGTCACATAAGCGGGGACAGTACTTCTGTAAGGGCATGTAAATGATGGTGAAATGTACTTCAACTATACATTTTAAATCTTTTCCATTTTTGAAACAGTTTATAGAGAATGACTGGTAAAATTTGGTGCGTCACGGTGGAGACAGAGTAAATTCCAATCAGCATAGAGCATAAACCATGAGCAGGAACCAGCTGGGATGGGCAGGTAGAGAAATACACTCATATAAATATATTTGCATTTAAACTAAGGAAGGCATGAAGGAGAGCTGGACTGGCAGGAAAAGGAAAGCTGAAGAATGGTGCAGTTCAGAAAAAAAAACAAAAACCAAAGTGAAAACTCTCCTATGAGGGAATGGGCACAACCACAATGGGGATAATCTGGATGTTATTGATATGAGAGATCAGCTGAGCTCAGGCTATTCACTGCCCTTGGAACTACAACAACAAAAAAGGTGAAAATTAGGTCAGGTTCCTGTGGATTAGCAGAAGGCTGCAGCATAAGCATGCAAAATTAGAATTAGCAACGGGCATTAAAGGTAACAAAGGATCCTCCTGCAAATATCCTGGTAAAATCCAGACACCCTCCACTCTGCCATCACCCTCCCAAAACCTGGCCCAGTGCATTCCTGGGAGTGATCTCCTGACAGGGAAAGGGCTTAACCAGCTATTTCAAAAGTGTCTGTTCTAATGGATCCTGGCTCTAGCACACTTAGAGAAACTGATCTTCATGTGTCAGAGGTGAACATCAGCTTATTTCTGATTTGCACAAAAACATTGGAACAAATAATCATCAAACAGGGCAGCTATACCAAAAATAGGAAAGAAATTAAATACATCAACTTTCTTTCAGCACTAGGTCGATGGACACAGTGAAACAAAAAGAACAATGTCCTTATTTTAGAATAATTTGTTTCCTTGAGGACAAAAAAATCCTAAAATTGCTCAGCACCGGGAATCCTAAATGACTTCCTTAGTAATTAAATTACATTGCACCAAAAGGCACATGCCTCCAGCACTCTGATTTGGATGTGCACACTCTAACCAGGAGTAACTGGGAAAGCAAAGATTGGGTGGAGCTGACATAAAAACACATAGAATGCTTAGCACTAAAGAAAACCTCTGAAATGGAATAAAGCCTTTTGCTTTATGATAATCTCTGACTATTCACACTGTTTTATTACTGACTTTTGTTATTGTATCTGAACACAATTTGATTTTATGAGATCTTAAATATTACCTTTATAAACATTTCATGGGATGTTGACTCTCTATCTGCAAATTGCTTATTTGCTTATTGTATCTGTTCATTGATGCCACTGCAATAGCTTATTTTTGCATTAGCTTCTTTGTTGAGTCTAGTTTATCTTCTGAGAAAACCCTGAGATGAAATTTTTAATAAGAAATCCTAAAAAAACCCAAGACATAACTGTAACTGATGAAGACATTTTCCTTTATATTGTTCTGTTTGCAGCATAATTCAATCAGGGTGTTTATGCCAGTTAACTCAGATTTCAAGAAAGCACTTTGCTTATCATTAAATCAATATGATTTGAGCAACCTAGAAAGATTTTTAAATAGTAAGCTAAATTCTGTTCACTCCTCCTGCAACTTTATCCAAGTTTCACACTTCTGCTCAATAAAGACTCTCCACACATCATTTCTTTTTCTTCTACCATTCTGACTGTGCAAACTGAACACCAATAAAAACCTGTGGCTGAATTCCATCTACAGAACACATTAACTCGTTTGCAAGTAATGGAAAATGACGATGACTGCACTGGGAGAAAACACAACAGGATCACTGGGCTCCTCTCATCAACCTATTTGACAGCTGTACTCGTGTACCCATCACTTATTCCACTGCAAGCCTGAACATTTACATTCTCCAAAGCATATAATGAAATTTTATTCAAATACAGCCCAAGAACTAAGTGTATTTAACTTCAGGAAACACATTAGGTGATTATTTCATTTATAGTAAAAATGTAATGCTTGCAAAACCACAGAACCAACTGCAAACTGCTAATATGTTTCATTATTATTAAGTCTGCCCCTTGGAAACACCAGCAATTAGGGTCAAATGAAACTCCATAATCCTTCAAAATTTTTTTCATGGTTGCCTTCTGTATTTACAGTTACCTGCGAAATCCATCTAACAAGGAAAGACAAGCATCTTTGAAAAGCTTCAGATAAGACAATTTGAGCAGACACATTTTGCCCTGTTTCTCATCAAAGCTTTTAAAATTACGAAGTTTCTGCTTTTATATGGGATTTGCAGGGTATTAACATTTAAATAAGCTTTAAAAAGGGGCTAGATATATAATCTAAACCCAAAAATTAATAAAAAGTAGCCATCTTCCTATAAACTCTACAATTAATCATTGTGAGAGGAAGCAATGCATCTCACAATCCATAGAGCTGATGTAGCTCTTCTTGTCACACACCACACAAGTTAATTATTATGAGCAGATGTGCTTAGATTACAGAAAAATTTATACTCCATGAAACCAGGCACTGAAGATAGCCATTTATCTTAAAGCACAAATTTGTCCTTGTTTGTTTGGAGGTTTGCTCCCATGCACCTACATCAGCAACGTGGCCTGCATGAAACCCATCCAACCTCACGGGATTGAACACTAAGTAAATATTCCAAAAAGGTACTGAGAAAGCACCTGGTGGCCAAAGCAACTCATCACAAACACGGCAGTTCTGATCAATCCCACGAATTCTCCACTGTGCCCTGGACAGGGAAAGTCTGTGACCACATCCTGTGTTCTGGATGTTAAAATGCAACAGAAGATAATCCCCCAAACGCCCTCAAGAGTTCATGTCTGCAGGCCCATTTATGCTTGATTTTCTCAAATGCTGTTAAGTGCCTATTATGGAGATGCCCTCCAGGAGCACGAGGAATAAGTAAAATACAAATAAATATAAATAAAAGCAGCAGCAAAGGCCTGTGGTCAGCCCCACAGCCCCTGAGGATGTGCTGATCTCCTTCACCCTGAACTGAACACAGGCTGAAGTAGATGGCCTTGGACAAGCCTATTATATTTTAATAGGTTGGTAAGATCCTCTCATATCACATACCCGAGTTCAGGCACTTCCTCTGCTTATTACATGGGATAAAAGCTAAGATACAGAAGAGACAGTAGGAAAGAGATAACTCAGAGGAACTTCAATCACCTTGGGGCACATCAAAGAAAACAAATATATGATTGCAGGATTGAAACTTCAGTGAAGTGTCAAAAAGAAACAATAGTACTGACCTGAACTGATCAGAAAAGTGGTGAAAAGCAACATTTGCTACAAGACTTCACATCCAAGATCCAAATTTTAGACTACAAAATACCCTGCTTCAGGAGAACTCTATCAAATACCTGAATATATTATTCAAAACTTCCCTTATTTCACAAAGCCAATATCAGCAATCCTTTAAAAAATGAGGCAAGCACCTGGCAAAACCAGCAGCTGCCAGCAAAAAATTGACTTTAGAAAAATCTTTGTTAGAAGGTGACATATATTTCATTACTATCTATTGCCATCAAGGTACAGAGATGGCTTTTTCTTGTGTAGTAATTTTATTCCAGGGGAATTCCAATTTTTTGGATGAAGTTTCACTTGATTTATTATAAATAAAGAAGACGGAATCTTCTCCTGAGTCTTTTCAGAAGCAAATTGATGACGATAAGGGAAGTGGAGAAGGGTTGTTTCCAACAGGAAAAATGTTTGGAAGTATTACTATTGCAATCATCAGACTCTGTTTAGAAAGTGCAAAACATATCACTCAGAATTTTTAATATTTCTTAACACATTTAGAAACTGTGCCAGCAGAAAAGAGCACCACTGGACACACAAAGCAAATGTAATATCGACCAGCTCACAGGCACCTGCTGCATTCTCACAAGTGCAAGCACTTCATAAGCATCCCTGTCACTTCCAGTTACTCTTCTGTCACTTTACTGCACCTGTTTGAAAGAGAGATGCTGGGAATTTTGAAAGACAGTTTGATTCAAGGTTATTCATTTATTCTGAAATTGGAACTCATGTCTAAAACCTCTACTGCAGACATAAAGCAATTGGAGCAACATTAATATACAAATTCAGAGTCAACAAACATGACATGAGGATTCCTTTTACACCTTTGTGGCATGATACTTCTTAAAAAATCTTGTGCTTGAAGATCTATGGTAAGCCATACTGATGAGCTCTGCCATTTAGGATGCTAATATGCATGGTGAGTATTAGTTCTTAATTATTGAAAAAATACTTTATTCAAAAATTTCCATTAAGAAGTGTTTTCTAAGTAATGCAGGAAAAGGGAAAATGCAAACTGAAACTTTTATCACATTCCTCTGAAGGGAATTCCCCAGACAGGTGAAATCTCAGGAGTCTGACAATGAACAATAAATGCAATAAATCAAACTCTGCATTCCTTTCAACATCTCCATTTTCCTTTCACCATAAGTTTGGTTTGTTTGTTGATTTGTTTTTCTGTTTTTTGGTTTGTGCTTTTTTTAGGGCATTTTTTTGGGGGGGGGAAGTTGTTTACTTGTTAGGGTTTGTTTTTGTTTTTTTCCCAGGAGGTAAGAGAGGGAAGTCTAAACAATTGACAGAGTCCTTGAATGTTTCATTGACTTAAGCAGGATCAGCATTTCAACTCAGTACTGTCTATTCCTCAAATTAAACCCCTTTGCTTCTACCATACTGTAAGAATAAACAACTTCTTCATCCCTTCAATTAATGGCTCTGGAACATCTCACAAGCTGATAATCCAGTGGACTGAGACCACTATGGACCAAAAAAGAGGTTACTTGGGTAAAGACTGTGAGAGTAATATCTCTAGTGTTTTCCTGACAACAATTAGCAGCAAAGCTTTTAATAAACTTGCTTATTTTTGGTCATGCTTCAAGTTTTCCTATTTAAAATGTCTCTTTGAAGAAAAGTTCTCCTTAAGGCCATTTTCAAGAGAACCTGGATGTTGTCCTGCTCATCTCAGATGAATTTTTAACAATCTCCCTACGAACCACAGTGGCTTTGGCATGAATTGTCTTTGGTGTTGTAAACAGCACAACTGTGACATTCAGGAAATTAAAATTTTATAAAAGCTAAAGTAGATTTAAATCAGTACTGAATGAGCTGGCCTCCACACAGAGAGGTGAACAAGGGGGATGTGAAAGTGTTATATAAAATGGCAAACAAACAAGGAGACCAACCAGGACACAAATGCTTCAAGAACAAAGGATGATTCAATTAAATTGAAAACCATCAAGCAACTAGAATTGCTAACTAAGGTATGCCAGACACACACAGGAGCTAAAAACCAGCAATACTCACATGAGCTCATTTAAAATATTAAGGATTAAAAACAATTGTGTTTCAGGTTCTAAGTGGAGAGAAAACAGTTTTAGGATGAAATGGCTCCTGTATTCCTGACCAAGAGCACTCACAAGAGTGTGTGAACAGGCCTGCTCACAGCCCACCCATGGCCACAGAAGAGATTTCTGTTCTAGTCTGTAACATCCTCTGCACAAACCATCACGTGTCATCACTCAGGCCTACTGATCACAGAATACAAATTTCCCAAAATTTGTGTGCAAAGTCTGAATCAACTGCTCACAACCAGGATTTTAAATCACTGGAAGCTAGTAGTAAAAACAAGTCATAATTGGAAGGGCCTGTCTCCAGTTTGAGGGAGAGATTGCTCTTCATTATATCTCTCATTATGCCTTTCATCCTCCTGAGTAAGTCTCGGCACAGTTTGGATCTCCTTGGTCCTCTTTCATCTACTATACTCTGTTTAATGACAATCCATCATTTTAAAAAGGACCCCAAAAACGACTTTTGCCAACGATAGTTGCTTAGATCATAGAGACTCCACACTAGATAAAAGAAATCTTGGGAGGACCAAAGAGAGCTGAACTTAATCAGAGGGATGAAAGACAAAATGAAAATCTATCTACCCTTACATTTAAAAAAGGAGTTTCCTTCAGATAAGATGATCTCAACTCTCTCCCTCTGTGCCTGTTAAATATGGTGTGAGCACTGTCAGATCCTCTGGGACTTTTATGACTGAGATGCTCCAGCAATTCCTGTAAATTGTACACACTGGATGGTGCTGTCTGAGGTGACCGGGCCACTTCATATTGATCTAAAACCCTCTTTCCCCCCTTCTTCCCTCCTTCCTCCTAATCAAGGCAGAAATACATAGCCTGGCAAGCTTTGATGTCCCTCTGCTTTACCTCTCATTATTTTGATCTTTTAACAATCCCTCTGTTGGTAAATGCCCTTAGCGTGCATTTTCAGGGTCTGTGCCTTCTGGCTTCAAAAGACGGTTCTACTTGATTTAGGCTTTTTATTCCTTTCCCCCAGAAAACAAATGCTCTGTGTGATACTAAGAGGCTGATACTTGTTTTGCTTATCAGGAACAGTATATAGTTAACCTATAGAGCCTGCTTATTGCCTTCTACAGGGTGGAATATACTGTCCTGGTTTTGAAGGAAATCAAATACATGTAATTTATCTGATGCAGTCTTCATCATCTTTATTTTACAGAAAGTCTACAGATCATTGAGTTGCCTTTGGATAAAATGCTGCACTGTAGATTGCTGTCAGGACAAATTCTCTAAGAGTCTCCTCAATTTTTATGTTGCTGGCATAAGGCTACAGTGACAGAAATGACTCGGAGTCTCTCCTGCTATTAGTTCACGTCTATAAAGGAATGTCATGCCAATTCTCCTCCTGCCTATGAAATACTCTTAGAGCAGCTCTACCTGAGGTAGAAGCTGGGCAGACCCAGGCTGAAATATAGTTTTAAGTGTCCTCCTGATGCCTGCTGACATCCCCCATTAGAAACAGGAGGGCAGTCCACCATCACTCTTCTGTGAACAACCTGTCACTGGCAAACCAGCATCAATCTTTCTTCCCCTTGTCCTATCAACTCACACCCAAGAAAGAAAAATTGGTCTAGGAGAACATATTACCTGGAAGATCAGTGGGATGTAATACAATATGAGGACAGATCTCCATGCCCCACTGCAGTGCCCAGCTGCAGATTCCAGCTGTGCACATTTGCATAGACACCTCTGCTACAGCACCGGGTTTTAAGAAATTGGCCCAGGATGATTTTGTGAAAACAGGTGATTTTATTTCTCATAAACGAAACCAGAGGAATATCAAAGGCAGCCCAAGTGCTCAGAGAGATTGATCCACTATACCTCAATAGCTCATCTGTACCCTCCCCTCCCTCCTGCTCCCAGTCAATTCTAATGCTATGAAACTGAAATTAATCCCATGGAAGAGGACATCTTCTTCATTCCACAGGTGCGGGGAAGGCTAAGAATGCATACATACATGCATGCATTATATTGGTATGGCATTTTTGTCTCCTCCTCAATTTTTCCTTGTTTCCCCCAGTTGTGATACACTGCCACAGATTTCTGCATGAAGCAAATCTATTATCAAATCTGCAGTTAAAAACAAATCAAAGCTTATAGTAAACTGATAGAAATCTGACACAAACAATCTGGACTCGTATAATACCATATCCATTCTGCAGTGATCATTCTCTCCACCTCCTGTGTGCAGATATACACAGTTCACCAAGAATGAAGTTTAGTTTGAAATGCAAAACCAAGGGTAAAGTTTCATTAAGCTCAAGATATTTTAATTTGTTCAGTGCTATTCACCAGAGGTAGATATCTAAATACTTTCTTTCTGTTAGTGAAATTTGGGTATTTTCAAAAAAGTTCCTAACCTATTCTGAATCTATTGGCAAACCAGGAATTGGAATTACACGAGAGAAAGTTTTGGTGTTTTTATCTGACCTGAGTTGTTTGTCATTACTTGTAGTGGCAGAAGTTGTTATAGAAGAAAAATAAAAGGGAGGATTGCCTGTTAAATATATTCTGTTTTATGGAACAGAAGAATAAATTTCAAGAACTTGGAGATGAGAAGGAAAATGTAAGCAAAACTTGACTTTATGATGGGTGCTTTTTCACAGAAGGATAATGCCACTGATGTAAACCTGAATCCCAGAATTTCCTCTACAGTACTGCCCACCTTTCTACAGTGCAAGTGCTGCATGTAAGGTTTTTTCTCTTTAATGAAAATTTCACTTTTCTGATTTCAGAGCATGCTCAAATTTATCCAACACGTATTTCTGGTCTGCCCTTCAAAGTACTCACGATTTGCAGCTACCCAGATGTGTTACAGATGTGCTCTCTAGCTCATCATGCACTGTTAGTGACAGCACTGATGACAGTCCAGGATGTGTGTGCCCCGTGGGAAGCTGTCAGGATCTGATCAGAAGCCACCTGAAACAGCCTTCAAGGCTGACAGTGAATAGCTGATAACAGAGCTTGGAATGGGTTTTTTCAACAAGTTGCACAACCACCTCGCCCTGCATTTCTCTGGGTCATACTTTCATACTGCACATGGGAAGGTGCCACGTGGGACTGGACTCTGTGTCTTCCTGAAGTTAAGAGATCATTATCTGTGCTGCTTTTCACTTACCTTGTTGCCTGACCTCCAGCCCACTGCCTTGTCAAGGAAAGAAACCAGATTATCAAAAAGAGTAATAGTGAATCAATTCTGGTTTGGTTGTCTCTTAACACCTTAGTATTCTCCTTGGGTTTTTAAACTAAAAATTCCATTATCAGCAACAAGAGAAAGACACAATGCATCTTTGTGAATTTGCAATATGATGTAGAGTAATTACATCAGTAAAGTGCTGATGAAGCCTTGGGCAGACATGGCTGATAAACAGACCAAGGCTCTTCATTATGGAAAGGCAATCTCCTTCCTGAAGCCCAGTGCCAGCCTAGACAAACTGTGCTTCACATCCTCTTCAAAGGTACCACAAACAAGATCAGCTCCTGACTTTACCCTGGTAATCATTTTCTCCTCACTTATTTGTTCCCAATGCCACCAGATGCCAGGCAGGTGTCTCCCAGACCTGGACTCTGGCTGGGACCACTAAAGTTCACCTTGCTGTGCTCTGTGTCCCTGTAACCACTTGTTACACCAAAGAGTAGAACAACCAGGAAAAACACTGACCTACAAATGAACAGCCAGCATCACTCAGAATAAGGCTCAAGGTGCCATTGTCCTACCTGTCCTACCTCCTCCCTAATACTGGAGGGAGCTGCTGATGACAGGTAAGCTGCTGTCAGCTGGACAGATTGACACAGGACTGCACCAAGAGCCTGCTCAAAAAGCAGCACCAGTGAGCAGCTGAGTCTCTGCCACGTTTACCATCATAATTGCATTCCTTGTAAACTCCAGGTTATCACATTGCCTTCAGCCTGTAAATTGTCACAAGATCCTAATATGTATCTCCTGAAATTGGTTATTCTGTGCAAAAGCATTCTGCAACTCAAATCACAACGATGTGTTCATTTAGCTAATCAGCAGTTATATTAACTGTCGACAAAACAGAAAATAAGAACTGTTGGGTGACTTATGAGCAAAAAAAGAAAAAATGGTAACACTGACACTTTTTTGATGGCACATCTCATTATAAAGATGCTACCATCAAATAATTGCAGGAGAAACAACAACAGTATATAGGCCATTACTGAGATACTGATGGATAATACATGAGATAATACAGCTAAAGGATGCCTGTTTGAAACATTTGTGTGGATGCAATCTTAGCAGGCTATATCTAAATTCATTCTTTCATTTTGCCTAATATGATGCACTAACTTGGTCACTCTTAGACTTGTGATCACAGTACTGCCTATATTTTATACAAGATTTCACAGAACTACCACTGCATTTAGACCCACTCAGGAAACTTAGATAGCAGACTGTTACCATTTTTTTCTTATGATGATAAGCTCTTGATCTGAATCAGTCTAAAACCAGTCCTGTCTGCAATGTCTGCAAAGCTCCAGAGCAAGAGCCAGAAACCTGCAATGGAGACAGGAATCTCAAATTGCCTGAGTCTGGTGCTGCCTGCCTCCCACGTTTTCTCTGTCAATCCATACATCAACTTCTCAACTGTAACACGTTATATTTAACACTAACCATCTTAGCAAAGTCCACGTGGTGTGAATTTACACCCCAGCTGAAGCAGGAAAGGAAATACATCCTGTGTAGTCTGACAGGAGAGCAAGCAAAAAACATACACTCCAGAGATGCTCGATGGGGCTGTCCAGGATTGATCCACCCTGTGACCTCTGGTGAGACAGAGAAACTTTTCTGTTCTCCAAAGCAAAGGAGTAGCTTCTTGCATTGGTGAGTCTGAATTGTTGTTTTCCTGTACATAAATCAATAAACTATCTCTAAAAATATTTCCTGCTTTGTGCCACAGCATTTTTGTATTCTTGAGATTGGGAGCTACAGCTCTGAGAAGGACTTAATGTCTCATTAACAGGGGAAAATATGGTCAAATACTCCAAATGAATCAAAGCAAAGTGGCAGGAGCAGGAGAAATAAAACATGGCATTTTCCCTTGCTGCAGCTTCTCCTTGCTTTTGGAAAGTAACTTGTTTTTTCATAATCATGTTGTCAGTGCATTTCCAGGACCAGTTTTTAAAGCAGAGTCTCATTAGACCTGTCTGGTCTTTAACACAAAACAGTGTCTATTTACACTACCAATGGTTTGAAGCAACCTTCAAAGACACTTGCTTAAAACAGACTTTCCATCCCCTAATTAAACCTTAACAATCCCTTGTAACGAGCAACACATTTTTTCCCAAAAATTGTGTATGTCCCAGGTCATGTCAGCACTGAAAGGAGAGGTCATTCCTGAAGGACCCTCCATCACAAACATCTGAGACGAGGGAAGGCACCAAACAGCATCTGAAGAAGCTGTGATCCTCCTGAAGTCATGGAATGGTCTGAACTGGAAACCTCCAGCTCATCTCATTCCACCCCTGCCATGGGCAGGGACATCTTCCACTACTCCAGTTTGTTTCAAGCCCCATCCAACCTGGCCCTGAACACTTCACAGATGGGAGCATCCACAGCTTCTCTGGGCATCCTGTGCCAGGGCCTAACCACCCTCAGTTAAGAATTTTTTCCAACTCTACTTTTTGTCAGTTTAAAGCCATTCCCCCTTGCCCTATCGTCCCAGCCCTCTTGAAGCCCCTTCAGGGCACTGTAAGAGGCTCCAGCATCTCCCTGGAGCCTTCTCTTCTCCAGGCTGGACAACCCCAGCTCTCAGCCTGCCTTCACAGCAGAGGTTCTTGAGTCTTCTGAGCATCTCTGTCATTTCCCCTGGACCTGCTCCAACATGTCCACACCCTTCTTATGTTAAGGACTCCAGAGCTGGATGCAGAGCTCCAGGTGGGGTTTCAAGTGAGGCAGAGGGGCAGAATCCCCTCCCTCATCTGCTGCCCAACTGCTCTGGGTGCAGCCCAGGACAAGGTCGGGTGTCTGGGCTTCAAGTGCATATGGCCAGCTCATGATGAGCTTCTCATCAACCAACACTCCCCAGTCCTTCTCAGGGCTGCTCCCAATCCATGCTCCATCCAGCCTGCATTTGTACTTGGATTGCCCCCACCCCTGTGCAGGACCTCTTCTCACAGTTTTGACATCTCCTGGTAAATTAGTCCCTGGTGGAGGCAAGTGACAGCTGTACAGCAACACAAAATTTGCAAAGCTCCTCATTTATTGTTAGCAATGTTGTCTTATGTAACTGCCAAGCAACATCCTCACCCTGTTTTACCTGAGTACCCTGTCTTGGGAGCTTTTTGCCAATCATGCCTCAATTAAGTTTAAATAACAACTGTATTTATTAGCTCTAAAAGCTGTCTTTCTCTTTCCTATACACTGATTGCTGAATAAGTTAGTCCACTGAAGTAGATGTAAAAAATGAAAGGCTATTGTAATTAGTGTAATATCTTTCCAAGATAAAACCATAAAAAGTGCAGTTTCAGACAGCTGTCATCTCCTTGGCCATTCTGCTTATTATTCACAGACAAACTCTGATATCTTCTGCATATTATGCAGTAAGTTTACATGCAATTTCAGTGAAAATGCTCATGGAACAGGATCTCTATCTCAGAATCTAGCCATGAGGAAGAATGGAGCTTGAAAGTCATTTCAGACCTCATTTTCCCTCAGTACGGTCATTGTCCTAAATAGGAACACACAAACACATACTGTTTTTCTTTAGAAAAAATTTATATGAATTCAGTGTTCTTATATAATAGGCTAGCTATGACAGCCACTGAAAACTAAAATCCTCTTTTCCATACAACAGTCAGAGTATGGACAGAAAAAAACAAATCTAAAAAATGGATGCTCCAAGGGACAGAGAGACTGATTATCTTCAGAGGTAAAAGGGTAAGTGCTGTCACATGGTACAAAAGGAACCGAGAAAATTCATCTGAATACTCTTTGGAGAAGAAGCACTTACTGGCTAAAGATGCTGTACACTATGTAATGCAATTACTGTGTGGAGTGGGGGTGATACCTCGAATGAAAGCTCATTCACAGGATGCCTGAATATCGCAGAAAGGCAGCATCTATCTCTTACACCTGGGATTCTTCTAGTGATGGCACAGATTCCCCTGAAAACACCCACAGACTCACAGTATCACACGAGGTAATTTAGGACAGAAGGGACCTCTGAGGATCCAATGCCTGCTCTAAGCAGGACTGACCTCACAGTTAGGAAAGGCTGCTCAAGACCTTTTTTTTTTTTTGAGTGCTCAGTATCTCCAAGAAATCTACAGTCTCTCTGGGCAACCCAGGAGTTTCTCTGACTCCAGCCTATGGCTTATCTTCTGTTAATTCACTGTGCACCTCTGGGAAGTGTGGTTCCATCTCCTCTGTGAACTCCACACACTAGACACTCTTCTAGGCTGAACAAGCCCAAATCCCCAGCCTCACCTCACAGGGTAGTTCAAAAGCATGTCTCCAAAACCTCCTTCCAGTGAAGAATGACAGGATCAGAAGTCCTCCAGTGCTGAGGTTTACAAGCTGAAGAGCCTCTGCAAGGCACGTAAGCAAAGACCTCCCCTGCCTAAAGGGCTGCTCCCTGACAACACAGAGCATCTCTGCACGCTCCTGAGGAGTTCAAATTACAGCAAGAGAGGCATTAATAAAACCTTTAGGAATATTTCCCTTACTAAACACCTCTATAGAAAAGATACAGAATTGCTGAAAACCCAGCAGCTTCTTTTCCAGTAAGGTTAGAGTTAGCAACTGGGTCTCAGCTGCCTTCTCTGTTAAGATCACTCCTCTTGTTCACACAAAATATCTTTTAAAATCTTCTTCCATGGGTTTAATCTGAGATCTCATTTTCCTAAGACCCCACTCATCTTCAATAATACCCAGCAGAGTGGTTCTATCACTACATGTAATTATGAAAACCAAAGCTGTTACAAAAGCCACAGTTAATTACAAAAATTGAACGTGGCATTGAAACGATTTTTGCTTAAACTCACTAAGGTAGGTTTTTCACAATTACCCTAGAATAGCACATAGCCTAAGTAATTATTGAAGGGCTCTCCACAGAGTAAAAGTAAGTGTGATGCTCTTCTATTATACTTCTAATTCTGTCAGAGTAAGATTAACACAAAGTTCATGCACCTACTAGAACACAAAGATTACCATCCCTTCACACAGGCTGAACAATACAATTTACAGATTTGAAAACCTTGTGGAAAGGTTGGTGGTCAAAATCTAGTTTAGGATATTTACTCCTTTGAGTTTTAGTTTAAAACACACTTCTTCTTTCAGATACATCCCACATACTGTCAGGGCTTTTCTTTCTTTTCCTTTGTTTCCAGATTATATAAGAAATTCATTTCATCTTTAAAGAATAGTTTCTACCTTTGTGAAGGAGTAAATTATAATGTCAAGTTTCCTCAGTCAGCATACCTGTACAGCAATTTTTTTTCAATAAAAATAACCTTTTATTAAAGGTTTAATTGTATTTCCCAGGAGACTGATAACAGCCACATCTCCAGCCATCTGCAGGCACCACTACAGACTGATGCATACTCTGAACATTCTTCTCAACACTTCTGTTCTGACAATGGGACCACTAATTTCTAAGTGCTTAATTATGTCAAGGGCAGGAGCCCAAAGCCTTTACCCATGCTGAACTTCAAAAGTCTTAACAAAAATTAGGCCTCAGGCAAATCATTAGTAAAATTCAAAATCATAAGGAAATTATCCTTTCCATTTTTAGCACAAAGAATGGATTACTTCATAAAGACCTATAGATAATTCATTTAAATCTCACATGCCTCAGTTTTAGGCACAAGAGCAGGTTAAGATGCTTGAACATCCAGCACAGATCTCCAAGCTGTTGTGTTAGTGGTACTTTATTGCCCAACATAGCAGAACTGTATAATGGAAGCAGCTACCAAAACACTTTATTTTATAAAGAACTTCAGTTAGTTCCCAAATTATCTGCTTTAATGCCATTTCCAGCACATTAAACCCTGGGGGCTGGATGGAGGAATCTTACCCCTGGCCTGCAGCCCGTGCCCACATGCCTCACTCTGCCCTGGCAGGCTCTGCCTCACTGACTCTGGCACCAGCACACAGGGGCTCCAGCGGTGGCTCTTCCACCTGCAGAGGGAACAGTGAACAGAGAAGGGCTTAAAACTGGAAATCAGGGAACAAACCTGAGCACAAACTCCACTTACCAACCATAATACACTGTGGGGACTTTGCTCCTCACACAAGCACCTGACAACCAGAAACTGGAATTCAGATGCCAGCCTTCTTTGCAAGGCATGTTTCAAAGTCAGCTAAGATACACAGGGAACAGCTCCAGTGGGCTTTGTGACCTCCTGCTCTCATACAACTGATATAGTTCCCAGTCTGCTTTCCATGCTCCCGGATGTGCCAGCCATGGGAAGCAGCTTTCCATGGAACCAGGCAGAGCAGAGTGCTGTGTCCCCTGCCTGGCACTGCTTTCAGGCTCCACACTCTGCTCCAGGACCATCTCCTGTGGGATGTGCAGGCTGGAGATTCATATGCAAAGATATCATGCTTTTCTGTTTACTAATATTGCACAACAGATGGGCCACAGAATCTTAATGAAGAGCAGTGAGGAACTGCTCTACTGTATTATTTGTCTAATCAGAACTTTCTAAGTGCTCACTATTCACTGGAGTGAGAGTACCAGGGGAAAACACAAGAGTTTCTCCAATAAGCATGCAATTATGATTAAGGCACTCTAGGGCTTGTGGTCCCAAAATAGCTTACATGGATTTTTAGATACAATGAGGGAGAAGTTCCCAGTACCAGCTTCCTTACACACATTAGACCCTGAGGTTACTATTTCTAGGAGCTGTGTCTGTTGGTGCTTGTTCTGATGATGCCAGATCTATTGAAATCTCCAGTTTGAATTCTACTTTCACACATTTTGAAAGGTATATTATTTGTTTTAAACTCTGCATTTTCCAAAATAATGTTATTTTCTGGTGAAAACTGTGCAAGAGACAAGTGATTTCTAGAGAAGTGGACACCCCCTAGAGACTGATCCCAAGCTAACAGGTTTTACCTGTACACTGGACAGATGGGAACATCTTCACATTCTCTCTCCTCATACAAGGTGTCTGGACATGCCTGTCCCCCATTGGCAGAATCCTGAAGGATAATCCTGTACCGGGACTGCTTAACTGCAGTGGCATTGCCTGTAAAGCAAAAAAAGTTGTCTTTCAGACATGGCTTTCATCCCAAGTTAGTGATTTAGCTGCCTTGGTTAGAAATATGTTCTGTTTCATTTATATTTTGAAACTATGAGCACTCTGTAACATTACTTCCTTTGAAATTACCAGCAGTTCAGCAGGACAGCAGCTGGAAGGATGATAAATCAACAGCCTAAGAAATGCATCAAAAAACATCTATTTAACAGAATACCAAATCAAGTAAGAAAATAAATAAATAAGAAAATAAACACCTTAACTGGGAAAAAGAATAAAAACCGAAGAAACCAACTGTCATAATGGAAGGCTTTGTTTCTGAGAACAGATCCTGGTGGTCTCAGGCTGCTACTAGTAACCCATCTTTATGGCTCTAGAAATCAGAGGTGATAACTTCCTGACAGGAAAACCATTGCAACCAACAGAGGCTAACTCTCTATTTAACCTGAGTTGATGCAAGACCAATCCATCTAAAAACACACTTCACAAAATCCATGGTGCAGAATGAAGCAGGAAAGACAAGAACAAGATTTATCTATTTGTCTACAGCTAAAGCAAACACAGTCCTTGGCTGTGTAAGTGGTAAGAGCAAACTGAGAGCTGGTTTAACCACTGCATATGGCATTTGTCCTTCTCTGGGTACTGTATTCACACTTCAAAAGCAGAGCTAGAAAAGTAAAAAGGGATCTCAGGGAAACTCCTTAAAGGATACAGATCATGTAAAAAGCTTTAAATAGTGGACTTCATCAAATATGTCTGAAAGGGTAAAGCAGTGTGCCGACTAGCCCACTATGAGGATGATTTTTACAGCTCAGAATAAGAGCAATGTGGCAGCAGCAAAATTACAATGTAGTAGAGTAGAAGGAAAACTTAGAAGTCACACCATGAACACAAAGTACAATCACAGATCCATGAAAAATGAAAAACGTTGGCTTTAAAAGTACCAAGTCATACAAGCTTCCACTGGGACATGTGCCACCACTGTGAGATCACTGCAAAGGGACACTGGACTGGCAGGAGGCTGCTGCCCTGGGGCAGGAAAAGCACATCCAGAGAGATCCCTCTCCTGCTTCTTTCACACCACTATCTGAGGCAGCTCCAGAGCTGCCTACAGTCTCTCTCCTTTCACATGCCTGATATGGTGCCTGTAAAGCCTCACAAAGAGCCTTCTCTCAAAATTTAGCCCAGAGCATTGCTCCTGGAAGTTAAACTGTTTTATCTTCTGTCCATTACATGAATAAAAGAATTTATCCCTGTCACTCAATGCATACCCTTTACAAAACTGTAAGGGTTTGCATCCATTCTGTCTTCCCCTCTCTAAACCAAGCAAACCCAGTCCCTGGTAGGTCCAATTGAATCCCCTCTCATTGCTCACTTTCTCACAACACTGTGCCCAAGGACCTGCAGCCTCCCCAGGGCACAGCACAGTGACACCCCAGGGGTCTCACATACAGCATGCCCAGGAATTTGACAAGCCTGGTGTGAGTTTTAGTACTTCTAACTGCTGAATTTCATTCCTTTTGTAGTCCACTGTGTTTCCAGAGGTGCCTGAGGCCACAAAGACTATTTAGGGAGCAGAGCACTTGACACACAGAAGAGACCAGGAAAGCTGGAACTCTTCTGCTTGGAGAGAAGGCTCACAGGATCTCAGCAATGTGTATTAGTGCACTACAACGGGCAGTAAAGGAGACACAGACAGACAATTTTCACTCTGATATTCACTGTGAGATTTTTCAAGCAGCTGAGTACCCATTTAAGAGTGATTTAATTTAAGCCACTATTCCTCAGCTTCCTGATAAAAGTTTAATGTGTCAAAAATCTACCACTTCCCTTAATTAGAACAGCTATGCTGTTAAAAAAAAAAAAAAGGAGATTAAATTTATTGGGCACAATTTGATCTCAGTAAATCCTTACTGGCCAGTTTATTACAATCTGATTCTTGAAATGTTTGTATCTTGAGAAGTAACTTGCTCTTGTGGTAATCTACAATTTTCTTGACCTTTCTTTTTGGAGCAGCAGAGGTGAGGGGGAGAGTTTAGGTTTGGTTTGCCTTGGTATTACTGAGTTTTAGTTCTGTAAGATCTTATTTCTTACCCATTAGATAGTCACTGGATTCTCTGGCATTACTTTACTGCTTCATCCTTACTCATACAACCTCACTGACATGGGAATAGCTACTCAGTGGAAACAGTCCATAGTACATTCCTCTCCTGGCTGCAGACAGGAAACAATAGCAACAACTGCACGCTGTCCATGCTGTGCTTCCCCCATTTCTCAGAATCTACATTTCACTCAGTTTCTCCTTATTTTTAATCCACTTATGCCATTTTCACTGTCTAATATCCTCTAGCTTAGTTTGCATTCTTGATTTCTTGTTCCTAATCTTTGTGAAGCAATATGACAATACAAAGGGAAACAAGATCCTGAACAAGTCTGACAGCAAGATAAAAAAGAGTTTCTCTAAATGTGTGTGATGTTCCTCTTCATGATTTGAACCTTGAACTTGCAGAACACTTACAGGCTTACATGTTCTTGCTGCTCAGTGCTTCTGGTTTGCTATCAACAGAGTTTCAGAATAGAAATTACAGTCCAGTAGGGCTTCAAGCCCTTTGGACAGGTTTTCTTGGAGCCCCCAGGTCTTCTGCACTACTGTATGCAGAGAACAAGTTCCCAAGAGGTACAGATACCAAACCCTGCAGTTCGTTGTTTTATTTTTAATGTCTTGAGATATTGCCATCCTTCCCTTCCAAGAATTGTGAACTCTATCACTTTATGATGATATTCATTCAAATTATCTACCACCATTAGAATCTTACCCATTTCTTTCCTATTAATCAGTACCAAATCTAAATGAGCTTCCCACAGTAATTTTCTCCACCTCAAGAAACTAAATTATCCTCAACATTTATTGCACCTTACTCAAACCCCATTTTCAAAATTGAATTTCCTCACTGGCTTTTCTATAGCATTCCTTACAAATGTTAATGAGCATAATTTTTATATTTCAGTTAAAATTGCTATAGTCTGATTTTTCCTGAGTACTAGCACTGTGGAAGATTGTCCTTTTAAAGCCAAACTCATTTCCAGCATTGACTATAACTGTTTGCCATCCAGAAAAAAAACTCCAGCCTCAAGGTCTAAGGATAATCTTTATTTCTCTGTCTTTGACTTTGCTGTTTGAGAATTTTGGGGATGCCTTACCTCTGTTTCCACTCCCACATTCTGCGCCATCAGCCTCCATTCTCCTCCCTTACAGTGCCATACTATTCCTATCAGCCCACTCTTACTCCTCCCTGGACCTTGCATCCTTCTTTCCTCTGTCTTACATCCAGGGCTTCCATGCCCAGGGCTCACAGAGCTGCACCACCATTCTCAGGTGAGGGACAAAATTCCTTTTCACTCCTGGAACATGTGCTGTATCAGGTCCAGCTTCCACAGAAAACATCCCACTTCCCACTCTGCTCCTGACTGGATGCAAAGCCAGGGTCTGGTCAACACAAGATTCTGCTCACACACAAAAAGGAAAAATTTTCTGAGATTTTCTAAGATTTTAGTCACCAAAATCAGTACTGTCTCCAATACCTTGGTGGAGATAAGAGCTCTTAATTCTTTGGCTTTGACCAGCTCTGGCTGTGTGTTTATGAGGATTGGAAGTGGCAGATTGTGGACTGCCTGACACAAGGTAGAGGCTGTTGGAATTTCTTATTGTGGCACACCATGCATTTTATCCACTTTTACACCATCTCATTTCAAATCTGATTTAAGGCATGGGGAAAAAATAGGACAGCTACTATCTAACATTTCATGTAAACTTGTTTAGAGAATTAAGTAACTGTGAAATTTTTAACCTTTCTCCTGGACAACCAATGCCCTGAACAGAAGAGGTATTTACAGGCACCATCTATTTTCAGAAGGAAGATGAAACATGTTATTTATTGTTAACTGTTTGCTTTTTTTAATCTCCCTGTTTTAAATCTATGCTGACAGACCAGGGAGTACCTCATCCATGCTCAAAGCAGTTACCTCTCCAGACCACCTTCACCCCCAGGAAAGCAGGTGAGAGAGGAAAATCTACCTGCAGTTCATTCAGACCATTTCATATCCTGAAACCACCCCACTGACTCTTTGATTCTTTTTTCAATCCATCCTCAAAGAGACCAGGTAAAACAGATACATTACAGAAGACTGCAGTAGACAGTTGCCACCTGTAAGTATCTGAACGGCAGAGAATCAATAACTTACAACAAATCTCCCTGCTCCTGCTCCCCAACAGGTGCTTGGATTCAGTGGCACTTCCTTTGTGAATTATGTTGTCCATCCATCTGTTCCTGCCCTGAGTTCAGCGCTGTCTGCACCTCTGAGGCAGGAGATAATCTTCTGCCACAAGACAGACGGTTGTCTGATGACATTTAAATGTAGGGAAAATGTCAGCTTTTTTATTGGGAGATGGTAAACTCGGATGCATTTCCTCAGATAAACTACAAACAGCTCAACTGCTGCAGTTCTGTGTAAAACTGATTTAGTGATTCCATGTTTGTCTAAGTTCTGATCTTATGCTGATACGCATTTAATTTTAAATCTGCCAGGCAATACCTGCTCCTGCTTGATCTGATTAGTAATTCACCATCTGTATATTGCTTTCATTAAATACAACTTTTCTATAAAAAAACCACAACACCCCTAACAACTCACGTAGGTATAGTGGCTTTGAAATTTCATTATAGTGCTGAGGTTTTAATTGTGCCATGCAAATGAAAAAAAAAAATTAAAAAATCTTGCAATGCAACCATATCAATAACAGATTTAGCAAAAAACAAACTCCCTCATCTAAGAAGTTTTAATTTAGAATTATATTAAAATGATAACACTGCCAAGGAGGTTAAATAATTAATTTCTTCTCATTTTAATTGTAGACTATTATTTAATAAACAAAGTAATTTACCAGGTAATTTATTCTACTCCTTCATAGGCAGCTCATTTAAAGTCTAAAAATAAATTGCTAATTAAAACAGGATTCACTGTTTTAGAAAGCAACTCATTTTCCTGTAAAATCTAACAAGGACTATGCTAAAGCATTCACCAAGAATCTTTGAAGGACAAGGAAACTACCAGCAATAATGAAATATTCTGATAACTGAGCAGACTTTCATCTGAACAATTAATGAAACACACAAATTTGTCAGAAAACCCAACACTAGATGATTATAAAGAAACTTTGTGGTACACTCATTGTGCCTCAAAGTTAACCAACAAGATCAAAGAGATGTTTGGCCCTTGAAAAACCACAAAGAACAGGAGGTACGTGCACAACCCTGTACGTACACTCAGGCTAATAAAGAAAATTAACATTTCATATGTAAGCAATTCCATGTGCAGCCATATAGCACAGGGGCCTTGGAGATCTGACTCTGGAGGCAGAAATCCAGAAGGAATTTTTTTCCAGGGAAAGAGGATTAATATCTCCAAACCTGTTCACCCACCCAAGAACATCAACTCAAAAGTCAAGGTCCAAAGTCCTCAAACTCATGCAGATGAATGCCCTAAAAATTATCAGACTGGTGTGAGCTTCATCTGCCGTGTTTCTATGCCAGTGCTCTAATTTTTCCCCCAAGATTTGACCTCCTAAAGGCTTACCAGGCTGACAGGCTGTGGGACAGGGTGTCCACTCACTGAACAGTGTCACAACACAGTCCTTCCTGCAGGGCAGGAGACACGGCCGCACCGCCTCCGGCCGGACGGACTCCGGACACCTGTGGATCCAAACACAGATAAAACAAAATAAAAAATTAACACTGTGGGAAAAGATTTTATGCCTAAGACTTTCAAAGGGCTGTGAGCCATACCAAAGACACTACTCCTGGCCAGACCAAGCCTTATTTTTCTTTTCACTCATGCAACTCAGCTGAATTTAGTCCATTTCAAGGATTTAAAAAATAAATAAAAAATGGGGCGCTTAGCTTGATGACTACAGGTTAAATGTAGCCCTGTCTGTGGCATCAAAACTACAAAGCTCATGGGAGTAAAACAGATATATTTAATACCAAAGAAAGTGAGCAGTTATGATTATAAATTAGTCCTTCAAACCACCTGTCTGTAAGGGCTGATGACATATTCCTCAACTTTCAACCTCCAAGGAACACAAAAATAAAAAAGAGTTTCAAGTGCAGTACAGTACGAAGAGCTCTGTGATTTTCTTCATTCATTTTTAACTCCTACATGGAAAACATAGCATACATATTCTAATAAAAGTTTCAGACACAGTTAATATATGAAGACTTGAAGAGCAGAAAAGGGAAATTTTATGGGATCAGTCAGATCTTACATATCAAGTGGGTTCACAGGAAGAGAATTACTCTTTCTTACTCCTTATTAATTTCTATGTAAAAGACCATTCAACAATACTTAGCAATAATGCATGCAACCCAAAATGATCCCATTTGAGGAAGGAATGTGCCAGTACTCTGTACGAGGAAAAAAAAAGTTAAAACGATGATTCAGCTACTTAAGTGTTTAAATATTTACTCACCCTCTTCTGATCCATTTCCTCTTACACCAACTCAGAAGTAGAGGGGGGCAAACAACTATTTCAGGCATTACATAGCTCCATAAACAATGTGCTTAATTAGGTAAAGTTTGAGCATTTCAATGCATTTGAGACATACAAGAATACCAGATTTCTTTCCTTTTATTTAATTAACCCCATTAACCTCAAGAATTTTAATTAACTTTACTGAAATCAGCACAGCCTGCTTACACAAACAGCATTGTTTTGAGAGTTACAACAGGAAAGGAAACTCAGTTCTAAGTCTCTAGACTCATTAATGGTGCAAAAATAATTAGCAACATCTTGATTTTTCGATATTAGGGAAAACATCTGTGCCACTTATTTTCCTCATTTAGTAAAGCAAAGCAAAATTTGGGATATTTCTACTGCAGAATACGTAATTTTGTTGTGTTGCTATCACATTATAAAAGTTTATAGACCAAGCGAACAATACAGATCACACATATGGTACTGCCCTACTGGAGTGTAAATATAATGCAAAATCTATTTACTTTTTCTATTTTATTACAGCACTGCTAATAAGGTGTTGCTGAAGATTATATTCAAATGTATTTTATATTTTCCTCACACCTGTCCTTCAGGGAAAATATTTGCAGAAAACTGTAAATTAGACTAGCAGAGGAGCTACAGCAAAAAATCTCCACCACAGAAAGCACGCTTTTTGCCTGGATTTACATGGAAAGTTAAAAAGGGCTGGATATTTTTCTTTACCTGTTACAACAGTGATGAAGCAGTACCTGTACAGCTAGTCCTGAAATGAAATTATTGTCCATACACTTGCTGAGAATGCCTTTATACACATATATTTTATAAACAAACACTAACAAGCTTTCTTTAAATACCTTTTGGGAGTGACCTGGCCAGAGCTGCTCCTCCTGCAGAAGACTTTCCTTGTCTGAATGCCCACCCCACAGGGGGCATCCCCACTCCAGCTGATGGTGGTGTTGAGGGCAGTGCCCAGCACATCTTCGGAGCAGGAGCTCCAGGGAGACACTTCCCAGAAGAAATGCACGCACGGGTGCTCATTGCAGGCACGCTGCTCCTGCAGGGCTCCCTCAGGGGGACAGGCTTTCCCACCTGGAAAGGGTCAAGACAACACCATATCCTCATCATCATGGCATGTGGCAAAAGGAAGATGTGGAAAAATTTAAAAAAAAAAAAAATTAAAAAAAAAAAAAAGTCAGATTTGCACAATACCTCCTCTTTTCCACCCCCCGTAAAAAATAAATAAATAAAGCTTAAATAAAGCTGTTGACCTTTATGGCTGCATTAACAGCCTTCTAAAATATTGTTTCCTCATTAAACTAGCCTTGCATAAAATTGTATTCCAATGCATAATGGAAACAGAAATAGGCAAAGTGTATTTCTGAGTTACTTTATCAATAACTCCTACACACAGCCAAGTTAATTCCATTTAAATGCCAGTATCAGTCAGCAAACATGCAATCAGGTTTAAAGACAAATTAAGCATTATTTTGATGTTCATTCTCCTTGCTATTCTCCCAAGAAGGAACATCTCTGTCTTATATTTGTACTCTATTCACATGTTGCCCTAAAGATGTGAGCAGCAGAGGAAGCTGAACTGTAATGACAGCAGGATGCATCAAATGACACCCAGGTCTGCAAATCGAGGAGGAGGGAAACTTGAAAAACATCTTTTGAATATGAAACCTTCTTCACTTCTCTGAAGCAACATCCTTCAAACTCATGTCCAAAGATTACGCTAAACTGCTGCACTTTGTCAGCAACTTGTGACAGAGTCCCAAAATCAGGAGTTTGAAGAGCCTCCCCAGAAGATGTGACAGTCCAGCCAGCAGCCTGAATTCATCCATAAAAGCAGATGATCCTAGCTCAAAAGCTATGGAGCAATGCAGTGACATTTAATAGTAAGCATTGTCATTTTAGGAAAAAAGAAGGAAAAATTACTAAAATCAAAACCATTCTCCTCCAGGAGGGACAATCCAGGCAACTTGGGACACAGCCAAAGTGCTGCAGGTTTTGAAAGAGCTGAAGTGCTGGGGACAGATACCACAAGGCACAGAGCACATTTACACCCTACTAAAATCAACAGGAGATGAAGGGATGTCCAAGGGATGCCCATTGCCTTGCAGGACTGACCTCCTGAAAAAAGGCAAGGCCCCAGTGGCCACAATGAATAGCAGTGAGAAAAGAAAAAGAGATAAACTACCCAACCCACTGGATAATCACGCCACATTACCATTCATCTTTTCATGAAAATGGACTGTTCCACACTGTGTTCAGTCTCAGAAATGTTTAGTATGATGATGGAATAGAAAATGCTCCAGGTAGCTTATTTCCAGAAGAATTTGACTTGGAAAGAAAAATACAAACCTGCTATTTTTCTTGTCTTAAAAGCAAATAATAGTAACAAGCAAATGGCAAAATGCCTGATCCATTTGTAAGGAAAAAAAACAAAACTAAAGAACATATCCAACTCGAATTTTGAACTTCCCAGGGAAAAATTAGGGTGGCTTTTTTCAATATTATCTTAGTAACAATAAGTTAACAAAGGTCTCCTAAACAAGGCAGATTTAACTCAACATTGTACGAAAGGGCTTACCAAAACTTGTCTCCAACACTGCAAGCAGGAGATGCTGTTTTTATAAAGACCACAAGAGTCTGGCCACTTTCTGCATTTCATTGACAACTCGTGTACAAAGAAAGGAGGACCTCATGCCTACCTAGCCATTTACAGATATTTTTTTTTATGATGTTTAGCAGTTCCTATAATTCATTTTACATCTGCTGGGAGTATCTGCTCCATGATCTCCTCTTGCACCAAGTTTCAGACATTTGCTGCATAAAGAATTATCTTTTAAAATCTGATTTAAATCAAGTCCCCCAGGCTTCATCAACAGCTTCCTGGTTATCATATTCTGGGAGCAGGTAAAAAGCTTGCAGAAAATGACACAAAATCTCCATAAGTCTTCCAACAGCAGAGGCAATAAGCTGACACTTGCTCCATTAACAGAGGCCAAACAAAATGGCCCTTGCAAAGGAACCAGAGCTTTGTAGAAGCCAGGTGCTCAGCTGTGAGCTGGGTATGAAACAGGTAGAGAGAGCAGGTAAATTAAAATTGTCTTAATATTGCAGTGATAATGGCATTAACTCCACTTCCACTCTCCCAAATTTCCATCACTGACTGCACACAGATGCGTGCAGCAAATTATTATTGCTAAAGATGTACAGAAAAATACAAAAAATTGGATTTTAACCGTTAATTATTCCTTCCTGAGAAACTTCAAGCATTCAATTCAGAATATACCGTTTTTTGATTAGTGCCTTTCAGGCTGAGAAGATTGTGCTTCTGTACTTCCAGAATTCACTCCTTCACAATTTCACTCTTGTTATTCCATGTTTGAGCTGTTATTTGGATCCATTACTTCCATGGAAAATATGAGACCAACTGTATTTTCATTTTAATTATTCTCTAGCTCACAGACTTTTTTAGTAGTTGTTATTATCATTCAATCAACAATTATTTTCATCCTGAAGAGTCCCAGTTTTCTTCACAAGTGCTTATGAGGTTGTTTATGTGAATACAGACCTTTCACATGAGTAAGGGTTTGCAAGATCAAGTCCTTATGTTAGCCCAGACTTTAATGATAATTTACAAAATAGCACTTAACATCTTGTCCTGGACTAGATTTGCATCCTAAAGTGTTTTGCTGCTGCATTAACTGCACCTAGTTTTGGCACTAGCTGGTATTTTGTGTCAACGAGGGTTTAGTCTGTTGGACCTCTTCACGTATTATGAATTTTTATGCACTTGATCCAAGACCTTTCAAATCCTGTATGACAAACCAACACATTAATTAATTATCATATGTGTAACTATATTAGAAGACTACATTTCTAGTACAAGATGGTTTGTTTAAATAGCTGTATCAATGATGTTAATATGTAATAGAGTTAATATGTAATATGTCCACGAAGATCCAGAAGAAATGACATGTATTTATCAAGAGCTATTGACTTATTACAACAAGCAGATCAACACATTCCAGGTCTTACATTAAAAAAAAAAATAAATAAGCAAGTCCTTTCCCAATTCCTCGTTTTTCACAGCTCACTGGTTTTAAATCATTACTGATATGTTCCCATATAAAGACACTTGCATGACAACTCTGTCATGCAGCAATTTTACTGGTGGAGGATGGAGGATGGAGCTGTCCAGAACCAAATTCACACCCAGAGGCTGAAGTAAATAGTTTTGAACTGTGACAGAATTTCTCCAAGTGACACATTGTGGGAAATAGAAAAGGTGTAAAACTTTCAGAAAGCTGTGTGAAAGCAAATCTCAGGGTGGAGGAAAGCAAGAATGTTGAAGATGCAAGGAAAAGAAACAATAGAGCTGTGAGCTGTGTAGAAATAGGCCTTAGAAGAATATGTTAAGCAAGACAGTAGAAATATGTAAGCTTAGTAATGAACCTTTATCCACTGTTTTAAGCTATTACAAGCAAGCATTGTTCAAAGCAAAAGGTATGTGCAGCTTCATTAACTGGCCTAAGCAAACACTTCTCAGCTTTTAATATTCTGCTATTGGCTAGAAAGTTGTTAAAAGACTCTGTAACAAAGAGAACTTGGTCTGCTGTTGTTAGCAGCTGAAGCAATTTCCATCTCCCATGCCTGGCTCTCTAAAATGAGACTGATTGTGATGGAATAAAGCTTCGAGTCAGCTGCTCCAGCAGTCCCATCCCATTGTTTCTGTGTGTATATATACATATAAGAGAAATGATCCAACAGCACATGAACTCCAGCCCATCAAGATCCCTTAGTCTCTAGGCAGAGACAAGCGTTCAGTATTACCCCTGATTCCCGAGGAACTGGGATTAGCTCTGATCTAAACACAGTGTGGCTCAGGAAAGGAAGTCAAAGCCTGAAAGGAACAGCGATTATCCAGAAATGTTCAGCACTCACCCTCGGCTGGCAGGGCCAGGATGGACCTGCTCCTGCTCTGAGTGCCCTCGGCGTTTCTGCTGGAGCAGGAGTGCGAGCAGGGCGACCACGGGGACCACTCGCTGACCACGCAGTCCCTGGCACAGGGGACTTCACAAGCCACCAGCTCGGCATGCGGAGGCTCTGAGCACAGGTGATGTGGTGCTTCCTCACCTGGAGCAAATGAAACAAGACAGACGTGGAGGGAGGCACAGCTTGGTTCAATACCCACGGCCTGCACCAAACAGACTGACTTCATGTCAAATATCCACCTGCCCATGGAGGAATGTGCTACAGAACAGCATGTGGTGAGGCTTCAGGCTTCAAAGTGTAATACTTGAACAACTATCTTAAATATTTATTCAGGAAAACAAAGAACAAAAAAACGTGTTTCAAGCTCAGTGTGTGACATCTTGGCTGCAGTCCACTCTCTGAAGCAGGTAAGCGAAAGGAATGAGATAATTTCAACAACAGAAAGCTGTAATATATCAACAGAACTAATGATAATTGCCCCATATTTTCTAGCAATCACTACAGAGCTTATTTTCCACACTACAAATTGTGCAGGTCCCCAAAGAAGTCAGGTTTATTTTTCCTGTAGGCCAGAGAAGTAGCTGGCAGACGTTTTGGTCCTTCCCCTTCAGCCTCTCCAGCACGAGCCACTCTTATTTCTGAATCTTGCTTCTCACCCAAAAGCTAGGGAGATCTAAAATTCTGCATCTACTGGGTCACCACCATCCAAGACAGAAATACTTTCTGCTGCAGATGAACCAAGGCACCTGGACCAAAGCAGACCTCCTGATAAGAAGCATCTTTCCAACTAGAAGGACAGTGGGGAAAAACCTACCAACCAAAAGTACTGCCAGAATGAGCAGGAAAAGAAGACACATGAGGGATACCATGTGGAATACAACACAGGGAACTATTGCTTTTAGAAAGGAAAATAAAATAAACTATTTTCTTAAATAAGAAATTTGAGTAATTACATACAACTTACAAATTCAAAAAAATTTATAAAATATAACTATTTAACTACTGAATTACACCCAATGTCTTAAAAAATGTATTTGAAGCAATGAACAGTCATCACTGACTTTGCTACACTGTTCTATTATTTAGTGTTTCTGGGTTCTCAAGAAACTCCAGCTACATATCTGAAGTTTCCAGAAGCTCAACTGTTTATAAACAAAAGGCTCCCACCACGTGGTACCTTCTCCTCTTTTGCCCTTACAATAGTTACAGGCCTCTCCTTCAAGGTTTCTTTAATTATGAATCTAGGAAAAAAAAAACCATAATGACTATCCAGGCTTAATTATATGTAAGAAAAAAAAAAGAAATTATAATGGCAGAAAGTGCCTCTTTCACCTCGTGCTCCAGGAACAGGCTCTGTAACAAGGCAGCCCAGGAAGCAATTATAACTGGGAGGGTAAAAAACCGTGCTGCTTTTACAAGAGCCCACATCTACAAGTGAGTAAATAAGAGAGGCAGGCTGTGAGCACATAAAGCTGTCAACAGCACAGTGCTATTATCTGCAGTTGCTTCCCTAAATGACGACAGGCTCATCGCCCTCGAGGCACAGATAAAACTTTTCAAGCGTATTATGAGAAGGAACAGTAGATCCAGCAGGCAATCAGACTGCAAGGTATGGTTAAAAATACTTTGGTTTTATACTCCCTTTCCTTTGTGCTCACCTGGAACAGCTCAGTGTGCCCAGTCTTTGCATCACCCACCTCGACACAGAGCCCTCACCCATCAGTGCTGCAACTGGCATCCCAAGGAAAACCAAGCTGAATCCACTTTGACCAGCCCCTGTGTCACCACTGCTGCTTTGCATGCTCACCTAATGCTGAGAATTACCTTCAGGAAAAAAAACTATGTGAAAATAGCAAATAAACCTATAATCCTTATTCCAGCTGTCTTCCCAAGTCACTTCAGCGTCAAAATCCCTGCCAACGTTTTGACAGCTTGTCTGCACAGCAGCAGGTAATGGCAGGGCAGCCTGGGCAGGCTGGTTTCAGGAGTCAGTGGCACTGCAGCATCAAGAGATTACATGCTTTGGTGAAGCAGGGTGAAACACTTGTCCTGCTCTCCCAACACTGACAGGGAGCACATGGACAGCACCAGGGCTTCAGAACCAGACAGGATGAGATGGGACACTGGCCCTGAAAGTACGAGCCTCTCCCCTCCATGCACAGCACAGGTTACCTGTTACATCAGGACTTTATGGCCAGAGAGTGCCATGATGTTCATCAGATTCTGCATTTAGCCCAATGGTTTCCACCAGTCAGACTGTGTTATGGATCTAAGCATCAGAGAAGAACTACTTGTTGAAAGCCAAGAGAGCCTTTCCACTAATTTAATCATACTTCAAAAAACCCAACCCACTCCCCTCAGAAGATGATTTAAAACACTTGGAGCCCCTTTGGGGTGGCTTTTTCCACCCATAAGCTCACATGTCACATATTGTGGGGTGACCACTCTGTGGGAAAGGGAGGCAAATTAACTTTTAACTTCCTCCTTCCACGTTTTCTTTTCACACTGAATTTACAGCAGGTGACAGCGACAGCAACACTGCAATTCCCAGTTCCTGGGCAAAGAAAGGAAGTTTTGTGCTTCGTTAGAAAGAGTTTACCACCAGGTGCATAAAGGTACAATTCAACACTTACTTCGATTTACTTTATAGCTCCATTCACCGTGTTCAGGTTTAATTACTGCCTTCTATTACTGTAGAAGGGGATTTTCTTCTGTACCAGCTGCCTGGCAGAGAATTCTCAGAAAACTACTGCATACTACAAAGGGAGGTAATAATCTTTCATTTTCCATGAAAAATACTAGAACAGGATATAGCTGAAGTGTGCTTTATGCATTGTCACAGATTGAAAGGGAATATTAAATTCTCAAGAGCTTCCAAACTGTCCACTCAGTACTTTGAAGGTGTAATTCTTATCTCACATATGGCTGAATAATCTTTCTAGATCTTTCCATAATCTTTACATGCACAAGTGTGTTCTATGGGGCCAGATGGAGGATCCACCCAAATGATCTGAGGGAGCTGGCAGAAGGGCTCACCATACCACTCTCCATCTTTTACCAGAAGTCCTGGCAATCAAGGAAAGTCCCAGAGGTGATTGGTGACTGGAGCTGGCAAATGTGACACCCAGCTACAAGAAGGGCTGGAAGAAGGATCCAGGGGATTTTAGGCCCGAAGTACCTCAGTACCAGGGGAGGTCATGGAGTGCATCATCTGGAACGCTATCACACAGCACGTACAGCACAACCAGGGGATCATTCCTGGCCACCATGAATTTAGAAATGCAGTTCCTGCTTAACCAACCTGATCTCCTTCAAGAAGACCCACTTAGGGTCTTCTCCTTCTAGGTGACCCACTTAGTGGATGAGGGAATTGCTGTGAATGAATCTATCTGGACCACATCAAAGCCTTTGACAACACTTCCCACAGAATTCTCCTGGAGCAACTGGCTGCTCATGGCTTGGACTGCTGGAGTTTGCTGGGTAAAAACCTGTCTGACATCCAGTCCCAGGGAGTGGTGGTGACTGGAGTCACATCCAGCTGGGGCTGTCACCAGTGGTGCTTCCAGGGCACCACTTTAACTTTTCACCATCTTTATTGAGGATCTGGACAAGGGGACTGAGGGCACTCTCAGCAAGTTGACAGAAAACATCAAACTGGGCAGGAGTGTGGATCTGCTGCAGGGGGACCTGGCCAGGCTGGATCAAAGGGCTGAGCCACCTGTGGGAGGTTCAAAAAGGCCAAGAGCCAAGTCCTGCACTTGGCTCACAAAACCCCCAGGCACCTCTCCAGGCTGGAGGATTCTCTTGGAAAAGCACGTGTGGGTGCTGGCAGAGCACAACCAGCCACCATTCCTGAAAGCACAGCCCACACCACCCAGCTGCTCAGCTGCCTGAGGTACAAAAACTGAAGCAGCACCCTCAGCATCCCCAGCTGATCCCTCTCACATGCTCTTTATTTCTTGCCTTAAGCACCGATTGTTCTCAGCCTGGCTGAATGCTTGCTTTCCTAAAAGAAGCTGTAGTTAAGAAAAATGCTACAGTTTTCTATTCAAAATGCTTTATTGAAAGCATCCTGACCAACTCTAATGGCATTTTTTAAACTGATTGCCTTGTACTTGAATAGCTTAGTGATTATAAAGCTAAATACTCAAGATATACCCAACAGATAGCATTTTATAGGAAAGATTTAATCCATTTTCTTTCATGTCAGGGTGTAATAATTACAAAAGAGAAGATAAGCACGGCATTTTTGTAAATATATTTGCTAACAAAGTTGCTCATTACCTAATGTACTGGTCTCTCACTTGAATTCTTTAACAAGGTAACAGAGAAGCACCATTCTGAATAGAATTTTTCATTCACTTAAAAGCAAGCTAAATTCTTCCCAACAAGGGAAACAAAATAAGGAATGACCTAAAACCCTCCTTGAACTGAAGATCTTGGGTGTTTTCCAGAAACTGAATTTTATTTTTTTCATTGTCTTTTGCATTGCAGAAGGAGAAGCCACTCTCACAGTCCTGAGTAATGCACTCAGTGATGAGGCACTGAACCAACAAAAGAATGTTTTGCTTGGAATCAGTCCAATAATAAACTGCACCTGTCTGTTTTACACCCTTCTTGCACCTCTAGTGCATTGTCTCATTCTTCCCAGTGACCTGTTGTGCCCATCTCCCGTGACACAGCTCTTAATTACTCCTGCCAAAGACATCCCTCCTGGCTCAGGAAAAAGGGAATGTCCACTGGACACAAGACAACTAAGGCAGCAAAAATAAAAATCCCATCAGGCTACAGGAATCAAAAGATCAACTCAATAACAAACCAAGTGTTCTCCTTTTGACATTCAGTAATATAATACCATGCTCACTTTTAAGAAAGAAAAACTGCAAAGTCACTTTGAAGTTTTCATGTTTGAACATGTTTGGAGTTTCAAGTGAGCTCCATGATGGAAAAGGCCCAAGACAAAGGAATTGCATTTCAGATTGTTCTGCACTGCTACCTAGAAGTTCAGAAAATTTATTTTTTGCACAAGTGACTGCTGCAAAAATGCTGCATATTTAATGACAATTACCAGTTTGCCATCAATATTTCTCCTTGTAGCATTTCAAATTATTCAGTGGAAATAATGAAGCTGTCATCTAAAATACTACATGTATCGTAAAATTTTACGTCCCACTTAAATCTCAGAAAAGAATGACAATAAACTTTGATTAAATACTTGCCTGTAACAGAGTAAGATGTCAACAGGCAGCAGTAAATTCAGAGGGATTCCTATTGACTGCATGCCAGTTTGCTGAGAGCAACTGCACGCAGAGAAACTGTGTGCTGGCAGGATGCTGTCCTGGGCATCTCATCAACTAAGGAAAATGTTACATCTAAACGCAATAACAATCAAATTACAATAGGAGAAATTTCTTATAACCCTCCTGAATGTCTTCATCTCATCACAACATCACAGATTTATTTTTTTCCCCACGATGCACAACCAGCTTTAGAGAAGAAAGCGTCCAGGGCTTGCTGTGCTCAGTGCTCATCTCCACAGATGAATGTCACACTCCACTGAAATCCTGGCTCCTGGCTGACTTTGCTTAATGCCAGTCAACAGGTAAGAACACTGGAGAAGAGAGGTGTCAGTTTGTCAGGGAAAGCAGTGGGGTATGGAATAAATTTAATTGCACTGGTCCATCACTATTATCAGAGCCCCACAGAGGGGAAGGGGATGCAAAAGAGATGAAGAGGAAGGGAGGTCGAGAAAAAGGTGAAGCTGTGAAATAGAACAAGGTTTTCAGGACAGACAAGAGGAAACAAACACAAATAAACCAGAATATTCTTTGTGGGGGAGGAAAAACAAGAGAGATGTGACAATCCTTGAGGTTTTGAGTCAAAAGACTTGGTCAAATGCCACTACAAAAACATTTTTAATCACATAATGCTCAATGAAGAAGAAAGAAATAACAATGCAGGAGAGTACAAGGAAAAGTAAAGACAAAAAGTACAAAAAAGGAACAGATGCAATGATAATGAATATGGAAAAGCAATGTATGTCTGGAAATATGTTACAAAATCTCCATAAAATCTAAGTCTCACCCAAATCCCACATAACTGACCACAATCCTGTCCCTTATCTATGTCCAAGCGATCATTACAGAGGTTACAAGAAAAAGATGATAGTGTAGAAAATAAAGCAGTGTCTGTTTTTCTTCCCCATACATCTTGTACTGCAATTTGGACTGTTTATCCACAGTTCTTTTCTCTCTTTATGAAAACGCACTTAAGAAAACTCCTTTGTGGCTCCAAGGAAGCTCCACAAACAGCTCAGCACAGGAGGGGCACGTCAGTGAGCAGCTGCCAGGCCTGCAGAGGAGGTCCCAGAACAGCTCAGTGCAGCATCTCCACTCTCAAGGTTAAACCAAGCAGCACACCTGCACCAGGTTACCCATGGAGACACCAGCTCTGCTGCTTCTCCTACCCCACACAAGAAAGACAAGTTGTCACTTCAAGGAATTGGCTGCACCTTCACCTGCTGAGCCTGGGCAGAGAAGCAGAATTAGCTCTACCTCGTGGCTGTTTGCACAATCCCTCCCAAAGAGAAGAGAAATTGCTCAAGTGGCAGGTGAAAGTAAACATGGGTTCACTGCATCCCCAGAGAAAAGCAGGGAAATTCAGGCTGCTGCTCCTAATAATTAACACAGCACAGCAATCTGAAAACTTGAAGTGTAAGAACATAACATAATCCGTATTAGTGTTCTGCATGACTTTTTTTCCCTCTATTTCTTTCCAATTTTTTCCCTTTTTTCTCTCCATTATCTCTCCTCCTTGTAAATGAGGGAATCTACACAGGTGGGTTGATCAAGACTGATTACAATTAAGATTTATTGTTGAAATTGCTGTATGGTATAATTGAAACAGGTGTCCCTCTATTTCCTTCTCTGTACTGCTTTGTTCCAAATGCTAAACAGCAGAAAATATTGTAGAAAGCAATTACACAAATCATTCCAATGTACTAAAATATTATAAAATATATGTATCTTTTCAAATCTTTGAGGAAAAAAGTGTTAGTGGACTCAGTCATTCCAACAGTGTACAGAATCCATTTCATCTTATATCTTTAAATAATAATAGGCAGAATAATTTTAGTGGAAAAATTCAGGTATTTTTTGTTCAGAAAAAAAAGAAGGTGGCGTTTTATACTCAATGCATCACACCTGTGAATTTCCAAACATTTTATTTTTGGAAACTTCAATCTCAAAACTTGAAAAAATAGTTATAAGGGGCTCTCTCATTACACAAAGAAAACTAATTGTGCTCTCACACAGCCGCTGACCCCAAAAAGAAAACTTTTGTGTTCATACATGGAAAAATGTAAAGCTTTTGTACCTGCTGGTTTCATTACTATGATTTTTCTTCAGATTATGCTACTCTTAATAATGGCATGCCTTGCTCATTTCCTCATAAGCATGAGAAACCTATCACTGATTGTTATCCAAGTGATATTCCCAAAGTAAATTGGCAATTTGTAATGTACTGGGAATAGCAGACACTTTTTCTCTTGTAGCCCCAGAAACCATCCCAAAAGTGAGTTGGCATTAACACAGGACACTGAAAATTCATAAACAATAGTGCAGCAGATGAGGTTGATCTAAGTTGGCAAAAGTCTTGTTTTCAGATACAGTGCATGCTAATGATAATAAATAACTGGAAATACCATCTGGACTCTTTAAAAAACATCTTTCTCCAAGTCTGCAATTGAATCTCTATAAAAAGAGGATCAATGCAAAAGAAAATGAAAACAGTAAATTAAAATTAGATTTATGCCAACTACTTAAAACTAAGAGCTCATTTAGAAGCAGTTAACACAAAAATGTGTTCTAGTTCAGCTGCAGAGTCTGGCCTAAGCTCATAAAGCAACTCTGAGAGCTCCCACTATCCATCAGAAAATGTTCAGAATCTGCAGGACCAAATACTAGGCTATTTTTTATTTTTATTATTGCTACTATCTTTTTCAATTTTGTCTCTAATTGATCCACAAATCTCAGAACTGAGCTTTTAAAAATTGCAATAAAGAAAATACACCCCGTACCACAGATGATCATCAGTCAGGGGTCTAGATGAATGTCTGAGATCTGTTCTTGACCAAAACAATGTGAACACAAGCCATGACCTTCGGATCTTGAGGAGAACTTCCCACTGTAGAGCCAGGTTTAGCCAAGTAGCAACTGTGCATGTATAGTGCATTAGACATTTTTCAGCTGGGTTAAGTTACTTCTGGCTAATGTACCCTGACCTCTGCTTGAACCATTTCTACATAATAAAGCTGTGAATTTTAGACAGAGTGTTTAATTCCCACTGTATTTTGCATAGATCATTTAGTACTTAAAATGGGGATAAATCAAATGTAGGAAACACAATATTAACAATATTTTCTGCATGCTTCCACTTTGCCTATGAGGTGGAACTTTAATTACATCATTAATAACAATGCCTGCATTTTCAGTCAGTAGTGCATCACTCCTCTAGTGCCATTTAAACTGCATTTGGTCTCTAAACGGCCCCACCCTCTGGAACTGGTTCACTGATTATATTGGAACAGCAGCCTCACCCTGCTTACATCTCAGCTACCAAGGCACCAACAGGAGAATTTAAAGGTAGGAACCATTCATCATGACCTAAAAGGGTTTATTTAGAAAAGCTTCCTGATATTTTCTCTCTCCCGAAAGTTTCTATAGATTCAAAAGTGACAGTTGCTTTCAGGAAGAAAACAAAACAGAGCAAAACAAAACCAAAATCCATCAGTGTTTTTTTCCCAATTATTCAGCACCCTAGCTGTTTTAAACAGTTTAAAATAAAAGTAGGGTGTGTGGGCATCAACAGCTGCTTGGTTTTCCCAAGTGACAGAGATAAACGTGAAGACCATATCAAAAAATGTCCAAAAAAAGGTCAATGCCAATGCCTTTGTAGTGTCCTCATGGTGCACCCTGGGCTCACAGAAGGAGAAAAGAGGGAGGTGACAGAGGAAGGTAAGGTAAGGGAAGAAAATCCAGGTGAAGGAACTGCCTTTGTTGTCAAAATGTCACCAGCCTGGGGCTGTCTCAGAGAGGCTGAAGGACCATGTGCTGAGGTGGCAGCTCAAACAAATGATATTTGCTGGGTTCTGTGCCAGCAGCTGCCCTCCCACACTGACCTGGACCCCGTTTGCTCCAAAGTAAAAAGGAAAGGACAAAACAAAAAATGAACCCCAAAGGGTCCGGATTGATACCAACCAGTCATCCCCTAACAGATTTTCAAGCTCCTGTTGGAGAGCTGCTATTTTAACCTTGCTACCAGATTAAAGAAAAATACAGAATCAGTAAGTGGAATCAGATGAGCATACCTCACCCCATTTTTAATCACCCTGAAGTGTCAAAGCTGTCAGGAGACATTTGGACATGCTTTGCACATATAAGAATAGAAACACAAAAAGCGAAGAGTATCTGGCTAAAATTTGGTTTACTACCACTAAATTTCTTTGTGTGAAAAAAGCAATAACCTCTCTGCAACTTAGAAAATATTTTTGTTCTGATTATTCAGCTATTAAAATAGGAAAGTGTCGTTTTATGACAATTGCTTTCGGCAGGAGATATTTTACACTTATATTTGCAAGGAATAGGAATATAAGGAAGAACAATATTAAAACCTTCTGCGTTAATCTGTATTTTCAAAGCTAAGCACATTTTGACAAACTTTCTAATAGACGCTGTTCAAAATTCATAACATATATAAGCATGATTACATTATTCTAATTTATTTTCTCTCCCCTCATGCACAGCAGTAAAATTTTACCTTTGAACTTATATTTATTACAACTTTCACTCTATGGAGGGCATGCAGGCACAGAAATACAATAAAGCTCTGCTAATTCCATACATTATTGAAATCCTAACAGTGCAAATGGTATCTTACTGTCTTCATGCATACTTAAAATTTCAATCCAAAACCTATTCCATTAAAAGGGATGGTTAAGCAACAGTATGTGTTTTTTATACATTTGAAAATTACTGTAGCAGAATTATATCTTATATATTCAGAAAAAAAATATGTAATACTAGTGTTTGTTTAGGTGTTGTAAGCAAAAATTTGATAGATGCTAAATTATTGAGAGCTCCATCCATCAAGACTCCTAAGCACTATAAAAATGCAGAGAGGTGAAATGCTAGAGAATAACCTTTGCTTACCCATGGGCTGCTGTAAATTGTGTCTAATTCCAGCAGTAAAAATCCCATGACTTCCCCAAACTGTGAAGTGTACAGCTATGCAGGGCCACTTTGAACTTAACAAAGCACAGAAGGAATTTAGACCGGCAAGATCAGGGGTCACCTATAAAACAATGATACCCGGCCAAGGAAAACATCAGGACTAACACACAAGAGAAATTTGGGGCATCTCTTAACCTAGTGGATAGAACAGCAACTGATCCAGCAACCCAGGTGAGGGAGGAGCTCCTGCAGTCAAGCAGATGACAAAGTGTAAAAGTTGACTCAGACTGCAAGTGCAATATTGGCACGAGCTCCTTTCTCCTCGCAAAGGTCACTGCGCACATTAGCTCCAGCTCCACTGATTAGCAGCCGAGATAGCAGCACTCACACTCCTCAGAGCCATCAGCAACACAGACAAGGGGGTGACTTTCTGCATGCCATGTCCTCATCACTTTCCTGGTAATTGTTCAGTCACAGATAAGGCACAAATAGGGGAAAAAGCAGCAGAACAAAGTCCTCTGAAAACATTAACAGAAACAACAACAACCTTTATGTTTGGCACTGAGGCATCAAAAATGATAGCTATTATTACAGCTGTAATTACATGGCTGGGACTCAGAGGAATTACATTTTGCTTCCCTTGAAACACAGCCCCGTGTTTGACATCTAAACCCACAGGAAGAGGTCTCCCCACCATGGCCAGTTTGCAGAATGCCTGCAGGACCTGAAGACACGCTGCTGGAAATGGGAGCAAAGGGCTCCCAAACTCATGGGGTCCTCCTGGAGGCAGACAGTGCCAGGTCTCAATTTTGGACCAAATTTAAGTTATTGAGCCATTCTGTGCCACAGCAGCCCCAGATAAACAAGTCAAATCTCACCTTTACATGAATTCCCAGCACCAAAGTGCAATGCAGGGAGCAGTTCACCACAGCAAACTATGATGGTGTGACTCTCCTGCATGAAGGTGAACTTTCAGTATCAGCTATCCTAGCTACAGAGCCAGAATTCAACAAAATCCTCCAAAACAGGGCCTCAAACATGTCTGGTTTACAGAGGAATACTCAGTTTTTATAAGCAAGGAGATAGGTTTTTCTCTGAAACCAGATAAGCAGAGCAAAATTTTTACCTGGTCTCAAGCAGATAGTTGGAATGTATTCCATTACGGACTTTAAGTCACCTCACTGGCAACACAACCTCCCAACATATTGAAAATCAGCAGGAAATGTTGAATTAATACATATATCCTAACAAGCACTTCTACAGCCATGAATGTTTAATCCAGTTTTTCACGAGCTGACACAGTCCCCCATGGCTGCTCTGTGGATTGGAAGCTTTGAGACAAGGGAAGAACTAGAAGGCAAGGGCTGTGGAGCAGGGGACCACAGAAAATCAGTCAGAGGGAAAAGTCTCTGGAGAAAGCCCGGAGCAGAACACGCACAGCAAAAGAGGCAAGGCAGAAATGTTAATAACTGGAGTGGGATGGAGGAGGGAGAGACAAGCAGGAAAGTGAGGATCCAAGAAGTCAGCCTCTCTCTTCAGCAGTTGTGGGGTTACATCTGGATGATGTGTAGGATACTTCCCAGCAATATATAGATTTTAACACTTGTGTGCTGTGTATACAAAGAGATGCAAACAGAATGAATTTTCAGACAGTGCAATTCTGGCTGACTGCACAGGGTAACTTATTACACACTGGAAAAAAGGAAGTTCTACACACCTTTGGGGTCTTACCAATACATCTTAATGTTCTGGACCATGACAAATGATTGGATAACAACTCTTACTCCCCTTGTCATCATCCATCTTCTTAGGAGGCTTATTTCTTCAAATCCTGATGATGAACCTTCGTAGTCACTTATCTGAGCAGTGAAAATTTATTGCCTTTACTAGAAAATGAAATTTTCTTCCAGGAGAACTGCACTGGACACAAAAGGGCAAATTTCCCCCCTGGAGTATATGGATGCATTTTCTTTCTCCTTAGTGGAAACTGTATACATTTACCCAGTGTCAGGATTTCGACCAAAGGGTATCTCCTGTGCTAATAAGAATGGCTAATTTCCAATTAAATAAGCTTATAGATCATAGAGATGCCCTAATGAGAAAAAAAAAAAAAAAAAGAGGCCACATACTAATCCTGCTTTCACTGCACATATTTAATAGGGCTGCCAAGGCAAAGTCTCCAAAATACTTACTAATTACACTGGACTGCCTCCAGCTGCTGTCACTGCCAAGGAATGGGCAAACTTTGCAACAAACCAACCCACTAAGAGTTCAGAGATGATATTATTATTTTGGGAAAGCCTTGAAGGGGTCAAGAAACAAGAGAATAAAGCAGCTCAGGACTAATTTGGACAGAAAATAGTCTGTGGACTTTATAAGCAGCTGCAGAAAAATATTTTGGCACAGCTGGGAGCAGCTCCCAAACATGCAAGGTGCAAAAGTACAGAGTAGATTCTCCACAGCATCATTTTGGACATAAACAAACACTGTCCCCAGCAGTTACAGAATCTGTAGTGCAGACTGGAGTGCAAAAGGAAGAACAGCCATAGGGCAGAAGTCTATAAACTCTGCTGAAATGACCCATAAACAACTCTTTTGCGTGTTCAGTGGCAAGATATGGTACCCCAAGGGTGGTAGTTCCCAACACAGGGAGAGCCCAAACACCAAAGGATGACTGGAAGACCTGAAGGCACATCACAAAGAAAATCAAGCTCCTACTTCTGTCAATCAATAATGAGAATTAGCAAACCTGAGCAGGTGGCATGTGACCCTCCCAAGAAATACCACCAGGAACAGTCTCTGCAGCCTTCTCACCAAGCTGCAGTTGAGCCATGAGGAACCTCCACTCCAGCTTTACAGTGCAAGAAGTGCCCAGAGCGACACCATAAATATTGATCACAGTGCTCATTCCACTTCATTAGCCATGGAGCACACAATGGCTCCCGAGGGAGAAGAGAAGGCAGGACCAATTTCAGTCACACTGCCACACTAAAATGCAAACCTCATGGAATATTATTTTAATTACTGCTGCTTATTCATGCCAATTTCAGCCTATTAAAAAAAAAAAGAAAATGTTTCTGGACAGTCAAAACTCTGAGCTGCCAGAAAGGTACATCCACACTACATGAATCAGCCCTGTGTAATGATACCCAAGAGAGCTCTGCAAACCAGCAAAAAGCAGTTTTTCAGCCCAGCACCTCACCCTGGGCTACTCAGAAACACAGGTCATGAACCAGCAGGGCTTTTGCTGCTGCAGCTGTGGTGTTTCTGAGCCACAAACTGGTGCCTGGCAATGAAGGGGACCTATAAACTCAGTGCCTTATTCAGACTGACTTACTGTGGTGGGCTGACCCTGGCTGGGCTCCAGGTGCCCACCAAAGCCACCCAGTCACTGCCCTGTCAGCTGGGCAGAGGAGAGATTATCGTGGATCACGATGGAAGGTTCATGAGGTGAGTTAAGGGCAGGGAGGGATCACTCACCAGTTACAGACAAAACATTCTCCACTCAGGGAGATCAGTTTAATTACCAGGATAATGAGAAATAAATCCAAATCTTAAAACACCTTCCCCTCCTCTCCAGGCTTCACTTTAATCCTGATTTTCTCTTCCAGAAGCCACCCCTGTAACTCACTTGCTACCAAAACCTTGCCACTCAAAGCCAATACACCTACATAGTAAAGTACATAAATCCTAAACCATTTAACCTTCAAAAATATATGTCTGGGAACCCTGCCAGAGAATATTTGAAAGGGATTACAGTAAAGGTATTAGTTGTCACTTAAAATTAAAATATGGATTTCAATTGAAACTCTATATAAGGGGGACTTTTCCACGCAAAATCCGTTAGTTAGCAACCATGCTGAACGAAGGGGAAATTGTACAGTCAGCTCAGACTACACAGGGCAAGCTGATATATTTTAAAAGCTACATTTTTATCCACTGAAATAAAACATTTTACTTTCTTATTTTTCTACTTTAATCAGAATATAACCTCATTAAATGACAGTGTGTGAAAAGAACATATAAACTAGAAAGAAAATATAAAAACTTTCTGAATAATTTAATGTTTATTGCTTTTAGACTTTGATATTCTGGTCTTTACTACTTAAATGCAGTTTAAATGTATTACTTGCCACGGCCTTTATGTTAAACCCAGTAAGTCTGCAATTTGTGATAAAACTCCTTATCTCACTCTTTCTGAACCTCCGCAGAGATCCAAGGTTAATTTGCAGATAATATTACTTCATGAAATAATTATCTCAGTCTATAGTACTTAAAATAGCTAAATTCAAGGAAGACAGTTTAGCAAGTAAAGCTGTCAGGGCAGCAGCATGAGGCTGCTCCCACAGGCACACACATCCCCACCTGGCAGCACCTTCAGTGGGGGGCAGATCTGGGCACCCCACATCTGGGGCAGCCACTCCTGCAGAACTCAGGACAAGGATGCTCCATGAAAATCAGGGATCCAGCCCCATCCAACCTCCCCCTCCAAGGCAGCTCTGCCTTCCTCTTCACAACCCCTGCACCTGCTGAAAAATTACTCTCTCCAGCCATTCTTTCCCATCCTGCTAATTTTTCCAAGCATCCTCCTATTAAACTACACCAATATATCCATTTAGTAAACATCCCATTAACCAGGTCAGCATACAGTGTTCACAACGTATTATGGAGCAGCACCAAATCAGTCACAGAAGCAATTATGCAATTTTAGAGCAGACAACTCACTTTAATCTTCATATGGGGCTGGAGATGTACATGCCAATGTTCATTCACAGGACTCATTCATTTCCAAGTATTGTATTCCATTTGTTTCACCCTCACTTACACGGCCCTCGTGTCTTTTGATTTGTAAGTTTTGTGGGCTGTCAGAAAATATGAGCTCAGTGCTCCACTCCTCATGTCAGGGATTTTTTAATTGAATTTAAGGGTATTTATACACTTCTAGTGCCTGGGGGCAGTGGGAGAAGCTGAGCTAAATATTTAGAACCAAGACACAAACTGTTACTCATAGGTAAAGGCTTTATAAAGCCTTACCTATCAGTAACAGTAAACAAGCATTAAAAAAAAAAAAGACAAAAAATACACAAGAACAAACATTAAAGAAGTGTAGATCTTTCCAGAACTATTTAAAATAGGTGGTTGTAGAGAAGAGAAATCAGAGCTAAGAATCTGGGATACTACAGCTACAACACAAGGGGGAAAATATGCCTGGTAAAATCCCAGCTTTATTCAAAGACATGCATTTCTTGAAGCATCTTGGGAAAACGGGATGCCATATAATATTAACAAACAAGAACATGCTCTGTCAACCACATGCAGTACCACAGACATTTTGAAGACCTAAATAAATTATGTATTAGAAAACCTAGCCTAGGCTGAATTAATTCAGACTCCAATGATATAAATGAACAGCAGTAGTGGAATTATTTCCCTGGGACTTTAGTCATATATAGCATTAAAAGTAAAGGCCTTAAGATAGTTACTGATAGGCAAGAAAGTGCTATCCTTAGATCTATGCATGCCCAGGGAGCACTCTGCCCAACTTAGAGTCTTAGAGTTTCCAAGAGAGTTACCAAAGCACTCAGCTTTATTTGCAAGCACCATGAAATGGAACAAAAACACCCTCTTGGCTCAAGTCCCCTTTGACACAGCACTAAGTGTACAACAAACAGTGCTGATGTGGTATTAAACTTGGGAAATCACTGAAACCGGGGCAGGGGAGGGATGGGGATTCTGCATTTGGCAACAAAAAAATGGAATTTGGTTTTTACAATATACTATGGGCAGCCAAGGCCCAGCTCCTCCCTGTTTCAAGAACTTATAGAGCCTTTTCTACAGAATTGCCCAACACTGGTGAAGTTCATGAGGACTTGCCAGTTCTGCTGCATTTTCCCTACAACAACGATGTGGTTGTTTATGTGACATGCACAATGCCAGTAACGAATGGAAACAATCCCCAGATCAGGGACAGACCCAGGTACAGTACCAGAGGAGATGTGGAGAGGGACCGGGTGAACCTCGCACAGCTGGAAGTGACTTTGTCCCTCCAGCAAAGCACCCTGGGCTCACCCAGACCCAGCAAATTCCCTGCTCACTGGCTAAGAGCAGATAAAGATTCTCCCTCCTTCCAGAGAAGTCACTTTACAACTTTACTCCAGATGCAGTGCCTGAATCCCCACGGACAACACTGGACACAAGATCAACCCAAGAACTTTGTGGGATTATTTTTTCCTTCTCAGGAATATGAAAGGAAAAAGCAGTGCTGTCTGTGTGCTACTGCCCCAGTCCATGTGGGTGTGTTGGCTCATTTTTACCAGTTTTTTTCTTTTTCTGGTCTTGATATCCGAGGTCAATGTGAGGGTTCGTTGATAACAACCATCAGGCAACTGATGGCAAAATATAAACCTTGCCTGTTAGAAAGTAGCTGGGCAAATTCCTGCTTATGGTCCATGTCTCTATGGGAATTTTTTAACAAAGCATCTGTTTTAAGAACCATGACAAAAGGTGACACTAAAATTATACAGTAGGGGAAGACCAGGCTTCAAATTGCAGAATGCATCCCAACAATCCAGGATGATTCTGTTTCTAAGGAAACTCCACCTCATACACATATATATATATATATATATATTTCTCTCCATAAACTTGGCTCTGACATTTACAAGCTGCCTAAAGATACATACTGAACAAGCTGTTTATTTAGAAAGGGACCATGAAATATCTTATCCTGTTACTTGTTTAACTCTCCTAAACAAAGGCAGTACCTAATTTGAGGCAATTACAGCCGTACTTCATGCAGACAGAAAGAAAAACACCGTACAATGGAATTTTAAATTGTTCTCAATCTCTTCACAGAGCTAATCTCTTTCTCAACTCACTAATTCACATTCACTCCAGCACTTCACAAAAGCTATTTATTAAATACGAGATTCAATTCACAGATAAACAATTCAATAATGTAATCTACACTTAAAATAATAGCTTGGCTTCAAAGTTTGGGGGGAATTAGGAGTTTTCCCTCTTTATAGCTGTTCTTAGCATCATTTCTTGTCACAACTTCAGAGCTGAGGTTGTGTAATTGAGGTCCTCTGAACTTGTTTTCCACACGAGGCAGGATCTAGGTGAGGACGGAATCTTGTCCCACAGAACTGACTGAATTCAGTGGGAAATCTGCCAACAGGGGAATGCTGAAGAGCATTTAGGAGGCACATCTTACAGCTGTTTTCCACGCTCTCCAACTTCTCTACTACTTCATCACATTTTTCTCTTTCCATTACTACCACCTGACTAATCACAAATTGCTGCCTAATGAAGAGTGCTGGCATTACAGTACTTAATTAGAATTAAGAGGAAGATTTACTTTAAAAACCTGACTGACCACTATGCCCCAGAGCCAATCTCAGTAGTGCAGAACTACCCCAAAATTTCCACGTTCCAAATTCTTAATTAAAAGTTTGTCAAAACTTCTTATTTTATGGGGGAAGCCTTCCCCTCCAGCATCCATTAACCTCAAAACAAGTGACTAAATTGTTTTTAAATCACCTCCACTTCATAAGCAGATGATAAAAAGAAACTCAAAGAAAGTACAAGACTTATCTTTCATTTCCACTCAACAGCTTTCAGAACTACTGTACAAAGGTGGCTCTCACAATCACTCCTGTCCAGCACCAAAGGAATTTCAGCTGCAGAAAAAGGTTTCTGTAGGGCCACCCAGCAGGGGAGGATTAAATTACACAAAAAAGCCCTGCTTTTTTTCCTCCACTGAAGGGCTGTGGTCAGAGATCAATGTGAGCAGCTGTCTATTGAAGTTACTGGAATTGTTCTCCTATTGGAGCCTCAGAAGAAGGTTGGTGCTGGCACCCAGAGCACAGCACAGAGCCAGACCCAGGGTGCAGCTCCTGCCCCAGGAACTGGGAGCTCTGAGACCTCCTGGCTGCTCCCAGCCCTTCCTCCTACTCCAGCTCCTCCACATCCCTCCTCTCCCTCACCTCAATCCCTCCTGCAGACTGAGCTGCAGGGCAGCCCCAGCCCCGCACCCCCACTTCTTACAGATATTCACTACCAGTCTCCTGTCTATTTAGTTTATTTCTACTTCATACGGAACCTAACTGGCTTATTTTGAAGCATTTTTTTCTTACATGAGTCATATCATGTGATTTGCACTCCATGCCACTAAACCTCATACACAGAATGCAATAAAACACAGCCAGTCACTTCTTTACTCTAATGATCTCCTGTTTTGTTTAAGCCTTTTATACTGTTCTATAAAAAAGTCTTGGCTAAAATAATTTTGAAATGTGAATTGGGCAATTTTTTCTCTCTCTATTAAGAATTTGAAAAATATCACGTGTTCCAAATACTATTTTCTGGCTTGATTCAGCCTGGCAACCTAAGAAAATCAGAATTTGCCATCGTACAGTTTATCCATCAGCTGAACAAGAGAAAATCTTGAAACATTTTATTAATTAAGCAAAATGCCTTAGGGACTCCACTTGGGATGAGGAGGATAAAAAGATGACATAAAGCACACCCATTACTTTTATTCCTCAAGAAGCTGTGAGTTTTAAAGTTATAACATAAATGTTCCCAAATCATGGTCAAGGAGTGTGGCTGCCATCTATCACATCTACATGAGAAACCCTCCAGTAGAAAAGCCACGAAATCCTTAACCCCCTTTGGAACCGACTTAGTCCAAGAAAACAGAACTCTTACGGATGAGATGAACCCTCACTGTCACTGCTCCTTCTGGTACGTCAAATTTGCATTTTGTCATTAGGAATACTTTTCAAACAGATCCTTCCAACCTCCTTCTCTTTCATCCTCAGTTAATTTTAGAACTTGTCATCAACCTACCTTTTTAACTCAGTTCTAAAACATTCTTATTTTGCTCACATCTTTATCTGAAACAGAGTTCCCTAAGAAATAACCCCCCAAAAAGAATATGGGCTACATGTACATAAAGTTCTGATTGGTTTAAAGAAAACAACTATGCAGGTATTTTGTGCTTCATTTCGGTGAGAAATCAGGAAATCCTGTTGGTACTTACAGGTATTTTTCTAGTTTTGTACTGAAACAAAATGGGGTTTTTGTCTGCAATAGGACAAAACCAAATAAAACTCTTGCACCATTTCTTTTCCAGACTTAAAAAATTGGCTGTAAATACTTCAGCAGTTACAAAATACAATACAAGAGCCTTATTTCAGTCTCATAATCAAAAGATTAGAAATCATCAAACTCAATAAGGCATCCCGGACATTAAAAGCAGCTTATAAAAAACCGGTTTTAAACTATATGTATGCACTAGCCTGGTACATAAATGCTAATCCTTCCATGAAGTTTCTTCAAAGCACTTGCACCAAAGTGACAGACCCACAGGTCACACACACCCCCCTGCTCTTTAGGTAACCTTTACCACAAGCTCAGATCAACGTAGGTCAAACTTATTCCTTAACATTTAAAACAGAAAGGGCAATACAGATCTTGCCATATTAACTGATGTTTATATTTTTCTTAATGTTATAGCTCCCATTTCTGAAAGGGCTACCTTGACCCTTTGTTCCTAACCTACAAGTGTTTGAAGCTCAGGTTAATTTTTGAAAAACATCAGTGCCTGTTGCTCCCTCTCAGTGCAAGTGGGAGCTGGGTATTTGAAAATCCATCCCCTCTCTGCTGAAACAGCCATGGGGAAGAAGCAGCCTTTGCTCCAATCATTTTAGCACTGCTCTGAAGTCTTGTAAAACATCTTCTGGGGACAGAGGGTATCAAAAAGGAGCACAAGATGCTGAAAAGAATCATGGTTTTGCATAGCAATCATTTGAGGGCATTCTGCACTGACCACAAGCTCACACTTAGCCGGCACAGAAAAAATCTAAGTTCACAGGTGGTTGTAATACCCTATACTGACAGCACAGGAAAGATGAAAGCTGGATTTATTCCTGATAAACTCCACTGCATCTTCATCAGCCCAATGTGAGGAGCTAAAATTACCACTGGATGCCAACTGTAGCTGACTTCTGAGTGACTGACACAATACACACCACCAGCCACAGCTTAGCTGGAAATCATGCAACACATTTGCATTCGAAGATAAAGAAAATAAATCAAACTGTACGCAAGTTTAACCTGACAGTTCCAGCCCACAACCTTCCACCTGTCCAGCGTTAGATATTTGAGCCTGTACTTTAGAGAAATATTCCTGACTACAAGACAGTTAATTACACACATTTTGCTACTACAAGAATAATTTATAGACTTTTCCATTTCTGTCTTCCTTGGCTGGTGGGCCACATGTTTGCTATAATCTTGAATGAAGCAAAACTGGTAAAGTGTGACTAAGCAGAGAAAGCTCTGACTTTCCTATGGCTTACCTTAAAATTAACCTGAAGCTGATCTTCTGCTTCTTTTGCAGCCATCAATTTCAGCAGAGGATTCAAAAACACTAAATTCTCCTGAACATGGCACTGTGTGCCCTCACATTGTTTGTGCACCAGTTCTACAGCAGGGCACAATGTGAATTTTGATTTTTTAAATGTTTCCAGCAGGAGACATCAAATATTTGGCGTGATACCAGATGCTGGGAGGTAAGACCTGATGGAGGTAACTAAATCCACTCCACCTGGCTCAATAACAACCAGCCTGCTCAAAGAGAACATCAATCTTTATGACTCCAAGAAACACAGGTCCCAAATCTAGTGAACAGCTCACACATCATCCTTCAGGATTCCTCAGATGCTCACCCCTGTCATTACACTGCAGCATCCTTCTTCCTCCATGGCTGCTAAATGAGAAATATGGATCTTACCTAATTGCTAGAAAGCTTTGCATGCTGCCTTTTAGAATCTGTGTTTCTAAAAGTCAGAAAAACACAGGTTTGGGATCAGCAGCTCCAGTGATGGGGTGTGGTGAGATACACTTAGGAACTAAGAGGAAAGAACTTATTTCAAACCTACTTTTAGTAAATTGAACATAGTAAATCTTTTCTCTGAGAAATTAAATAGAATCTGCAAACTAATTTTATATCGCCAATCCACTGCAAAATGAAAAATCCTTAACTCTACCCGGGGAAGAACGTGGCTTTGCTGAGATTAGACTCTAAGAGGTCTTTTCCTACCTAAGTGATTCCATGACTTGTGTTAAAACAGGACTGGTCAGGTGGCTGCTTCCCACATGCCCTGAAGGAGGAAGAAAAGCAGCTGTGCTGTGCCCTTGCAGCCCCTTCCTCCTGCAGGATTCAGGCTCAGCTGGTGGGGATGCTCTGCCCCCAGGATCACAGAACTCCTGGGGACCACAGGACACACTGGGACTGACCTGGAAGCACAGACAGGCAGCTGAGCACACCACTGTTGATATTCTACCTCCAAAGAGTCTTCAGCTTCTCCAAGTGCAGAGCTTCACTGTCAACCGTGGCAGAATGTAATATTGGATCTTAAACTAACACTGCTTTGATTACCTTACTTCCCTTTACTCCTCGCTTCAATTCCAACAGGACTTCAGTGTCTGCTCTGGCAATTGAGTTGTGTGAATAATGGATTTCTGTTTGGGCACCGAACCAAAAAAAAAAAAACCAAAAAGAGAAAAAATGGAAAGGGAAAAGGAAGGAAAAACTAATGTTTAAAATAAAATTGAAGAGAGACTGGGGGAGGATATAGGAAAAAAATAAATTCAAGGTAAGGTGGAATGACTGTTAAATCTAAAAGGAGTATTTTGCTTTTGCTAACAACTTCTTTTAAAATATTTTTAATTTTTAATTTTGTTTAAAACTAGTTCACTTACCAAAAAAACCCCAAAACATTAATCATTTAATCAAAAAAATGCTGAAAGAAAACATTTTGTCTCTGAAATACTATTCCCCAGTTTTACAAATAAAACTGCCAAATGGAACAGAAACTTAGAAACAGATGTATTTCAACCTGAACATACTCTTTCAGTGAACTTGCTAATACTGAAAAACAAAAATTCTCTTATCTCCTTGGCAGGTGCCAGTTGCTAGATTCCAACTGCCTAGAACCAAAGAGATGGCAGAAGTGCTGCGCCGAAGTTCCTCTCAGCAGTTCTGCCAGAACCCCTCTGGCAGCAGTGTTTTTCCCTAAACTGGAATAAAATCTCCTTTGGCAGATGGTCCATAGCAGGGAGGTTCAGCCCCCACAGCCACGAGTCCTGACACCTGCCAGGTGTTATTCACTTACTGGGAAGGATGCACAGACACCCCCAGGGTGCCTCAGAGCAGCAGGTGAGGCAGAAGGGGCTGAGGATGGAGTTTTGGTGACAGGTCCCCGGACCAGACCTTTGGGTGCTACAGGGGAAGAGAGTCAGCAGCATCCTGGGCCCCTCTGGGCTCTGCTCCTCTGGCTCAGCACCTGCATGACCCTGGCACTGCCTGAACTGTGCATGCATGAGGAACAGAGAGATTAATCAGCACTGTTATAAACATTGTGCTCAAAACAAAGACACCATTTATAACAAGTCTGGACTGCTGGGGTGGATGGGGCCCAGAGCAAACTCGGGGCATCCGTGCCCATGGCAGAGTGGATTGGAATGAGATAATCTTTAAAGTCCCTTCCGACACAAACCATTCTCTGATTCTATGAATTTTAATTCCCACAAACTAAAGAAACCCTGACACCCAAGCAGACAGTACAGTGAGGCTAAGACTCAGCAGCTTTTGAGCTGTGCTTAGATTTGTTAACCAGGAGTAGAGTAGAAGAGCCTGAATCCAGCAAAATCACATGACCTTTACATTAATCCCTGTTGTTGATCTAATAATTTTCTGATTAAAACAATTAAGCCTTTGGGTTTTCATATATTTGATTACTTAGACACCATGCTGTTCACTGTCTCAGAGAAATCCTCTTTGCTACTAATAGTTCTTCTGGTATGAATCTGAACAAGCAGAAGCAAATGAATAAATGATGACATGGGAATTCCAGCAAAATAGATTGATGACTTGTGGGTATGATTCTGAATAATAACATTTTACGATCTACTCAAGAGCACTGCTAATAGGCAGGAATTCGTTTATGACATTGTCAGAAACATTTATAAAATGCTTGGAAAATGAATTGTTACTTTTATGAGTCATACTTGTTATTTCATGAGTTTATTGTTATAGTTGCTTTTACGTATGTTCTCAGGTTGTACTCCTTCCATAATGACTACTCTGCACAAGCTGCACAATGGGCATTTCTAAAAACAAGGTCTGGGCTCAACACTTGCCTTGTTTCAATCTCATTTTCTATTATCAACACAGCCTAAAACAGATATGGGAAAACGACAATAAAATAGGTGCCTAAATTCCTTCATCAGACTGAACCCAGCATGTTTATATATTTTGTAGCACATAAATTAAACAACTGTGAAATTACCTCTGAAGGACAAGTACTCCCATCTGGACTGAAGTTCTACCTGCTGACCCTGAGCCAAGCCCTGCTGTCTGAATATCCCCTGACTCACCACACTCAAAGTGCTTGTACCACTTAAAAAGACAAAAGAAGCAAAGCACACAAAAGGTTATTTTGGTCACTTTTTTCAAAAAATGAAAGACAATACACTTTGGCTACGGCACAACTTCATTTGAAAATGAAAAAGTTTTGGCCATGTTCATGTTTTGTGAAGTGGAAAGTTTTCAGAGAGTTTCTTTCATCTGGTCAATGCACAATAATGTTTGTCGGTGCTAATCAAGGAGTCCAGCATCAAATGTCAGACACTTGCAGCTATCTGCCCAAGAACACATTACTAATAGGAATTACTCCATTCCTTGTTGAACAACCAACAACAACCCCTCTGAGAAAAATCACAAATAATTCCTGAGGTGCCTGTACATATAAAAAAAGAGCTTTCAAATAAATTCTTTTATCTGAATTATAGATCAATGTAGCCAATGACACACACAATGCAATTTTTAGTACAATCATCAATTTTCCTATACTGTTATTTTGGCTTCACAGACTTTCTCAAACATATCCATTGACCTTCACCAGCTAAATAAAAAACACCATCCTGAAAAAATTTTATTTAGAAGCACCATACAAAAGAACTCCTTCTCTGTTCTATGCATTACTTCACATTGTGTTTCTACACATTATCTAATTTCATTTGACTTATTACACTACTGCCTTTTGTTGATACAGAAGAGAAGCACTCAAGGGATATGGACCAGACACTAAGAGTATCTTGCACACGTTCAGTAACTGATTAACAGAGATTAGAGACACTCCTAGGTGGGAGCAGACACCTAATAATGACAAAGTAATGAGATTACTATTGTCTTCTCATTACTCCTCATCTGTGCTAAAGTGCTGCAAATCACAAATTACAGACTCCAGCTACTACATAAAACCCTGCTGTCCATAGTATGTACTCTGTGGAACCGCTTCATTATTACAGATTAACCTATTTAAGAAACAAAAAACCACCTCTGTACCTCTAGTCTGAGCACAAGTGTTTCATCGTTAAAGTTCATGCAAGCCCTTACACAGACATGTTGTTTTGACAGGGAAGTCTTCAGAGAAACCCCCAAATCAGAGCTTGACCCATGTGTGACTCGCCCCCAAGTTGTCTGAGCTCCAGCTCAGGCCAGCAGCAGTTTGTTACCTGGGCCAGTGTAACAACCTCACCAGAAAGGATGGCTCTTTAACATGGACAGAGAAGACACAATGAGGGATTCCAAGGTGAAGCTTTAGTTGGAGGAGGAGGTTCTTCAGCCCCTGCCCCCTACTCACCTCTCTCATGGCATGGGCTGGCACCATGGCCAGTACATGGCAGAAAGAAAGTGTAGTGACCAGAAGCTCCTTTTTGGCAAGTGAACAGACTGCACATGGAAGAGGGCTCCTGTGTCTGAGCCATGGAGAGCCCAGCTGAGCACAGGCAGCACAGGACATGGGTTCAGCCACCGAGGGTGGAGGAGGCAGGAAAGGACAAGAAGTCTGATGGCAAACTCCTCTGCAGTGCAGCTGACACCAACAGCACAGAAGCTGCTCATGAGGAGAAGTGAGCACACTGCAGTAACACGAGGAGAGCACCACATCACAGAGTCTGGCATTTACATGGAAACGAAGGCATCCTGCCAGCAGGGACACAGAGACAACCCAAAGTACCCTAATCAACACACTCCAGGTCCAAATGAACTGTTAAGATGATGATGTACTGGATTTTGGCATTTAACAGGGTCCAAAAAATTATTTTTTTCATCCCTTCAGACATTCAGTAGGAATACTGAGCAATAATGCCAAGCATGGATGACAGAATGACTGGATAAATCACTGGATTTTAGAGCTGAAGTCTACAAAAGATGCTTAAGTAAATGAAAATAGCAGCACACGATACACTTTCAGCAGGGTCATTGCTTGCACAGAATACTGAACAAGTGTACAATGCTAAGCATGGACACAGGCCTTATGCTATTTCACCTGTAAATGACACATCTCAGTTTAACATAACTCCCTTCTGACCTCCTACTGCCAACTAACCAGCTATTCCAGGTAAAACACATTAAGCAAAGCTGACACTTACTCCAACTTTTATCCAAAAAAAGCAGACTACTTTTTGCAAAGGAAATCTAGGTAAAAGAACATTACAGAAGGAAATAAATAAGGTTATGAACAAAGCAACTATGTTAGTGAATTGAGAGAAGAAACAATTTGACTTTTTCCAACTTCAACTTTAAGGACTCTTCCAGACCACTCAGTTATGACTTCAGAAAGTCTTCAGGGTAGTATTAAGCAGTGATTCTAACCTGCCTGGTAACCTAGATATTTCCTGGTGAAACCTTCTCAGTTTTAAATGGACAGTGATCACATCTAGTGGCAATATTTGCCTCCGGCTGGAGGGGTGGTAAGGGTATCTGAATGTATTTTTTTGTGATTAGAATATGCACAGAATAACTGAAATGACAAGGGTATTGTGAGCTTGCAGTACCTTGCTGCACAATTGAGTGAAGAAGGGACCCTTCAAAGGCCTGGGTTCTAAAGGATCATAGCCACAGAGAGGAGTTTGATCAGAGATCAGTGAGCATGCCATGAAACACATTTTCTGTCCCCAGCACAAGCTGGGGCACAGAGATGGATGCTGGCACAGCTTTACCAGTGTGAAGTACATGGTGCTCCTCAGCAATGCCAGCTTCCATCTGCACACATCCTGCTGGCCTGGACCTACAGCAACCATCACACACCAGCAGAGACAACAGGACAAAGTTCAGTGAGCTCTTCGCCCTCCTTGACATTCTGGCAATGTCACTTTGTAAGAGTGGAAGATTTTCTTACCCCTTATTCTCACAAACTAACAAGAAAACCACACAGATTTAAATATATTTCAGGAGAACGCATGCTCTCCAGGCAAAGCTGCCATTATTTCTTTCTGCCAGGTTCAAATGCCTTGTAAAAAACAGACTACCTTAACCACTTATCAATTAACTTGTTACCAAACTGAAATTGTTTAATGTGACTGGCCTCAGCACCAGGTAAAAGAGGAATTCTCCATTTCAGATACAATATCAGGCTCTAAAGTTGCACGATTTTGCCACTTTTGAGATAATAGCACAGTCTTGCTAGGACTAAGGACTGCAAAATTGTGCTTCATGTAATTGAATCTAAAGATCTGACAACAGTGACCTTATCAAGAAATGAAACTTTTGGCTGAGGTTCAAGCCATACACAAGAAATAACATCTTGCTGGCTGTTTGTAAACGTCACATAAAAATGTACTTATTCATTATTAGTAACTTGTACACTGAACACTCTGCAGGTCTCGAACTGCTGCCAAGGGAAAGATTACTCAGTACAATCATTTAATTTACATCTTAGTCTTGTATTAATTTTGGCAGCACAGCCGAGCATCCCTGCTCATGAGTGTAACAGTGTTATCCCAATGAGAGAATTATTCAGACCACAGGCTAAAAATTGAGGATAGAAGTAGTTCTGGGAGCTGGATTGATACTCTGAATGCCTATAGAGCTGCTGACCTCAGTGAGAGCCCAGATTTAGTACAAATATCCCACTTTTGTGGTAATAAGGCCAGCAATGACAACACACAACCTGCACTGGTGAGCCATCCTCTTTTGGATAAAATGGAGCAGAAGGCTCCAGGCAAAATCCTGGGTTCTATCAGCCCCAGGCTTTAAGGAACAGAACAATCAACTCAAAAACCTGAAAGTTCCATTAAAAATTCAGTAAAGAGCCATTGTATAGAATCGCAATTGCTCTGCAAAAAAGTGTCATTCTGGGAGGCACCAAAAACCACGGGGCTTTAAGAGCACAGTGCAGCTCACCTTTCCTGCTCTTGCAGACAGCCTCGAGGACACGGTGTCCAGGCCCACACTTCCCTCTGTCGGTCACACAGGATCCCTCTGAAACCACCCACTCGTGGCACCGCGCGTCTTCACACGGAATGGACTCCACCAAATGAGGACACCCTGCCAGCGTGCCCACTGGATCCACCATCACTTGCCTCTGCCTCATCCTAAAGCCTGGAAAAAGCACAGCTGAATTAGCTGCACAACAGAAAAAATACTCATGCAATAATCTGGTAGCAAGAGGACTCTACGGGGCATCTGGAGCTGGAGGATTTAAAGACAAACAAGAGAACAATATTTACAAACTGGACTGACTGGGACAGCACTCGGCTGCAGGTGCCCAGGCATGCAAAATCTACCAGTGTGCAAAGAATTCCAGCAACCCATATTTTCCACATTTCTTCTACCCTTTCATCAACATATAAAAATATACATGTCAAATATAGAAATTTACCAGTGATGCATATATTAATGTTATAACAGCATTAAGATAAAAGGAGAAGAATAGTTAAGCAACTGAAGATATAAATGACATCTATATTCTGCTTGGGAATCCACTAAGGAAAAGATTTGTTTTGAGACACAGCAGAGCAGTTTACTAAGAAATTAGTATTCTGTTTTATCAAGGTATAAGGTTTTCTGATACATAATGCATATCAGACCTCTTTGAAATGACATCCTATTAAACCAGACGATTCAAATGTAAAGTGGAAGAAAAAGGTTAGAGAAATAATCATAGAATTGATTACATAATCTACTTCCTTCTGAATAAAAACCAAAAGTCATGTTGCTATATACAATGCAGAACTAATAAACAAGTATCTTTCAGCAATTTCTGTTACGCAAATGACACAGAATTCCAAGAAAAAGGCAAAAAAAATACATAGGGGTTTTTCCTCTGACAGTATTGGAGGGGGGGCAAATATACAGCATTAGTAGAGGCCACATGGAAATGCTTTGGTCATGAAACAGAAAAGAAAAGGAAAAATAAAACATCCCGGAGAACATAACAGATCAAACTTCCACAGTTCTCAAAGGAGCAAAAAGAAAAAATTCAAAACAATTTAAAGATTAAATGCTTTTGCAAAGATTATTACTTTTTTATTGCTCTTTTTGTTTGAAAATTTTTGATCAGTTGAAATCATTTCAATACCTAATCAGTTTTCAGAAAAGTATAATTTACAAACAATAATATCCATTCCCTGACATGCACTTCAAGAGCCATCTTTGCAACTCAGAGCCTTAGGAAAGGCTCTGCGAGGAATCTCAACGTGTCACAGCAACAAACATGTACAGCAGTCAATTAAAATCTGAGGGAGATTTAATTACATATGCACATCCTTCTTCCAGCAATTTAAACCAAACCCAGAACAATGAGAACAACCTCTTGGGTCCAGCTGAGTCTCCAGATTTCAGGGCTGTGGGATGCACCTCCATCCCAACACACCGCCCTGGAATCCAGGTGTGCAACAGGACTCACAGGAGGGTCACAGAGGGGCAGCCTGGAAGCTGCTGGCCCAAAAGATCATCCTGCACAAGTTCAGTGCAGGATAAAAGGACCTGAATCAGCTTGAAAAATCGTACTTTTTCTTCTCACATGAATTATGGCGAAAAGCTTTTAAAGGTCAGATTCCACTGCACACATCCAAGATCTTCATCCTGTGCTAGATTATTTTTTTTAAAAGCACATTAGGCTCCCAGTGTCCAGTGTGAGACCTCTGCTTTTGCAGTCTTTTGGCAATATTGCAGTCCCTGCTCACCTCTCCCTCCGTGGTGGTGCTGGCAGCTCTCGGGCAGGCAGGGACCCCAGGGTGACCACGAGGACACGGCGCACTCGGCCAGGCACGGCAGGTGACACAGCTGGGAGGTGGCTGGGACAGGACCCTGGCAGAGCTTCCCATCAACTGGTCTGGCAACTAAGAGAAAATGAAAAAAATTAAAATTAAAAAAAAAAAAAAGGATAAAAGAAAATCAAGGCTGTAACTCTGTCCCGCTGACCTTAGTTTTCCAGAATGCGCCAAAATCCAGTGATTTTTCAGAGTCTTATCTCCCAGGGCAAAAAACTAATCCTGTGTTCAGAAAGGTACTTAAGAGTTTTATCTAAATCACCCATATTCACCAAGCCAGTTGAGACTATGCTTAGTGATAATCAGATGCTTTAAAACTAGATCGAGTGCTGATTTTCAATAGCGCTGGAGTAACAAACCAGGATCTGATCCCCACATTTATGGCCTGAGAGAGCTCTTTACACAGGGCTGAAGAGAAATACACCCAAGAGGGAAGTCAAAAAGCTCCCACTGCAACTGGGAGGCAGGCAGAGGCAGATGACTAAAACCTAAGCACAAGGGACGCTCCCCATTCCCACACCTTTCAGGGCACTGCCATCTCTAGATTATGGATGCAGTGTCCAGATCTTGGAATTTTCTTCATCTATTTCCAATAAAACTGAGCAGAGCTCTTGGATTCTTCTACACAGACACAGAAGCATGAAGCATCTTCCCTGCCTGGGAGGAGAGACATTCACCTGAGCTGCCTGCACCCACGGATCTCCAAACCTCTTTATCCCAGAAATGAGCCAATCCCAAACCCTGCCAAGAACCAGTTTAGTTGATACTGACAATGGATTTGGAAAGTTGACTCTCTTTGTATTTTCATTTATCATAAGAGATTTCTAGATTCAATTAACTTCTCTCACCTTTTTATTTGGGGCAGAGAGAGGAAGGAAAAGAAAGGGAAAGAAAGACTCTTAAATCTGTCCTCTGAGTCATTATATGATATTGCATTTTAATTACATTATGGGCTGAATTTGGCTGTCTCTTTAGATAAATCAATATCAAAGCAGTCTTTCAAAAAGCAAAGGCTTGTTTGAGTTTACTCTGCCATGGCATTACCAAGACTTCATTAATTTTTATAGCTACTGAGTTTGTTTTATCCTCATTTTTATTTTTCATGCCTGTTTTTCTTTGCTTCCATGCACAGAATTGATTTTAAAAGAAATTGTAAAAACATGCCCAATATATGAGTAATCTTTCCTTTTTTCTGATATTACACCATTTTCTTTAAAATCAATCATTTGAAGAAAAACCGTTTGGTGTTTTTAACACAAGACTTTAGTGCTCAAAATCTCAAACTCAGATTTGCACATCCTGAAGCTGAGTTCAGACTTATCAGTCTGAAGTGATATTCAGACCAGTATCAGTGCTTATGATTCCAGCTCATCAGAATAACAGGATTAAATAACAGTGTGATTTAATTCTAAGATGAAAGTTATACATTGGTAAAAAAGACCATTTTCTGGATGTTTTCTGAGAACCTGTAAGTCCTTTGACATGTTCATTTAAAGATTAGAATGAGGTGGCATAAATCCAATCCACCTGAATGCCCACATAAAGAGACCTTTTCTACAGACCTTGCAAGTGAAGTGACAGACAGAATGAGATAAATATTAGAGTTTTAAGGATAAGAGTATTTATTTTACCAAGAAGTCACATGCATGGCTTAACCTGCCTCTCAGCATCAAGCTTTGCAAAACTGTATCTGTTTTCTGAGAGTTCACCTGGAGAAATGAAAGGAAATAAAACTGAGTAGAAATGGTCAACCCATGGAATAAAGTCCAGTCCTTTGCTCTCATTCAAGGTGTCTTTGTCAGGAATAGCTCTTCCCTCCTCACTGGTTTTTAGGTTTCTATACTGAATTTGACCACTAAAATGTGGGGGCCTAGATACAGCTGGATAGTTCTCCTTCCTTGAAAACCACCCAGTGTGCCAAACACTATTTAAAATTGACTTTGGATTAAAAGATAAAGTAAAATTGATTACAAAAAGTTAAAAGGGCTACCACCCATCCCAGACCAAGGGATGACTTCTTCCCATTCTGATGGAAATCCCTTCCCTCCTGTCAGCCACCCTCCTGCTCCTCTTCCTCCCTTGGGCTGACACCCTATTTAATTCCACCACTTTTCCAGGACCTACATCCTTTTTGGCACTGGAATAAGGCTGCTTGTTTGCTCAATTCCTTATGTAGTTCTTTGTATTCTATAAAAGGTAAATCAGAAAATACCATTCTCATCAAATGTCCAAATACATTCCAGCTTATATCCTCACTCTACAGTAACTGCAACACTCCAGTCAGGAATCAGACCAGAACAAAAAACCCAAGCTGGAATGATAAATGCATATATAATCCCATCCTTTTCCAACAGCAGGCAGGTATACAGAGACACAGTTTCCACCCAGAGTGACAGGATGAACCAGCAGGATCCTCTTTAAAAGAGAATTTAATTTCTTCTTCAGCCATTTGATTAAGAACTCTGATTTCCATCTGGTTAATTACAAAGCTTGATGTAATTTTCTACCGCCATTCTTTTATATTTATGTATTAACAAGTCTAATTTTTTTTTTTTAATAAAGGAATGATAAAGGGGACTTTTTCTGTGAACCTTTTAAATGCCAAAATTCTCACATACTCCAAATGGCACAGGCAGCCTGGCTGGGGATATCCTATTCAGGAAAAAAATCTGACATTATGCCTATGATAAATGAACCCAGCTGCCAGGAATGTCTTTAGGAATGGGCCAGCCTTCTGATTTCTCTCAATAAATGACTCTGTAGTGGCATTTTCCTGCAATTCATATAGAAAAAGTGCTTCTTGGGTAATTATTTTCCCTGGAACAATGTTATCCACGTTTTTGGAGGAAGGTGGAAGGCAGAAGCCAGAGAAGCAAAGAGTGGGAGGGGAAGGAAACATCTCTGATTCAAGTAGCAGCTTATTTATGATGCTTGTTCGTACCTTTTAAAACCCTGTACTCTTCCCAATCTATAGAATAAACTTGAAAAAGCAATCAAGCACTAATCTGGGAGCCTCTGAAACATTGCACATTTCTATAGCTGTTATATTGACTCTATCCTTTATAAATGCAACTGCAGCTGGTCCCAGCACCAGTGTCTTGCCTCAAGTTTGAATTTTACTATTTGCTGTTATTTTCAGGTTATTGCTACCAGCAGGAGATAATAAATTGCGTTCTAAAGTGCCTTGTTTCTCTATATATTTTTACTGAGGTAATGATTTGGAGGAAGAGTGGAAGAGGAAATCAGCTCTGATATGATTATTTCTATAATGTAATTTTAAGCCAATAAATAAATTATCTTTTGAATACAGTCATGTGGACAGATACTTGCAGGCATACATACCCACACAATGTTAAAAGCAATGCTGACCAGACAGAGGCAGAAATGCATAGGATGGCATTTTGTTTGCAGGGAGTCCTGTCAAATATGGTTTTTCAGCTCCTCAGGAGGTAAATAACACTTTTTCTTGGAGTTTAACTACATTTCTCTTTTACAATGAAAACCCAAGTATTTTTCATACCAAAATGAGACTTTTCTAAATATCACTAATATATCTGGAGTACATACAAAGAATATCAGGTCTACCTATTACATATTTTAGGTAATACTCAATTCTCAAGGAAATAAATCCAAATATTTTCTGCATGGCAAAACTAATCCAAATAAAAATTGCCAGGATACAAGGCAGATGTGAGAAAGGGTTGGCATATCCTTGTGAAAGCTCTTACTGCCTTTGCTGGGACTTATAAACCAAAGACACTTGGATCAATAAAAAAGGGAAATTACTTGAGAAAACCACAAAGGAGTGAGTTATGCCATAAAAACACCTTCATGTGTAAAACACAATAGGGGTAAACCCAGCACAACATTTGCAAGTAATTTCTCTAACTTGAAAGACATTTTTATAGCAAAAACAAAACACTACACAAGGGAGAAGTGGTGAATGCAATCTGACCAGCCTGGAAATGGCACCAACCCCAGCCTCTTGCAACCCTCCATTAAGGGCCTAATGCACCCCATGTCTGATGGAAAGGGTTCCTTTATGCTTTGAGGAAAAATCAATTAGTTTTGAACCCACTAAGCACCAAGTTGGAAGCCTGTTTTCAATTAAAATCCATTTAATAGACAAGGAACAACGTATGAATAGAAGGCTAATCATAGCATGAAAGAGGGTTAATAGTGAATTGCCAAGAGCAACAATGGCTTAATGTATTTCAGAACAATAAAAATCCTCACAATTTTATTAAAGTGACACAGACAAAAAGTAGCCCTGTGTCCTCCCTCTGCTGCTCACCAGGACTGTGGTCTCAGCTGGGACACTGCATTGTTTTGCTACAGCAGAATTTGTGGAGATTAACAGGCTCTACAGATCTGGCAAATATTCAGAGTGAGCACGGGGCTCCCCACCAGCAGCCATATGACTGAGCAGATCAGAGGTGACAATTCATTAAGAGTGTCCAGGAAAAACAGCAGAGGCAACAGGGATGCTGGGATGGCAGCAAAGGCAATGATAGGAAGGAAAGCAGGATTATGTGGGATATTTGAGCATTTGGCTGTTATCCGAAAAAAGCTGGAAATTGCTGGAGCAGACCACCAGAGAGGGTGAGAGAACAAACAAGCAAAACAGGGAACAAAACCTACAAACCAGGGAAGAAAATCCATGAAAACTTCATTAAAGCCTCGCAAGAGTGGGAGCTTTGCCCATTGCCGAGTTCAGGGCTCATACCACAGGAAGGAGAAACCTCTTCTGTGCCTGGCATGAGAAAAGCACCTCTGTGGATGTGCCCGGGATGCCAGCATGTGGCACAGGTGCCCAAAGCTAAGCCAGAGTGGATCCTAGGAGCAGTCACACAGAGCTGGCCCTGGCACACAAACTTCATTTATCTCCAGTGTCTCCTGCTCTAGACACCTCTGGCTTCGTTCTCTCTCCACAGTGTCCCAGTTTGTGTCCTAGTCTTGAACGCACAAATCCTTTTAATTTTTCATCTCGCTCCATGTTATTGTCTGAACACAATGCAGCTCCCCAGCCTCAGAAGAAAATTACACAGAACAAACCATCACTGTCTTGAATGGAATTAATCCAGTTTCAGTGGCAGGAAATAATTATTAAAAATACAGATGTAATTAAAATGTTAGCTTTCAAAGATAAAAGCCTGGACTAAAACCTAGTATCTCACGTGAACTAACTGGGCAGCATATTATTTGATGCGTACCACAGCCAGCTAAACAAATTAAAGCATTTATAAAGGGATAACTATTCACAGTCATAACAAATAGCTTATTGACAAAAAAGTTCTATTATTTATAAGGCACCTCTTAAAAGGCTCACTTCTTTTCACTGTCAAAGTCTTTTCAAACATTACTCACTTCATTTTAGTTTAATTAGTTTTAAGATATGAAAGAACTGAAAATACTACACCTCTGTAAGACATTAGGGAAAATGTTTTTTTTCCTTAATGGATTCAAACTCAAATTTTTGAAATGCACATTTAAACACCACTGTCAAGCACTACAACAATCTGAATAAAATCATTTCCTCTCCTGCTTCTACAGGGTTTCCCCTGAAGAAGCCAGCTGTTACATATTTATTTTTCCATTATGTGAGTTGTAGCTCATAAATTCTGCTCAGCATTTGGTGAGCTTACAGATCAATAACTTGGCATCCCAGCAATATAAATCTGATACAGACTTCCCTGAATATATTTCACACTTCAGAGGTGTATTTCTCATCTTTTCAAGCCCATACAGCCTTCCCTGTGATAAATAACTAGTTTGGGATGAGAGGGATCCTGGAGGGGTAGAGTTCCCCCTGAGAACCACTCTGGTTTCTGTGATTCAGGTCAGCTAAGCCCCAGGCTGGTTGCTGTACCAGAAGCAGCTCAACAAAGCTTTTTTCACACCACTGCTGACCATCATTTCTCTCCCTCCTACTGTCCTAGTCAAGTTTTCTCATTACTAATATATTCTAACCTATTCCTTTTCAATTTTATAAACCAGACAAGGAAAACAGGATTTAAACATCAAAGTCCTAAAATTCTAATTTCCGTAGAGTAAATTAATCTTCTCATTCCTGCAGTTTCACAAGCATAAATTTACAACAACAACAGAAAAAAAAAACAAAAAAGAAAGAAAAAAATTTTTTTAAAAAAAGGTGTGCCTTTAATATAGGGCTCACACTCCTCACAGGGTTCCTATTCACTCCAACAGCAGCGCATAACCTGGATCACATCCCACAGGCAGCTTATCTCCATCAACACATCAACAACATCCTTTTCCTATAAACATGCAGGATGGAAACAGCCATAAACAACAACCTGCACAACCAACCTCCAGCTCCTAAAGAGTCAGACCTGGGGCTCCACAAGACTCCTGGCACCCAAGGGGATGGTGGCACATTCCAACTGGACTTTCTGCTGGTATTGTCCTCTTCCCAAAAGCACTTCCATAGTTTACTGAACAGATGCCACCAATTTGAAACACTAATCCCCCAGGAGACACACATTGGAAGGTCATGATTCAGAGCAGAATAAAGAACTTGCATGGAAAAAAATGTGGCACTCTCATAGGGAAACAGTGTGCACAAAGCAAAGGAAGTGAAATAGCACATTTTAGAGCTAAAAAGGACAATAGGGCAAAAAAGAAAGGGATGAGAATAAACAGAGAATAACATAAGATCCAAATGAAAGGACTCCTCAAATTAATGTGTGCAAGTCCAAAGAGGCACTGATACCTGAAAAACAAAACACAATGCCAAAATATTTCCCATGTGGGGATCAAGAAGAGTCTGAAAAATTCACTCATCAGATAAGAAAGGGATAGACATTTTTGTCTATCAACAGTAGGGAGAAAGCTCAATATTTTGAGGAAAACAAGAACATATAAAGGCTATAAAATAATCATTTTGAGACTCGTAGAAGTAGAACTTAGATGAAAGTGCAGAGGACCGGTTTCAGCTTCAGACCATTTTGTGATTCTGTCAGTAAAGGGGCTTGTAAGACAAAACTACATAAGGGAATACACACAGGGATGGATCAGAGAGTAACCATTAGACCTGAACAAGTACTTGAGCATTTTCCAAGTCCTCAGTTATAAACAGACTAAAGGAGGTTTTGCTGCTACAGCTGGAGACAGAGAAGTTTATAAAAAAACAATCTGATGTAAAATGAACCAGGTAGAATTGCATCCTAAAAATAAAGCAAAAATTAGTATAGGCTGGGGAACTGCAGTGGAGTAAGTCAGGCAAGGGACTATGTCTATCTCAAAGGAAAGTATGAAAAGAATAGAGACTTCTGTAAGAAATACTTTTGCAGGGTAACACTAAAAGCTATCCAAAAATAATGAAGGCACAACTATGTCACATACTTGCTATTGAAATTAAAGCTCAAATACATTTATGGAGACAAATATGATTCAAATCATTAAGCAAAAAAAAAAAAAAAACAGCAAAACTTTAGAACCTTGTAAAGGCATGACAATTTTACATGGATTTTCAGATGTAAAATAACAAAGATTAAGAAAATAGGGACCTGCGATGATTTCTGGTGAGCAGGTAATAAGAGATACATTTTATTAGCCAAATTTACTATGCTGAGTAAACAAATAAAGAGGATTCAAGGAAGCAAAGCATTATTTCACAAAGGTCTTTTCATTCCTATAATTAAAACTTAAGCAGACAGGCTGCAAAATATTTCAAGAAAATTCTGAAAGCAAGAGGTAAATTGGATCTCATTCAAACAAGTAAGAAAGGAAAAATGTCAAGATATATAAGGTACCATTTTATGAAAGAATGACAGGGCAGAGAGAACCCTAGTTAGAGAACTACAGAAAATATGGAAGACCAGCAATCCTAGTCACTAGAGACAGCAGGAAACTAGTTCAGAGAACAGAGGAAATACTTCTGGAGTATTTCATAAAGAATGCCATCTCCCAGACTACTGATAAAGAGATAGTTTCCAGATAATTCCAAAAAGCAAAATTAATTAGAAAACAGAAGGACACTACCCAGTCTTCAGAAAAGGTTAAAAAATCCTGAGGTAGAAGATTCATTCATTCATATGTTTATTAATTGATTGAACACAAATACAGACAGCAGCCCCAGACCCTAAAATGAATTTTCATTCCCCTATCACTAGAACAATTTGTGACTGAGAGGAGAGCTGTACTGCCAAACAATGAGAGGTTTCATAAACAGACTGTTGCACAATACTCTTCCCTACCTTTTCCAGGTGTATTGTTGCTAGGTAGTGACATTCACTTAGATCAATCAAAATTTATTATGGAAAAATACACTTCAGATAAAATTTCATAAAACCACAAAAATCTTATCTCTTTTTGGAAGACCACTTAGAGAATAGAAGTAAGTATATGTCTTCTATGGTAGCAGTGTCTGGCTTTGAAAATAAGTTAAGGATGTGCATTTCACTTTGCTTAAAAGAGTTTTCATATGAGTGAACAGATTTACTCTGAAAATGAGGTACAAAGAAGAGTAGTCACCACCATTCCTACAGTCTATTCCAGAAATGGGATGTCCAGGCACAGGGATCAGGGAGTATCCAGAGCTGAAGGGCAGAAAGGGCTCTACCACAAATAGCTCACTTGCATATTCTGTGCTACTTCCTGTGCAAAATAAAATGTGTCTCCTCTTTAAAAGCAACAGCATGTCAAATATGCAGATTTGCTAATTCCATCTCTGGAATGACTAGATTACAATCTCCCCATGAAAATTAAGCATTACAAATTTAAACATGTTAAAATTCAGTGAGATACTTAAAACCAGCAGGATCAGTTGAAAGATAGTCAGGTTAAAGTTCAGCCTAAATTAACAAAAGCCTCACAAATGAGGAGGGATGTGGACTCCTTGGAGAGAACAGTCAGCATTAAAACCAGCACAGTCTCTTCACTCAGGTTACCTACACACACAGGAACACAGACCTCTGAACTACACATCCCTTTACCAATGTAAATCTAGCTTTAACAGCCTCAGAATACAGGAATATCACCACAGATTCCAAAGACTGCAATATCTTCTCCTTCCAAATACTCGTGTTAATAGTATGAAGTTCTTCCTCAAGGCTTAAAAAACATATAACTTCACTTGGATCAACACAGGGATTTCTTAGTTAGGTCACCTCCTGGGGAAGAAAAATATGAAATCTTATCAATGCATTTCTTAAAGTAATACCTGAGTGAGAGTTCTCAATTTTCAGTATCTTCAAGTTGGAACCTTATAATAAAAACACAGAAATATTTCAGTAGACTTAACCTTCTGAACAACTGATATAGAGGGACTCAAGGAAACAGGTGCTCCCTTCCAAACACAGACATTTTAATAAAAGAAGAAATAGATGGGAAGACTAAGCAAATAAAGAATGGGAGAGATATCCTTGGGGGATAAAAGAGCTTTGAGCAGTACATATAAACATATCACAGATGGTACCTGTCTCCAACTAGGATTCAACATATTTTATCCCAGAATGCTGCTGGAGAGACCACGGGACAAAATCTTCTTTCACATATGTCATTGGGCCCAGGTCCAAATTCTCTTTGGAAGTAACCAGAAGAATAACAACTGTGATGGATGGTAATATCCCATTAGACTCGCTTGTTTGATTCCTGAATGATCCCTTTAAGGACACTCAAGAGGTGAAGAAAGAAAAATTACTGTGCTTTTGATGGTAGCAATTAGATACTATATTTGCTTATAGATAGAGGATTAACTTCCTCATCTTCTCCTCATCACTGAAAAATTGGTACAGTAAAAGATGAGATACCCTAGTGATGAATAAAAGTATTCTGCCAGTTCTGATTGCCAGAAGAAAAGAGCCAAAAAATACATAATTCTTTATTTATTCAAAGAACAAAATTAGTCAGCTAGCAAATGAGACACACTGAATATTACTGGATGAGGAGGGCTAATAGGGAAGGCTTTCCCTGCTTCCATTTGCATGTGATAGTAGATGGGATTTTCACTTCCCAAGCACTATTGTACATCTGCACTATTGCTTTGAAATTCCAGTAATAGTTCATACCTTGCACATCTGGGTTTTTTCAGTTGCCTATTTGAATTTTTAATTTTTTTTTTGGATTAGAAGTGGAAAGACTACAAGAAAGGGGTATCCCAGGGTTTGTTGTGTTGGCTTTTTTTGATTGAGGAGAGGGTTTGCAACTTTTAAGCTGAACTGAACTTTGAGCAAGGGAAAAAGCTGCAGGTGAGTGACACCAGATATGTAGCACCACTGTCGTCACGAGGTAAGTAAATGTTCAAGGAATTCAGAGGCACTCCTCGTGTCTTTCTGAGAAATTCACAATTCTGACAAAGAATAAAGACTGAATGAAGTCAGTTCAAGCTCTCTGCTCACCAACCTGCCGCGCAGCAGCTTCAAGGAACACAGGAATGCTCAGAAGGATGAAGAAAGTCAATAAATGCCACCTTTCATCAAGAGCAGTTTTCTAACTGAAAGTCCCCTGCATCACACACTTGTGTGGAACAAGAGAGAGGAGTTATGCTGGGAGAGCAAAGTAGCACCAGATGTCTGGGAGAGGTAAATCAGCCACTGTGCATGGACTGAACAGAGATTAAAACAGATCTGGCTTCCTATAACCTCAGTCTGTGAGGGATGCTGAGACACACACTGGGCATCTGGGAAACACTTGCTTCTCTTCTGTAAGTAAATAAATCTAAGATACAATATTGTGTTGTTATTATCTTACATCTCTGCTCAAATACACACTCTGAAAGAGCACTATATTGAGTAAATAAAACAGCCTATGATGAATTATTCATTGTGAATCTGTAACTACTTATTATTCTTCTAAAAGAAATATAACTCACTTCCAGAGTCCAAAATGCGTCTGTCTGCTCAAAAGTTGTGACAATATTATTTTTGCTTTCCCCTTCAAATCACAAGAAAGATTGTGTATCAATCCGAAGCAGAGGCTAAAGCCATATTCGGAATGGTGTGTGACAACCTGCTTTATATTCTAAACTAAGACTACACTACAGATAAGTGCATTCAGCTACCAAGAGGCTGGGTTTCCTGATACATGACAGATGAAGAAAAGTCAACTCCAAGCATAATTTAGTTCCTTCATCCTTTGTAACTCTCCCAATGCAGGTGAACTGGCAGCAATTCATCCCAGGAGGTTGTGGCTCCTGGCAGTTCCTCTGGTGCCAAGCAGCACCTCACTGTGTGAGCATGGATACGAGGAGAGCATCAGCAAGCCAAAGGCTACCAATGACTCCATGTTATCTGTTTCTTTCTCCCTGTTTCTCCTACTCAGATGTACTCAAGGCAGCACTTCAGAGCGAGCCTCCACACGCACCCTCCTTTGGCCGCTGTGTCCCCGGTTCCACGATGATCTGGGCACAGTACACCACCCGGCTTTGGGTCCCACCTCCACACAGCCCTGCCTGCTTCTGCTGGTGAGGGTCCTGCTGGTCAAGGAGCACAGACACTTGGCAAGCTTTCCATTCAGAAGTCCTCCAGGCAAACCTTTGGGAAAGAGAATAGGCAAAATGAGTTTTTGAAAGACTACAGGTAAGGGAGAGGTACTTTATTAGATGACAAAATACAATTAGTTTAATCTTTATAGCAGCAATTTCCTATCCAAAACAGGGAATGTTTGGAAACATTTTGAGTGTTAAATTTACATAGGTTAAGTATGTGCTATTTGTCTGGAGCACTTGTGTAAAACTTTTGACAGAGCACCAATCTCCAAAGTGTTGTGAAACACTAAATCATCCTGACAGCACCTTTGAGCACAGTGTAAAAAATGAGCAAAGATTAAGAGGTTTGATTAAGTGTGAACAGTAGTTTTCAAACATGTGTCTCAGAGCAGTAAACCACCCCTCTCTGCCAAGAGCTGAACACCTCCCTCTGAAACGCCCTCAACAGCTGACATCCTGCACACCTCAACAGAGCTCCAAGCACTTGCAGCTTTTGCACAGGGGGACTTTTCTAAGTGCCTAAGGTACTGCCAGTTCCTTCAAGGGCTTGGCTAAAGCACCTCAGTTAATTATATTTTCCACAAGTTGTGATACACAGCAAGCTCTAGACAAAAAAAAAAAACACTTTCATTCTATATTCCATTCACACCTAAAGAGCATTAAAGGTTTTCAAGAAATTACAACCTTTTGGGGCACAGGTAGGTGAATGCTGTACAGACAACAATTGTTGGCGTGTACCAGCTTAAATGCCAGGAAGAACTTATTAAAACCACAGGAAAAACAGTGCTGTGTCCATGGAAAGCAGAATTTATTTCCCCATCATAAATACAGAGCATATTTCTAACACAACTGTTTCCACAGGCAAAGTTTGCTTTGATTCACAGGTCACAGTATGAGGGGAGTAAATAAGAGCCTAAAGTCTTCCCGAGCTTCCCAAACGCAAATCTTAGGCAATATTGTTGTTATAACCAATCTGTTCACACTTGTGCTGCTTTATGCCTCCACTCCTCTAAATTTCCTAGTTTGCTTTTACCCCAGAATCTTTGGGTTTTGTGTAATGTAAACTACATAAAATAATTTCCTTCCTTTACTCTCAAGACAAATGCTCTCTTCTTTTACAGCAGATCCACAGTTGTTAAAACTACATATGTTCCCTAACTGCTGATTGATCACTGCAAACTCAAACACCGTGGGGTGTCTCTGCAGAAAAAGCCTTCCACATCATAATTCTGTGTATTCTCCACAGTGAGTGTCTGCTCCTGACTACAGCCATGGCAAGCAAACCTGCATCTCAAAACTACATGAAAAACAAACACGCTAATTTGAGCACACATCAATCTTCTCCTAACTTATTCTGTGAATGATCTTTTTTTGTGAATGATTTTTTTTATTAGCCCCCAAGCACTTCCAAATTTTGTAATGTATTCACGGAAAGTATCTGTGAATACTGCCAATTACTTGCATTTACAGGTACTGTTCAGATGAGCTGTCATGCTCTCTTAAATAACTCCCTGCATCTTGTGAAAATCTGAATACACTCACAGGGTTCATTATAAACAAAGAAAAAAATAACACACTTTTTACATGACAAGTATCAAATACCTAACTCCCACCACATATAAATATATGCATTCCTCTTCTTCTTAGTTTCTTCTGGGAATTCCTAATCCCACTTCTTGGGCCTGCAGTGTTAAATGCAACCATTAAGGCAATGAAAAGTGCTCTTCAAACAATGGGCAAAGAGGATGCCTCCTCCACAACTTTCAGAACTCTGTGTTTTTCAGGTCTACTTTTGAAACCAGAATCTTAAATACAGAACACACGCACCTTTCCGCAGCCATGGAAATAGTTGTTTTACTGAAGTATTTCTTAAAACAAAAATTGGCTAAGGTAAAACTCATCATCAATATCTGGCTTAGGAAGTCAGCTGTAAACTCTGGATCCTAAAGACTCATTTCCAGAGGTGTGTGAGCATCTGCTTCTCCTATTCAGCGTGAGCCGTGGGTGTCAACACCTATGAAAATTAGGCCACCAGTGATTAAAATTATGCAAAATAACTGAATCTGAGCTCAGATAGATAATTAAACTTCATCAGCCTCTGAATCTAAAAAAAAAAATAAATTCCTTTATACATTCTCCCAGAGTAACCTGTGTGTGAGAGCAGTGTGCAAGGCCAGCTCTCAGCACTCTCCCAGTGTTGCTGGCACCAGCTCCAAGCCTCTGCTCTTACCTGCCCTTGTCCTCAGCTGTCCAGTGCTCCAAAAACAAATCCTGACTTTAAAAGGGACACATTTTCATAGCCATAAACAAGCCCAGCAGGAGGTCAAAGAGCTGAAGGGTAGCGCTGCTACCACTCCCCAAGTTCAACTCCAGAGCCTTCCAGCACAGCTCACTGCACTCCCACTCCAGTTTTTACTACTTCACACTAATGCTTTATCCTTAATTTGGGCACAATAAACCTCATTTAAAAAGTGATACCATCACACCTGTATCTCAGTAATAAGTCTTTTTAAAAAAAGTCAAGCCTTAAAACATTCCCATTTTCCATCATTTAACTTCTGAAAAGCTTTGAATTTCCAACAAAGAGAGTTTTTTGCTATATCCTGTCTCGTAACATAGCAACCACATCCAAAATGAATGATATGAAGACATAATCATAATTCTGGAAAATCTATCTATTCCCAGCGAACATGAAAGCGACACATCAAGGATAAAAAAGATATAATACATTGTTTTAAAACTGATGACTCCATGACAGTTATGAAACAAACAAGGGCTCAATATCTTTCCGATTTATAGTAACCTTCCAGTCTCTTTAGTCTATAGGACTTAAGCTCTTAGTGTTTACACAAGTTTTATACCTGTATATACCCATTCACTTTAATTGAACCATCCCAAATTTATATCACAATAAAAGAAAGCAGAATCACCTCCTATGTGTTTAAGCTTTTTAAGCACTTAATCCTTTCAGAACAAATAACCAAAGGTATAACAAAGCGCAGAGCTCTGGAGTCTTACATGCAGTTAAAGTGTTTTATTTTCTTGCATTTAGACTATTGATTATAGATGTTATTGCAAACTTTAGTCATAAAATTAAAAGCCCTTCCCATTTAACAGCAAATTTACACCTGTTGCCACCTACCTGTGATGGGACCTTTAACTTGTAGCTTTGCCATGGGCATAGAGGCGATATTTAACTGAGCAGTCCTGAGGCTTAAAATATTTTTGTCATCTCTGGATCTTTTTAGGAGACTGGAATATAACTTCACCCACTTCTCTCTGTGGAGTACAACTCTGCAAGTTCTATCTCTTTAGCTGCTGCTTTTTAATGTCAGTGGATGAAGCCCACACTATGTACCTTCATTCAGCCACGGGGTGCTCTCTGCCCCTGCATTAAAAAACTGCCTCTAGAAATTTATAAAAGCACAGATTGGTTTGAGCTGGAAGGGACCTTGAAGATCATCTCATTCCAACCCCCTGCCAAGGGCACAGACACCTTTCACTATCCCAGATTGCTCAAAGCCCCATCCAACCTGGCCTTGGACACTTCCAGGGTTGGAGCAGCCACAACTTTGCTGGGCAAGCTGCGCCAGCAACCTACCACCCTCACAATGAAGAATTTCTTCCTAATATTCTTCTAAATATTATATTAATTTCTTCCTAATCCCATTCCTTCTGCTCAGCAACTTTTTCTTGTCTGTGTCCTAGCACAATTTTTGCTGTAGCTAAAGCATGCTTAGGAAAATTCTTGCCCTAAAAAAAAAAGCTAAAGGAAAGACTACTTGTTTGCAAATCAACCTAAAAAAACACAGAAGATTTCTAGGAAATGGGAAAGTTAACAGGACTCTCACCTTAAAGGATGTAAAAACTAATCTGACTAGGCAAACAGAAATAAAGAAAGAGTGGTTTGTGTTAAGCCAGACAAGTGAAGGCTTTTATTTCTGCTACTGAAGCTCCTTAAATGCATCATCTTCATTTAAGGGGAAGAAAGAAAAGATCACAGCCTCAGCAAACCACCGATGAAGTGGCATATATTTAAGAGGGAGAATAGCATAATCTTTCTATTCTATTCTACCAATAGAATGTAGTCAAATAAGGACGATAGGAGCACCTAAGGTTTCTTGTATTATTTCATGGAGATTAACACCACATCTCTCTATGTCTGGAAAGCTACTGCTTTCCAATCTGAGCTATTTCCAGTAGCTCAGTCAAGGACCAACATCAAATCACCAGGCTGCAAACTGAAATATGGACCAATAGCAACCTTTACCAGCTGCTGAAACCTAAATAACATACATCTTTTACTTCTGTTTATTAATGTGAAATCCTGGTCCCCACAGCCTTACATTCGGTAAACTCACAGCACAAACTGCAATATTATGGATTTTCATTCTTGCTTGTTTCTTTATACTGAGTGAATCAATCAAAGTCTAGTTACCAGGCACTGCTGAAAAATTCTTCTGCACAGCATGAGAAGGTCATAACCTACCGCCTGCATTTTGAGATATTACATCCCTAGGAATAACAATTAACTAAATACCAGAGTTGTACTTCTTAATATTTTCAGCTAAGTGGCTCTATTAACCTGCAAGTTTAATGTTATTTTTCGGAGCTAGCACATTAGAGTTCATCCTCACTGGGCAGATGCTGAGGTGTTGCCTCAAGGCAGGGAGGCGTAACGGGATGGGGAAGGTTTTGGGGTCCAAAGGCTCATGAATACCTGGGTGTAGCAGCAACACACTGAAAGAAATTTTCTTCTACAGAGAGAGAGGCACCTACAAAAATTATCAATGGTTTGCAGGTTCTCACCTTTTGGGCTCTCCTGGCTCTACACAACCGTTCGCCCTTCAGTACACTGCAATGTCAAAAAGGGGAAGTGAGAAACCAGGGACAGACCCACGTCTGTTCACTCCCTGATTAACTTCCAGCCAGTCTCCCCCAATCAGGTGTCACCTGCACCCACGCTCCTGTACAAAATCAGCAAGACAATGTGTTAATCTATTGTCTTTGAAATTGATGTGCACTTGGGCAGGAGCAAAAATCACTCTGTAAGAGCCTTTTCGTGGGATGTAATCAAGCAACAGAATATTTTTTTATACTTCCTCTCTTCTGCTAGCAGGGTGCATAAAAATGATCAGCATTTGATTTTGAATGAGCCCAGTGATACAGAGACACTTTTACAGGTGATGCCTTCCTAAGAAATGTATCTTGCAAAGGCTTTATAGAAGGTTTTGGCAGTATCTGGCAAAAGCCCCAGAAACTCATGACTTGAGCACTGAACAGCTCTCCTATTAAACACACTCATTCACAGACAGGGAGATTTTCCTGCATGCATATAAAATTCTATCAATCCCAAAGCATTTTACAGTCAATCTCAGAACATGTCACACCAAAAATCAAGCAGTATTTTATTTTCTTTCCAAAGCACACTATCAAGTTCCTCTGTTAGCCTGGCCAAGCATAATGGCATAGGCTTGCAGACCAGAAAGGTGAGGTCCTCTCCTCCACACCACAAACCAAGCAAGCTCTCAAGGACTGCAGAGTTTCCCATTTCAAGAAGCACACAGAGGGAAGCTGAGCAAAGTCCAAGCTATTACCTCAATCCAAGCAAGACTGGGATTTTTTTTATGGGGAGATAAAGAGGAATCATAAAATCTTATGTAAAAATCACAATTTCAAAGCAAATAAAAATTCAGCTGTAGAGACCTGTCCAGTCTCTGCACAGCTGATGAAATGCTCTGAAAGAGAAATCAGTACAAAAGCCATTTCAGAGAACAAGAGCAACTGCTCTCTGTTTTTAAAATATGTAAGTGTAAACGGTAGTGGGTGTAATTCAAATTTATTTCTACATATAACTGTAATTATTCTAATAGGAATAACTAAAATAGCAACAATTAAAAGATTATTAGTAACAATAAATAAAACCACTAATCACAGCTAACAATGACCAAATCGATGATCTCAATTACCCACACGCAACCCTCTCCATGCACAAACTGAGCAAGGAGGATCTGCAGGGGTTTCTTCACTTTCAAAACCCATGTGGGAAGCTCTGGCCATACCTGGGGCAGGGCTGCAGCGGTGCCTTCCCTCCTCCACTGCACGCTTCCCTCTCCTCCAGCTCCGGGCACGGCTTCCCAGCGCCCACGGCCACGCTCCGCACGCTGCGGCGCCGGCTCCGGAGCCCTGGGGCGAGGCTGCCCCAGGCACAGCTCTGTGAGCAGGGGCTCCACGGGGACCACTCGGACGTGGTGCAGTCCTTGGGCATCACACAGGACCTGGAGGTCACGGGGACAGGGTCTTGCAGGCAGAGGCTGTGGTAAGAACACAGTACAACAGCTGAGGTCTTGCTTAATGAGCTGCTTGCTCAAGCCAAACTGCCCAAGAAGAAACACTCGGGCATTCAATCAGAAGATCTACATCAACACCAGTGCAACAGAAATCAGAGAAGTTCTAATGCAGGGCACATAACACATTTCCAATGAGCTCAGGGTGCAAACTTGCATGCTGAGTACTTTGTAAATAATGTATCTCATTTATCCTGAGTTGAAACCGATGCACAGGTATTATATTTACTCCCCTGTAGATAGAATTCCACAGTTCAGAAAACAAAATCCAAGCCCAAGAGAAATACTGCCACTGGTAACCATTCCAACATCCTGCACCATGACTAGATGTCATCCATCCATCCATCCATCCATCCATCCATCCATCCATTCATCGTGCTGAGCAACTCTGCTTTTAAAAAATAATTAATCCCCCACTAATAATATCTCAGTTCCATGAAGCTGTTATCAAACATCTGCTGTCAAACAACATCAGAGAGTTTCCCACCCTGCCAAACAACCAGAGATTCAGGAATGCTGCAACTGAGGACGTATTTTGGGACTCAGTTACTCCTGCTGACATCAGGACATGATCTCACCCATTCTGTAACATATCAAGACACCGCTCTAGGCCAAATACAGTGGAAAACCAAATTCTAAGGACTACCAACTGATGAGATTTGGTATCAACATACAAAGTCTCAGAATAACATTTTCAATAGCTACAACACCTTTTCACTTGTGCATAGTGTTAAATGGACAATACAAACTGGCCTCTGAAATTAAGACCACACCTGATGAACACAATGTGAACTCTTAATTTTTCTTCTCCAGTCTCCAGCTGCTTGTGGTCAAGCCTTTGCCAGCTGTAAGGAGCAAACACGGGTATACTTAAAAGGTGAAATCCAGAGCTGCTGCCAGGGAAGAAACCATCACCTCTCCTGCTATTCCTTACAGCACAGTTTGGTCAATTTACCACTCTCTGAAGAAAACAGGCTGGGGCAATCATTCCAGGATTGCCGCGCAGCCTCATGGGGCAAGAAGAGAAGACAAAGGGCATTCACTCCCTTCTCCAGTCTAGAAATTGGTCCCCTTTTCACACAGGTCAACAGGAATATTCCCATTGAAACACATCAAGTTTGACTGGACCCTCAACCACCAGCAAAATAGAGCATTTAGTGGCTTCTATTTGAACTTCAAAGTAAACAAAAAAAACTGTAAAAACTTTTGGTCTCAATTTCTTCACCCAGAATAAAACTCAGTAATCTCACAGGTGAAGATGAATTTACTGAGGTTTATTTACATAACTTCCACAAGTACAAACTGCCTGTGATGTAGCCCCCTCAAATGAAACTATTCTTGCTTACAATTGAAAAACATCTCTCATTTCTCTGTTACAAGTCAAATGGAACTGATTACAAAGCAGTCTCTGGTACAAACATCAGTTCTATCAAAACAAGGTTCTGGAAAGTAATAATCATTACATATGTACTTACTAACCCAGGGATTTTGAGTGGTTTTTTGGAACATTAGGTTAGGTGCAGTCACATAAATGGTCACTTTATTTCCTTCTAATTATTCTTTTCAACAGGGGAGCCACCCATGCCAAAACATTAACAAGGAAGAATAGATAAATCAGTAGCACATAAAAGACACTGCCCTAACACATGGTATCAGAAAAATCAAGTTTATCTAAAAACCCAGAATGGGGGGAGGTGGGTGGGGAGAGGTAACTGATCTTACTTTTTAAAGTGATCAAAACTCCCCATTCAGATACAGAATGAATAGCAAAATCCACTTTTGGGATTGCACCACTGCAAAAAAGATCTTAGTCCTGCACGATCCTTACAGAAACACCAAATAAAATGCAGCCTTTAAAAATGTGGATTGGAGTCTTGGTTCACAGCCAAAGAATACCTCCAATACCTGCTGTAATGGATTCTCCAAACCTGCACCCACACTCTGGCTGGGAAAGCCATCCCTGCCCAGAAATCACCCTTGCACAGGCAAAAGCCTTTGCCAGAGGCAGAATAGCTGTTTCTTTCCCTGAAAATCCCCTCACTGTTCCTGCTACAAAAGGCAAGATGCTAACTTTGTTGACCTCAAGGTGAATGAGACATGGAGCTGGCAATTTCCATCCTGTTCAAGTAGGCTTTTGAGGGAGAATTACAAGCAACTGCTGAACAGAAAGAAAATTAATTAACTTGTACCTACTCACTCAGAGCCTCCAAGTCAAATTAATTGTGACACCGAGCAACACAAAGACAAATGTAAAAACACTCTTTTGCATGAAATTCAGACACAGCCTTTCATGTCACAGATGTATTTAGGATGGTCTAATACAGATAAAGCCCAGGCCTGTGAGACACTCGCTGATCTGAGGCTGCAAACCAGACACAGATTTGTGCTGCTGTGCCTGTGTCCAAACCAGCAGGGACAGAAGAAGGTCTTGGGGACAGGAGGTACTATATCAGCCCTGCTTTTAAACTGATTTTCGACATATTAATGTCTCAGGTTAGATCTTCTACTTGAGGGTCGATCTGGTAACTGTGATATAGTAGAGTACTTACACAAGTGATGCTTTTTTCTGTATTACATGCTTGGATTGACACTGTAAAACCACAGGAGTTGTTTCCCAGCCCACGCTGCGGTGCCTGCGGCGTAGGATGGATCCATTAGTGAGCAGCCAGCAGCAGCACGGAGCCCAGCTCGCTCAAGTGGCACAGTGCCCTCTGAGCCTCTTGTGTGCTGAAGGGCAATAAACCACTTATTAAAGAAACACAAAACACTAAACCAAAGGAAACCTACTCATGTGTCTTTCACACTCGCAGAGTCCTGGAGCAGAACAGCAGAGGAGGAGGGAAGGCAGCCCTGGGTACCACCCCGACTGTGCAGCTCCACATCTCCATGGCTGTGTCACCTCAGGCTGCACCCCAAAGAGCAGCACTGCTTGTCTCCTCCATCTCCAGCCACACACACACCCACGAGACAGAAATCGTGCAGCCTCAAGCTGAACCACACCACCTTCCTGCTCTGGACAAAAAGCAACTCATCAAAATAGCACATTTTCCAACAGCTCGGTGCCCGTGCTACATGCCCTGCAGCCACAGAGCCATCACATCCACCACAAGGGAATGAGTGGGACAGGTCCATCAGCTGGAAAAAGCAGCAACACCAGCCAGGAGCCATGCACCAGTAAATCAGGTTGGGCAGAGCACAGGAGTCACCCTTGCTTTCCCTTCCCAACTCCACCGAGGCATTCAGAAGCACAGGTGAATGCATTTCCTTACATTACGGGATGAGACAGGCAGTTATTGTTAAACCTGCCACACTGAAAGGATCATCTGCAAAGCCACTGGGCACACTAAGAAGCTGTCACCATGGCCATGCTGCTGGCACAGAGGCAGCCCCAGGGGGACAGTGTACCATATCCACAGCCAGGCTCTCCCTCAGCAGCTCAGGAAGGTTCCTGGGAAGTGTCACACCTGACTAGGGAACTCATGTTCAAACGCACGTGCTGCAGAGCAGGATAATCCTGAAGCGAGCTAAGCCATGCTGTTAAGAACCCATTCCCAATTTTTCTCTCTTTTAGCAGTGTCTCCTATTCTCCTATTTTGAAATCAAGGAGCCAGCCCTACAGGCTGCTGGAATACACACTATCTGCTCTTTGCACTTGGCCAATAATATTAAGGTCTTATAGTGGACAGTCTTGCCATGTTTCTAACACATCAAAACACTCATTTCCCTTAGAAATTGGCAATCAGTGTTAACAGGCACACTTCTGATAATTCCTAATGTATTTTTAGGGTCTTTAAGTGCTGCCAGGGCTGTTTTGGACACCATATATTCAATCTGTGTAGCAGAGGTTTCCTTGGCAGAGTAAGTATCAGCCCCTTCTGCACCAGGGTAGTGAAGATGGGGAATATTTGCCTGCCCTATAACTCACCTAAGGGAAAGGGAACTGGCAGATCTATAATCCAAACACACATCACTAAAGATGTTGAAGTTTTGATGTTTCCAGACCTTAATGAACAGAATCCTCTGTTTTAATTAAAAATAAGTGCTGGCTTCCATTTGCACTACCTTGGTAGGCCCTGAGATCTTGGGGCTATAGAGGCAGCTGCCCCCCTGCAAAATTTGGAAACAAGAGAATAAACACAGTTATTATTGGGGACTGCTTCTGAAATCACCAAACCCCAGAGTCATTGAGGTTTGAAAAGATCTCTGAAATCACTGAGTCCAGCTATCAACCTGGCACTGCCAGGTCCACCACTAAACCTTATTCCCTAGTGCCACACCCACACACCTTTTGAACCATGCCCTGGGCAGCCTATTCCAATGTCTGACCACTAAAATGTTACTCGTGGAAATAAAAAAAGCCATCACTGCTCCTTTGTTTCTTCCACTTTTAAATAAAAGCAAAAGAAATGAGAGACAAAACTTTTGAAAAGAACATTAGAAAATAAAATATCCTTCTTCTCCAACAGCTCAGGGATTTGTTTTCAAGCCTGAGCACTGAGGCTTGATTCCTACATCTGCCAGGAGGAATATGAACATAGAATTCCTCTCCCAGATCGAAATCACCACCATCAAATAGCATTTTACAGCACAGCATTTTAACCTCCGGACTGTAGAATTTTGTATTCATCCAGAGAACAGAAAAATGTCAACATTGAAACTGCAAATATTTTTTTCCTAAACTGTACAAAAGCAAAATGGTTAAGCACAACTCACTAGGAAATGGATAATGGAAATTTAAATTACAGAGGCAAACAAAAGAGCTGAATGCTGCTCCACCTCCGCCTTGACAGATGGGCTGTCCCTTGACTGAGTTTGACCTGAATTTTCACTTAGAAAGTAAAGTAAACAGAAACCCAAATCCAACTCTATTATATCACTGTTGTCATCTTACACACAGAATGAAGAGTTTAAGAAATATGTACATAAAAGACTCCTAATCCAAATAATAATAATAATAAAAAAAACCACCTTATAACTGTTTGCTCCTGACTTTAACTTCTCAGTATGCTTAGTTGAGCACACATATCAGGTTAGAAAATCAGGTTAGATTTACTGAGAATTTCTCTGTCTAACTATGCACATTTATTTTACTAAAGGCAAATAGTGTCTAACCTAAAAAACTTTTAACTTAAAAAAAAAAAAAAAGGAAAAAAGGCAGGAACTCAAGTGCCTTTGTCTCATTATTCGGTAGATTTTTACAACTGTGACAAGACAGGAAAACAAGAGCAGGATTTCTTTCACATTCATTTCTTGCCTCTTTTTCAGAGATTTATTTTTTTTAATGCATGGAAGTGCTTATGTTTGAATCTGTTATTGGATATAAGGCTTAAGGCAAAACTGAAACATTTTTTCTCATCTGAAATGATACCTGAACTCTATCTGAAATAGGATGAAAGAAATACCAACTTTTTAAATAAAGTCTTTAAAAGGTTCAAATCAGATCCACAGTATCATTCTATATTGATGTTATTCCTTTTATTTTCATGAATATAACTTTCTACACGAAAATCTTTTCTCAGCAAAAGTGGACCTGTCTTGAAGCCTACTGATGTTTGGCTGTTCAATTGTTGTCATTTCAGGTGTTTTCAAAAAGGCCTGTCCTTCCTTTCCTCTTCCTTTGTCCCTTTTCCTTCCCTTTTGAGAAATGTGGAACCTCCAGACTGAAAAGATATTTTATCAAAAACATCCCCAGCTCTGCTTCCCTAAAATAGATTGTCCAGTTTTCCACATGCTTTATGCTCCTCTCCAAGTAATTCCTATTCACAGCCCTGCAATCAGACACTAGTAATTCATGGTAATAAATTGGGAATCTTTGCAATTTCTTTATAAATTAGGAGGCAGGATGAGGATGTGGCCCCTCTCCTCTGGTGGCCCTTGGTGGTGGTTAGCTGGCCACTACTGTTACCTGCAAGAACTGGGCTGTGGTGGAAGGCAAAGCCCTGGCAGACCAGCAGCTCAGAGCCAACTGTTACAAAGCACATCCTGGGGTATTCCTGTCCCTTGCCTCAGTTTTCCAGAAGTTTAATTTACAGTGCTGCTTGCTTAGCAGTGTTAGCAGAAATGGGAAACGTCGGCCAGGGAAATGCAGGAGCACAAATAAGACACTTCTTGCCTGGTTTACAGCAGACACTTGGCTGCCTGCCAGTCCCCACTACAGGGTTATGCAAATGCATTTACTCTTCTTTATCAGTAGCCAAAATACCATTGCTGTTGTAAAGCAACATCTGTAAGATCAGGCCCGCTCTTAGAAGAATGGCAGCAAATCTGCTGCACAACAAAACAAGCAGGACATCCAGGGGATGCTTAAAGGGAGTCACTGTCAGGAGTATTTGATATCTGCGACACTCCAGACTTGGAACTAAACAGGACTGGGTTTTGGGCTGGATATTTAGCTTTGAATTTTAGGTCCAAAAGGAGAAAGGAAAAGTGTGTGAGTGTCTGAATGTTGGAACATGACATGACCTTTTCTCCTCTACTCAATCAATGGGCTTTGTTCTTGCATTTAGAGTAAGAGTAAAGGATGGGTCGGGCCCAGCTCTGCAGTAAATCTGAGACACAAGCTCAGCAGAAAAAGACTGCCAGGAGGTGGTAATGGAGCTGTACACTCCCAAAAAGGGGGCTAGATCAGCAAAATACCCAGAAAGGAACAAGGAAAAAGACAGCTCAATCAGGGATAGTCACTAACACTAAAACTCCCAGCACCCTCTGTACTGTCACCCAGCAATTCAGTGTATAACACAGAAGAGAAAACATTTATAGAAAGTTTCCATTTCCATTCTTACAGCAAATACAGCAGTGAATGTGTGAGGGCAGAGCAAGTGAAATTTTTAAAAAATCAGGTTCCCCCTCCCAGAGGCTCTGATAAGGAATGAGATACAAGAGCAGGAGAAAGCTAACAAGTGTTAACGACACAAACCTGCTGCTGGTCGCACTGTGGAATAAATCACAAGTGACTCCATTAAAGTCAAGCAGCTACATGAGCATAAAATCTGTATATTTAGAATCAGCATATATTAAGTGACGAGAAATAAAGATGTTAGAAACTGCTGGAATATTTCACAAAGTCTGATGTTTTCCAGCTGGTAAAAAATACTCCACACTTGGCTATGGGTGTAATAGGAGTGGGTAAGAAAAAAGGTTAGAATTCCTATTTTCAGCTCAGTGTGTGTGCAAAAAACACTGCAGAAATTAACAGGGGTAGAGAATTGGATGTAAAATAACCCTTCTCTCTGCCATTTGAGTTTGTGCAGCGCCAGGAGCTATGGATTACTGGGAAACAAGATTGATTCCTGCAAAATTCAGGAGCAGGATTTTTTAAGAACTTATGATTTCCTTGAAAAACAGAACACTGTAAGATCTCCAGAAATTTTGACTTTCTCAGAAGTCTATCAATTGATCAGTCACCTGTAGCTACTGGCACCTACCCAAATCCAACCTGAAGTCAAACAGCAGAGCTCAGCTTAAATTTCAATGTGAGAAATAGAAAGAAAAATCTTTCTATTATTTGCTGCACATTACTGTAACCTTCACATTCAAACTGCAGCAAAGTAACTGATATAGACAAGGAGAAATCATTGGATAAAACATTAGATAAGGACAGACATCAACAACCTCTACCAAAGATGGGAGTACCAGTCACCTACCCTGTAACAGCACCCAAGAGTTACACTCAGACAGGAAGGCTCCTCAAAAAGGATGATAATCTCAGGTTTGCCCACTGATTTCTTTCCAAAATATACCTTCTACCATATTCACAAGGCCAAACTTTTCAGACTTATTTTATCCAGTAATGAATGCAAGAATGAAGGAGTTGAAGCTGCCTCAATCTTAGCCTCTAATACCAAATACATGCAGTACATGACTGAGAATGAAACCTCCCTCTCCCACAGCCAGGGCCCAGCAACAGCACAAAGTGATGTATAATTCCATTTCCTCAAAACAGCAACAAAAACAACAAAAACCCAGAAGAGAATTATTAAAAATATAAAATTAATTTAAACAGCCACAAATCATAGAATGCAAAACTTTCAATGTATGCTAGAAAGGAATTAAATCAAGAAAAGGTTCATAAAGAAAACACAGAAAAAATTCCATTTAAAACTCAAGAATGGGACTCATTCAGTGTGGTGCTACCAGTGCTCCGTCACCCA
>VRYO01002782.1:27035775-27126649 GCA_009812075.1 Sialia sialis | reverse complement strand
AATACAAATCGTATATAAAATATAAGCCATATCCTGCCATGTATTAAAAAGCAAATAACTACCAGCTAGTTCGTAAAATTGGTTAAATGCTTCCTAAAGGCTGCCAGTCGCTTCTCCCAGTGTACTCATATCACTGAATCACTTGGAGAAATCTGGGGAAAAAAGAAAATGCCTCACAGTGCTTCAAATTAAAGGCAAGCCTTTAATTTCTGCAGCAGTAAAATTCGTCCCAAATGAATATTTCATTTCATTTGTACAAATTAATATAAAAATTATCATAAAAGAACAATCATCTAATAGGAAAAGAAAGTCAAGTTAGATAAGAGGAAAACAGTCTTAATAGAGCAATTAGTCAACAGAATAAACTGCACTGGGAAGCAGCAGAATCATCATCCAAAGGGATAAAAGAGTGAGGATAAATACATGAAAATAATCACCCTCAAGGTACACTGAGTAAATCGTTTCCACTTGCAGCACGTGGTTCTATGAGAGGTGGCAAAGCCATCATTCAGGAGGAGAAATTAAACCAAAATAAAAGCCAGCAATGTCACTTCAGTCCTGGAGCACATGACCATACACATGTAACCGTATGAATCTTACTTGAGGATTTACAAGTGAAAGCAATCAGACAAGGCTAAATAGAATGATCTGACTGTGAAAATATTATTCAATAAAAATCCACCAAATCAAAAAAATAATGAGGGCTATAAAGTACAAAACTGCTGGCAAACTGGAGAGCAAAGGTAGAGAAAAGCACTCAGGCCGAATCTTAACTATTAGAGAGATTTTGATGATCATCTCAAGGGGGTGTTACCTTGTTCCTAAGTTTAAAAACTTTCCAATACCTCATAAAAGAGCTATTTTGTTCCGTAAAAACATTGCATATGTAATTCCTGCCTGAAAATACACTGCAATGTCCCTAACTTTTCTATTTTTTCAAGGCAGAAAATGAACTTGCAACAAACAAGTCGATTTATATTAAGCAATGCAACTGCAGTCAATCTTTTTTTAAAATTGATTTTAAAACTACCGGAATCAGTTACATGCTCATTCTACAAAACCAAACACATGTAAAAACCAAAACTAGTCTCATAGCAGCTGCAATTATAATCCCAGGTATTTTGTTCAGGCAATGGCGGTTTTGTTGGCAATCCCATTGTTCTTTCTCTGTGAACAGAGGAGTTGATCCTCCAGAGACAGGGGCTTGACACTGTGTAATGAAAAATGAAAATAAATACATAAAAACTCCTGATTTTTTTATTTTTATTTTTAGTAAAGGAGGGAAAGCAGATAGGAACTGGGTTTAACTAAACTTCTTTTCCAATAGATCCCATGCTCCTCCAGGCCAGGGCTGCCCTCAGTCAGGCACCTTCTGCAGCGGACAGGCTGGGGCAAGAGAGGATTGCAGAGTCCTCGAGGTTTAGACAGCTCCAGCTTTTGCTGAATCCCTCAGGCTATGTGCAAAAACCTTTGTCCTTTTTATGTCTCTGTTTCACACCAAAAGACATCAGCCCAAGGTAAGGACTCAGTCATGACAGGTACCTTGAATGGGAAAAGGCAGCACACCAGTGTGCTCTACAAGCTGTCCTACACTAATGACAAGCTTTCAACAGAATCCAGTGTGCTTAAAAATTAAGTAATAAAAAAATTAATCTTTAAATATGCTTTTGAAGATCTATTACAGGGAAGATGTCCATTGACAACTTAAACATTTGTCCTTGATACTTCACTTTGATCTAACTGAACATTCCTCCCTAACACCACCAAGATTTGAAACCAGACATCAGATTATGTAAAAACTTTCATCCAAAGATAATAGTCAAATTCAGACCTTAAGTCCTGGATGGCTTTTTATTAATAGAGAAAAGTAACAAAGATTAAGCATCACAAAATAATTGTATTGTAAACTTATTTATTTCTGTGCAGCACTTCAGCAAAGGCAATTTAGTTTTTTGAGATGAAGAAGTTTCAGCGCATGAGAAGTTTCATTTTCACCAGTTTTATTTAAGGAAAAAAATTTTAAAAATAATTTCCCTTTAGCATTGAATGGAACAGTATCTTACACATCAGTAGCACCTTGAAACACATTAGACCAATCAAGGATTTACTATTTCTTAAGATAGTGAATTGCATTAAAAATAGCATTAAACCCCTTCCACCTCCATGGAGGAATTCCAAGCAGTTGTAGCAGAGGAATTCACTCCCCAAACCCACCACTGCTTTTTCCCTACTGCACACAACTTGTTTATTTAGTACTTTTTATACACTCCTGGGTGCTGCTCATGAGCTGCTCTACTCATGAATAGCAGAATGAGCACTCCTCACATTAATAGGATAGAGAAACACTCAGCTGAAGTCAGATGTGAATTTAGAATGAAAAATTACCAAAAAAAAAAAAAAAAAAAAAAAAAAGGTAAAAACTTGTAAGTAATTACACTGTCATTAGACACATTACAATATGCAATTATTCCCTGGCAAACATGCTAAAACAGAGCCTGCTTTTGGCATACCAGAAAAAACAGCATTAAAAAAAGGTCAAAAATCAGATGCAAAACCCATTATTATAGATCTTTTTCACATCCTGACAATGTCCTCAGAACATGGCAGTAAACTTAGGCACAGTGTTTCACTGCTTAGTTAAATATCCTGCTCAGTAGCTTAAATGAGAAGAAAGCTGTAAATACTTCCTAGTCAATAGTCCACTTTGTGATTCAAATTTAATTATTTTTAGAAGGCTCATATTAAATTTACACTTTTCTCAAAATATATCTGATTCAATTAAAAGAAACATCTCTGCACAATATGAATTATAATATTATCTGTGTGTTATAAACCCATTGGAATTTAGGCATCAGAAGCCTGAACTTCAGAAACATGCTTTACAACTCCCCATCTAGGATGGAAGGCCACTGGTAATTAAAGTAGAAGACTAAAAGGAAATTAATTTCACAGTGATGTGTCTGCAGAAAGTACAAAAATATGAAGATAAAGGGTTGACAGTCTGTCTCCCATGTATTGTAACCTAATCAGAGACTGGATGGATGTTTGATCTCCTCACAGCAGGACACGGATGGCAGAAACGGACTGCGGATGTGCATGGAAACAGGGAGCTCCAGGATGGGTGTAAGGAAAAACCTCACTGTGAGGATAACCCTGGGAACAGGATGCCCCGAAGGACAACAGAACCTCTTTCTTGTGATGCCTGGAAAGGCTGCCCTGGAACAGAGACTAGACAGAGCAAAGGAAAAAAATAGGAATTTATTCAAAGGATTCACCTTGGGCACTGCAAGAGCCTGGCTGGGGCTACACCCAGATCAAATCCAAGATGGATCCTGGTCATGAGTTCTTACACTTTTATTACATTTTGGTTCATCTATATATTGGGGTCAATTGTCCAACCACCGCCCCAGGCTGTGAAGTCTCAGCCCCCTGGCTTGCCCCCTCCCTTTTGCTCTTGTTTCTGCTTTTTGGATACCAGTTTTCCTTCATTCTCTAGTTGGGAAGGGATTGTTATGTCACTATCCTGTGAAGAGAACTTCCTAACACCTAAAATGAAGTTTCAGGATTAACACTAAGCAGCAGAGAATCTGAAAAATACAAAAGCTAAAACCCAAGGCATCACTTGGAGGTTTCCAGATCTGGCTGAACAAACCCTGAGAAACCTGGTGTGCACTCAATACTGAACCTGCTCTGTGACAAGACTCAACCAGATGAGCTCCCGTGGTTCTTTTCAGCCTAGGTTTCTCTATGTAGAAGCATCTAACTGAAAGCAAGGCTTTCGCCACCAGGATGCCAAAAAAATAAAGTTTTTCACTAATAAATACCACTGAGATCTGAAAAGTACTAATAAACACACAGCAGCATGAATAAATCCATTAGTCAACCAAGCCAAAGAGAAATTCAACCAAATCACTACTTCCAAAAATGAGAAGTGAAACAAAACTTGTTGGGCTCACACAACAATTGTAACAGACAGATGAGGTGTCTTTGTTGATGAACAACTGTGAACAAAGACATCCCACTGTTTCTTCCTGGGCGTCTGTAATACTACAAGCAATGACATGAAAGTGATTAATAAGTCAAGACAGCCTATTAAAGCAAAATTACACATTGTTCTGTTTCTCATCTTTTATCAGCCAGAAAGAGCTGTACTATCACCCCATACAGCTTCACTAACCCCTTTCAAAACAGGCAATAACACAGCAAAAGGAGTTTATTTGATTCACTGTGCACTGACTTGTTTTTCCTGCCTGCAAGACCTACCTACAACTGCACCATAATTGTGTCTGCAAGGATGCAGTGGCTTCTGCTCTCTGACACACAGGTCACACACACATAAGCAGACTATACAAACAATAATTACACTTTACAGGCAAAATAAAACACCACTGAACACCAAAGTTAGAAGAGGAATCCCAGTAAGAGCTGCTTAGTAAGTATGTTATTGCTTCATAGGAATTGCTGGAATAATTATGCTCTGTTTATTGCAGCATTTCAGTTTAATTGAAACCATTTCACCATCAGAGAATTCATTAAATAATAAGCATCTCCCACAATGACTCTGTCCCTGTTGCTATGCTCTGATTTGCAAACTTAGCAGAAGATGAGCAATCAGTAAAATAGAATATTGTGTTAGTAATTTGTATCAGATAATAGATATGCTCCAGTGAAGGAACACTGAAAAAATTAATGGACAATCATTGGAATAGTCCTATTTTCTACCCATTTTTACCTTGTCTTTCAGTTTAAGTATCAAATTTAGGAGCAATTATTCAAGACCTTAACAACTTGCTTATGCACAGAATCTGCTAATTCTTATCCATCATAACAAAGCCATACAACCTCATTTACTGAGGAGCAACTCCACCAGATGTGATGTAACTCCCCCAAATCCCTGCAGCATCCACTTTAATTCCTCTGCTTGAAACGTCCCAGAACCCCTCTGAATGTCATCCTTCCACCAGAGCATAGTTATGGGGAGTGCCAAGCTCCATCTCAGCCCATGAATTCTGAGAACAGTAACAACTGACTCAGAGAACACGAGCCTCATTCCTAATGGCACTACAGCTAATTAATCTTCATTATTAGTTAAGAGAGAAAAAATAAATTCTACTGACGATGTTTCATCAGAATAACTGGTTGCTTTATGAGAAGATTTTATGAGATTTATGTAATTTTAATGCCATTTTATGAGAATTATGCATATTTTACGAGATTTGGGTATAAATTTATTTTTCATATGCCAAAGCTGTTGAAGATCATACAAACCACAACATAGTTCCTCACCAATTTCTTTATTCCTGGCACAATACAAAGGCACTGTGGTTTTAGGTACACTATGCCAAGAAAAGTCATTCTAGAGATTTTAGGTAAGGATCCTACAGCCATATTTTTTCTTGCAGACTAAACAGGCTAAAATCTTTGGAGTCTAGTACACCAAATCTGGGATGCTGCAGTATTTTATAATACAAAATAATGTTAGTATAGCTGTAGTTGGTTGGACTGCCCATTCCCTTGTTTCCTAAAAGAGCTCTCCTGTCTCCTTGCTCTGCATCCACTGCCACGTCTCAGCCAAAATACAGATTATTTTCTGTGCCTATTCTTAACTATCTCAATTATTTTCCTATTTATTATTAACAGCAATTCATTAAATCTCTTTGTACTATAATCTGTATGAAGGATTCTATACAGAATACTATTGTTCTATTTGCAGTGTGTCACACAGGGCATAAAAAATTCCTCTGATTCCTGGGATTAATTTTAAATATCTGCAGCACTTTTTTAAACTTTCATAACCTACACAAATGAGCAATTCAGCAGCTTAGTTATTAATCTTATTTCAGATCTGAATAAATGTGAAATTTAGCGACTTACAGCCAGGCAGCAGTTTGTTCCAATTTTACATTTCAGGTTTTTCCCTTATTATCCATATGCTGTAACACTCAAGACACACTCCAGCAAGGAAGACATTCTGCAGCAGAATGTAATGAATACTGCTGTTTATAAAAATACAGAGATTTACTAACCCCTTGGCACTGGAAGGCAGTATTTCCCAATATACAGAACTAATGTAAATGGTATTAGCTGAGCTACTCAATCACGTGCCCACAACCCAGAGACAGCCCAGGGAAAAATATTCTTTCAACTCTCAATTAAAAATAGAAAAATAAAAAAATACCCCCACACATTCCAAAACATTTCTGTCACATTCATCTGACACATTTTGAGGGTCTGTAAGAACAGATTTCTGGCCTTGACAGCACTGGATATTAGGAGATGAGACCATAATGTATATAAGCCTGTGTATTGGAAAACACAAAGAACAAACAGATCTTATCAACAGATTACAACTCTAAATTGTTTACTGCATATGAGATTAAAACCATCTCAGTACTGGATTATAAATAGCTATAATCAAACTCTGGCCTTTTTGGAATTCCAAACATCCATGGAAACCAATTCTTCTTAAAACATAATAGCCTTTGTAAGGTGTTTGTAAATGTAACCTTAGGAGCAAAAGAAATGTTTCTTCAGACACTCCACCCATACTCTGGGGTTTGTAATTCCCTACAGGAACTGTTATCTCTCAGAGGAAACAAAAAACAACAACAACAAAAAAAACAGAATCAACACAAGACAGGTTACACAGCACCTTCTGTAGCACAAACCACGGGTTTAGCAGTGAGGAAATCATGGGCATTGCTGGACACCCCTCTCAGCAGCACCTTCTTCTAAGCCCCAGTTACACTTAAATCTTTTATCCAGTCCACAGGAAACCTCAGATCCCTTCAAGCACAATGAAACAAGAATTTGAGGAGGTCCACTCTGATATTTGCAGGATGAGAGTGATATTGTGAATGGGGTTATTTCTTACTTAGCTCCAGGTGATTCAGAGGTCTCTCCAGTTGGATGCAGCTCCTTGCACCACTGCTTTCACACCAGCAAGCTTCACACAGAGTTTTTTCTGGTTTTCCACACACTGCCTTCCCCCTGTTGCCCTTCATATAGGCAGTCACTCTGAGATATTTTTCAAGCATTCAAAGCCTGGGTTTCACCCCATGTCCATGTTCTGCTAACAGCTCAGCTGGGATGCACTCAGCTCTGAGTCCACCTCATCTGCATCAAGGAACCACAAGGAACCTCAGCAAACACCACTCAGATCACAAAACCACAGAATGGTTTGGGTTGGAAGGGGCCATAAACATTATAAACATTCCAATTTCCGGCCATGGGCAGGGACATCTTCCACTATCCCAGGCTGCTCCAAGCCCTGTCCCACCTGGCCTCGAACACTTCCAGGGATGGGGCAGCCACAGCCGTGCCAGGGCCTCACCATCCTCACAGGGAAGAACCCAGAAAGAAGTGAAGATTGGCACTCATGGACTCCTGAGGGAGCCACAGTAAGAAACTTTCTGTCACAGGTTCACTGCTCTGAGACGAGGCCTTGGTGGGACAGCTGGGGGAGGCACTGGCAGCAGTTCAACATCTGCTTCGTCGAGCTCCAAGACACACAGAGAATTCTTATTTTAGTTCTGTAATTATTCATTATCCAGCAAACACTAAAGATAGAGCCCAACCCCTCTTCCAAATTGTGACAACTGCAGTTTCTAATTTTCTTACTCTTTCGTGAAGCTTAAATTGTTGTTCATTGAAATAACAGCAAAATTTCAAAATTGTTCCGGAGAAAAATGTTGTGAAATAATATGGCAATCTGCACACCTGCAAAAACCTTTGTGAAGTATCCAAATTTACTTCACAAGCACATTATCACAGAAACACATGCATCCCCCTCCAGACACCATTTGAAGGGAGAACTATAGTTTTTCTGCTCAGCTTCATCCTATTTCCAAGTTACACATTTTATAAGCCACCACAGCCCAGAAGCGCATGCGATGGGAAAGGAATGGAAATGCAGAGCTGCACGTGGAGCTGCTACCGAGTCTGGCTGGGGGGAAACAAAGGAGCTGCTCTACCTGTCCTGCAGAGCTGGTGTTCCTACAGATGTGTTCTCCTGGGGAAGTTCTCTCACCTCTGGAGCAGCCCCTGTGCCCTTGCTCTGGAGCAGAAGTGGGGCTGCCCACAGTGCTTGGAGCAGAGAAAGTAAAACACAGACATCATGGATTTCTACAGAAATACCTCCTCAACCATATGGGCAGCTTATTATTCCTAATAAACATTATACAATGGGCAGGAGCCCCATGGAGCCCAACTGCTGCTAATTAGTATTTCTGCAAGGATGGAGAACACCTATAATAATGATTCCCTGGCAACAGCATAATTAATTCATGTGAAAAGTACTATTTTTATACATGTGCATTATCAATTCTATAAAAACTGGACAGAGGTTATTGTAGAACTCTACAAATTGCTTTTACTGGGCATTTTCACTTTATTTACAGTCTGTGTTTAATTATTCCCTTTCAATTATTAATAATTAAATCTCCATTTACTCTAGACACTCCATATTCTCGAGGAAAAGGGTTTGGAAAAGCACAACTCACAGTGTTGTGTGGAAATAACTGTGCAGGAATAAACCAAGTGAGAAGCTATGCCAAAATGTGGAATATAAGTTCTCCAGTAAATCAATTTCCCTGTCCCACAGACACAGAGCACTGGCTGCTGACAGGAGGGTGCCTGAGCAATCAAAGAGGGACAGAGAGCTCCAATTTCCAGTGCATGGGAAAAGAAGAACAGGCATATAGCACATGCTAAAACAAAACAAACAAACAATCCCAAAACCAAACCGACCAACCAAAAGAAAACAACAACAAAAAAGCTAAATCAAGTTCACAAAAGTTCAGTTTGGAGGGAAAATAATTAATGTCATAGGAAAATAAGAACAAAGACAATAATGTCCTAATTGAAATAAACTCCATCACATCATAAATTCTGCTTCTTGACAGCAGAACAGAATGCTAAAATGCTTCAGGTTGCACTCAGGGAAGATAATCAACATTACCTCATTCCGGCTTGCAGGTGTTAAGATAAGAAAGATCCTGGGAACCTTGTGCCAAGAATTACAAAATATAACCAAGCACATCATATCTGGATGAGTATGTGAAGAAAGAAAAATGTCCATCCCATCTGGAGGCAGATTTTGCCACACATCATTCCAAATGCCAGCACATACAGGTAAGTGAGATCAAAACTATGGTCAGATTAAGATCTGAACTTCAGACCAGACTGAGGTCCAGGGATCGTAAGAAGGGGTTGTATTAACCCATGAAATTTTCTACTAGTTGTAATTTTAATTTAGTTTTTTCCTTTTCCAGCTGAGATTGATTCCATGGAGCAAAAGCTCTAAGTTTAAAGAGAGAAGAGAGTACTGTAATTTGGGCCATAAATTGTGTCAGTCGATTACATGTGTCCTGCAAGGTGTTAACCCACAGTCCAGCTTAGGAACAAAGACATTTAGGGGAAGGAGCAGAGTTTGGGATGCTTGCTGTCAATATCTGCACTTCCAAAATAAAGCAAGCTGAAAGTAAATTAAAGATGGAAATGTTCAAACATCAAACTGCACCCTGAAGTTACTGAGAGGTCAGCCTTCCAGTCTGGTAGATCTCCACTGCCTTTTTGGCAGGTGTTTTGCTCACACTATGCTGAATTTCTAGTGATTCTGCATTTCTGAATAGCCTTCATCTATCACTGAAATCCTAACAGATGGACACCTTTACTTACATTTTCACAGCTTCGGCACAAGGGATAAAACCACCTCCTCTGAGATGTTTAAAGAGCTGATAATACCTAATCCTGAGGCTGGTTTTGCCAGCATAGCCCCACATTTCTTTCAAAAACCACTACCAGATGTGGCAGGCAGTATTCAGGTTTCTGTTTGCTGAGCAGAGATGAACAATCTTGAACTTGGAAATCTGGTCACTGTTGCCATAAAAGATCTCATGCCCTAATTTTTGAAATAAAAGGCTGGTGACATGGGAAAATAGCAGTTACAGATGCCCATATGCTGTACATTTATTTCACATCCAAACAAACGCATCTGCTAGCACAATGTTAGCCCACACTTTGCAAATGGAGATTTTTTTAGAAACAGACGTTCTTACACATAAGTAATCATTTAACAAGGCCTCAGAAAATGCAGCCCTTAATAGATTTAATTAACAGGTTAATGATGTGCAGAGCATGCATGCTCTCAAAAGCAAAGATTTTCACATTAAGCTTGTTTCTGTTTCACAGAAGCAGCTTTCTGTAGAATATCTGTGCTAATGTAATTACACATCTGGCACTTCTGCTGCTTTCAATTGCAGAGATATTTACAAACAGTGCAAGTAATTTGCACAAGAGAACCTATCTGTTCTACTGTTTTACACTACAAATAAAGATATTTGCATGAAAATCCAAATGCAAAGAGTCCTTTTTTGTACTCCTGAATGGTTCTATTGAATATATAAAGTGATCATTTAGCCTGCACAATAAATCTAACACACTGATACCATGACTGCCTGAGATACCTGCATAAACTAAGCCTGCCTGAGGTTCACCTTGATATAAAGGGGTCAAGAAAAAATTTCTAGATAATTTTAAATTGAACACCAGCCCTGGTAATCACCTCTGGTCCCCTGTGCCACCACTTGGCAAAACTAATGTTTTAAAATATAACTTCTTGGAGATGTTCATTCATCATCCTCACTGTAACTGGGAAATGATCAAAAACCAGGCCAGAATAATGGAAATCCCACATTATCTCTACCAGTATTGTCAAGATAATGCTGTGGTTATTAATTTAAATACGCCTCAAAGAACTATCACAACTTCAAACCGATTCAAGAAGATAAAAAGCCATCTCTGCCTCAAGCTGCTTTCAGTTCAATTTAGGTCACATTTAGGTTCATCAGATAGCACCTGAAATCCCTCAAGTTACTAAATATTGACAGAAGATGTTGCTGGCCCAGTGTTTAATCAAAGGAGTGGATGAGCCCAAAGTCCTGACTAAAAAGAGATTCTATCAAAGGAACCTTCCAACACCTGCTCAAGCTCAGGAATGGCAGAAAAGATAAACCAAGACAAATATCCCTTTCCCCTTCATATCTTAAGACACATCTGATTAAGAAAAATCATAAATTATTTAATAAAAGAAAAAGGATATATGTGTGAATGTGCATGATGAACATAACTGATGTCAAATATTTACGTACACAAAGAGAGACACATAAATCTGTGCTGTGACATATTCATATCCAAATTACCCCATTTTGCTCACATTTTGGAATCAATGTTTTCCTGCTCAGTCTATACCCAAAACACCAGAAGAATATATAAAATGTCATGATTGCCATACCATGGGTTCTGAAATACTGGAGCCAGCTCCTAACCATTCCCACAGGAGGCACTTCCAGTGCCTTGGAGGTCATGATGGAGGCTGTGGATACTTCTGAAGATCAGATCATGACAGGCAATGGACAGAACACTGAAATCTGGTAACCTAATTACTCCAAATCCCCTGAGAGTAATGCAGACAGGCAGAACGAGGAGTGATTTTGGGGAACAGGACAACAAAACCACTTAGCTAATAATCCTGAACCACACATTTCAAGTGGCTTTTAGTTTTGCTGCTTTTACAAGAGTAAGCTGTTTCCATATGAACCAGCTCATTAGCGTGCCCCAGCTGGTTCATTAACCAGTACATGAAGATTCAGTATCACCACAAGAAAACAATAAACTGCTACAGAGAGAAATTCCTTAAGAAATGGCAAGGGAACTCCAGGCTCTTCCAGAAGGAAGTCCAGCTCTTGGTCTTCTCCTCTGGTTTAAAGAACTGCAAAGCTCACAGCAGAGTTTGTGTCACAGGAAACCTGATGGGGAACACTCAGCTGCAGACAAATCAGACTGGCACTTCTGTGAAACAAGAAAAATTGGCTTTCCCACTAGGGATACTGACATAACTGCTCTTAATTGAGTTTTAATTCCACTAGGAATTCTTTAATTCAATGAAGCCACTTGGACACAGTATTTTATTATAAATGTCTATTCCTTTATTATGATTCCATAATAAACCTTATTCAGAATATTCTGAGGTAAATAAAGACAATTTGATTTGGAATCCTTTGAACAGTAAGCGATATATTTTACATATACAAAGAGAAATGACTGGTCAAATGCAAAAATCAATGAAGAAAAGGGAGCTAAGAAAATGCAATCCATATTCATTACATGTTTAAAACATTTACAGTCTGCCATATCTAAAGTTTAGAAATTCAAGATATTCATCATCTTTGAAAATTGATCTTAAATGACTTGTATTCCTTCTGCCATGATGCAGAAAGATTTTTAGTTCATATCTAATCTTGATACTACTACACACACAGAAAGGCTGTTCCAAAAAGCACAATCAGAAAGCAGTAACAGGCTGTATATGGCTAATAAGCTGCATAAACTTCAGGTCTTTTTAAAACAAACAAAATTCTAATTTCTTTAAACAATATTTACAGCTCACAGGATGTGTTTTTAAAAAATCCTTTCTTAAAGCTGGTATGCTAAATTAAAACTGTTTCTACTTTAATCCTTAAAAACAAAAAAGAGGAAAACACCTCCTGACCTCTGAGCTTGGTCACTGTAAGGCAATGTAGGCTGCATTGTCATAGGTTCTTTTACTTAAAGACCAGGTTTTTTTTATTGTCCCATCACACTTCCTAAACCACTTCACTGTACCATATTCCCATTTTCCCAGGTATTCTAACTTAAACCAATAAAACACTCTTGACAGGCAAACTAAGCAACTAAATACTCTTCCACATTCATTTTTAGTCATGCAAAAACACAGTGTTAATGATTACTCAGTCACCATTTCCATTTATCTAAATTTGCTGGTTATAATAGTGGCTGCCCAAAGAATTTTCCCCTGATAATGACGGATGTGTGATCACACACCATAACCACAGAAAGCCTTATTTATTTCCACAAGCCATCAGTTTGCACCAGACTATGAAAGCAGAAGCTTCCCACCATGTGTCCAGAAAGCCTCACACCAAACTTTGCAATAGAGAGAGAATAAAATAGTATATGCACTCCTACATTGCCCTCTATCTCCTTGGCCCTTCAGGGCAGCTTCCCACAGGATCCTGGAGAAGAAAACATCAACACCAACATCATATTTCTGCTGGGAGAAGACTCCAGATGCTGACAACGCACCCCTCCCCAGGGTGACACAGCAGCCTTAGGGAGCAAGGGAACAGCAGCACCAGGAAAGGTACAAGGTGGGAACTGTGCAACAACTTGAACTGCATTACTCTCCTCCTCCATAATGATTAGATCTGGACTAAAATGATGACCCTCTTACAGCTTCAGCCACATTACCATTAATTAACTGGCTTTATTTATCTCTTCCTCCTTGACCTAGAGCAAGAGAAATAAAAATTTGCCTTGCCTTTGACTCTTATTAGAGATGGACTGTTCTTCTGAATCCATATAGTGTGGTTTTACTCCTAGGACTGCAGTCCCAAATCCTACCAGAACTGCAGTGAACCAGGAACAGGAACCAGGTTCTTCCAGACCAGCCCTGGCAAACATACAAGTGCCTGCTGTGATGCAACAGATTCAAATCCTGAGTCTTGGGAATAAATCTCAACCTAGCTAAGTAGAAATAAAAGCTCTCACAGTCTTTACATTTATTAGGTACTGCAATGCCTTGGAAAAACAAGTCACTATGGCTCCCTGACTGCAAAGTTCAGAGTCTTGGTATTGCAACAAACCTTAATCTTTACAAATAATTCATTTAATTTCACATGTAATAGCTGAAGAACACTATGCATAACAAAGAGACTTATGACAGCAACTGATCAGAACATTTTATAAATTCTTCCTTAGATAAAGGATGTACTAAAGCCCTTCTTAAGTTTTATTGGTGAATAAACCCATCCATAACAACAGAGCTTTCTATATTCATAATTTATGGAAAAAACAGATTTTCCCTATCAAAACTTTGGTGAGGCTTGAAAACACCTTATTATGGTCACCGTAAAAAACCCTCCAAAATCATGCAATTATAATGAAATTGCTTATAGAAGCTACATTAAAATATTAACTCAGCATCAATAATACAGATAGAGGGCATGCAGCAGTAACAACAGCATGTGCCATCAGGCAGCAGGGATTACAGCATTCAACAGCTGGACCATTAGAGCTAGACACTGGGTGCCAATCACACTGATAAAAGATAAGGGGGGGTTACTGATCACCATGCCCTAGGGAGGAGGAAGAACAGCTGCTATTTCCTGTAGAATCCGTCATATTTCCTCTCTTCAGGGAATTCAAGCCCCAGAGAAATAAATTGGTTGGGCAGGCACAAGAATTCATTTCTTTCCAGTCTATTTTTGTGTATATGTTTGCCAGCTCAAGAAGAAAAACACTTTTACAGCAAAACTAAACCTCCCTCCCTGAAACATCCATGTTCTTCACCCAGGGGGTTTGCAGTGTCAGGCCCAGGAGCATCCACGGCATCATCTTCCAAAGGGAAACAGGGACAAAAAGGTCTCAGAATGTCAATTTGAGGTAGGCAGAGTCTGCATCCTGACACCATTTTTTCATTTCACTCTGTCCTACATTTTGGATGCTGAACTAATTGCTAAGTTTCATTGATGAACCTCAGTTTGCCAAGAAACATTTTACAGTAACTTCTTTGAATCTCCAAATGGGTATCAGGCTGTTATATAATTTATTTTAAGAAGTCACAGGAAAGAATTCCATATCGACTCGGACTCGCTTCCCACTGATGCCTAATCCATATTGCAATAATAATGTAAATTATCTCTGAGGAGTGGTTAGCCATTGTGGTCAGATCACATTGCAGGCAGACAAGCTCCACCAATACGTAAACTGTGAGTGAGAATGGCAAATGTGCTGATTATGTAAATGGAATTGTTTGAAGTCAAAGATGCGGGCCTGTATTTCACTGATAAAATGTGTAAAATACGAAAAAAACACTGCGTAAGCAATTAAATTTAACTTTCCAATCAATAAAAGGCAAACTGGGACCTAAATCCACTTTATGGGATTTAGGAATCAAAGTCTTCCTGCAACTCAAAGACAGCTGTGATGCCCATTTGACTAGAGGGGAACTTACTGTAAGACAAAAATGTCACATTCTATCTTGATACCACACACAAGAGAGTCATGTGTCATTAGATTAAGATAATTTGGTCTAATGATGCTCCTGATCTTTAGTTCTGGCTGGCATTCTTTGTAAACAAAGCTGTACTCTCCACACTTTTGATGGCAGCATCTCATGGGAGTTTGACAGATGAGCTCACCTGTCCTTCGTAACTCTTTAGATTTATTTTTTGTAGGTCCAGTGTTTCTCCAAGGACTCCAGAGGCAGGAAACATATTGTGCCTTTAAACTTGTGCTTCATTTCAAACATTTCCAAGCTGGCAGAACTTGGGTTGGTACCAACATGCCCCAAAGCTGCAAAACATTGATTCTCCCACCTTGTCCTGTGAGGAGACCACACAAAAACCAAATGTGGTGGTCCAACACAGAGTCAGAGCAAGCTTAAATACAGGTCCACTTCATTTTTATCTCTCCTCATTCATTCATTTCATACAATCATAGAAGAGTCTGGGTTGGAAGGATTTTAAAGACCATCTCATACCAACCCCTGCCATGGGCACACTTTCCACTAAACCAGGCTGCTCCAACCTGGCCTAAAAAACTTCCAGGAGCATCCACAACTTTTTTGGCAACCTGTCCCAGTGCCTCACCACCCTCACAGGGAAAAGATCTCATTTCCCTATGATGCCACTGAAACACGGCACAATCTGCCACCAAACATGAACTCCTCCACTTCACAGAACTCAAAATATTCAGCACTTTCTACAAACACTGCTTATGCCAAGCTTCTTCTTCACCATTACTTGTGAATTGCTGCTCTATATTTTACCTGCCATGAACTGCAGCTTCACCCATTCCTCTGCTTTGTAAAGCACTGGGCAGAGACACAGTCTTATTGAAACAACAAATACCCTTACTGGTGACATTTCCACATATAAAAACAACTGGGAGCTACATGCAACACATGCCTATAAACACACTCAGAGGTGTCTACTGCTGCAGGAATAACTGAAAGAGAATTTTACAGCACACAGGTGGGGCTGCAATGGTCAGGCTGCAGTCTGAAAAGCACCAAACTACCACCATCTGCAAGGCCTCTGATAGTTCACTTATTAATGATCAAGATTGCATTTGCTTCAGCATAATTTTGTGCTTTTATACGGATATCTTATTTGATTATAATTATCACAGACTGGAGAAGTTTATTAGGTCCAATCATTTCTAAATGCAATTAAAGCCCCAGGGGAACAATACAAAGTAATTTTTATTGGTGATGAGAGCTTATAACCAAAAGGGAGCCTACTTATTGATCACAATTATTTCAAATTATGAAATTAAAACAAATTGCATGAATTTTCCGATAGCTTTTTTCCTAATACCTGAGTTAAAACAACTAGTTTGTGCTAAGAGTGGTAGAATGAGCTGATCTTTGGGCTCCTTCTGGCTCCCCTGCATTCACCTCTTTGGGGAAGGGATTATGCAGCCTTTCTCTCCCCCTGGATGGAATCACCCAGTCTCAAAATAGCTCTCTGGGCTATTGCCTCTGCTTCCCAACCCTGCTAACACAACACCTCTAATTCTTTCCCTTCCACAATACTGTGACATTTCCCATTAAAATGACTCCAAAAACCATTTCTCCACAGCACAAATAATTATTTATTCTTTCACCCAAAGGTATTAACATGGAGATTGGAGGGTAAAAACAATAAGAAGTCTCTATGAATGGATTCTATGTACATATACTTTATCCTGTTCTTTTATACATTTTTAGAATACCTCCACCTCAGTGCTGGTAAAACAAATTATTCTCTTTCCCATTCTGTCACTCTCTCTCTATTGTCATCCTAAAGGTGTTCCTTTTTCTTTCTCTGCCCACACAAGAGCCTTTCAGGGTTTAGTATGCTCCTTACTCCAAGACCTGCTTAAGAAAAGCAATACATAGCACACTGATGGGTGCCACAATGTGATTTATTTCCATTGCTCAGTTCCCCACAGTTTCCCCTGAGAACCCAAGTAATCACTGTGAGAACATCTCATCACTGCCACTGGTTTAGCCCCATTTGCTTCCCCTTGAGAGCTTTGTGATTTACCATCTTGCATTTAACCAGGATAATATTATAGCGTGTCCTAAATTCCACTGTAGTATTGTAAAAAGTGTTCAATTTTGAGAAATAATGTTTAGCTAGTCAATCTACACTGGGTGCTGTTTCCAAACAATACCTACAACATCCTACTATTCCTTCCACCACACTGTTTAAGCATTTCGTAGTTCTGATGAGTGAGACCCAGTCTCTGATATGCCATACAAAAACTGGAAAGAAACTACCCTAAAAAAAAAAAGTTTTAAAAAACATACTTCACATTTTCTTAGCAAAAACAGACCTAAGATAATAGTCTGTAAAGGAATAAAAGACAAAACAGGGAAATACCAGCCAGCATTATCAAAGTGAATAACCTTTCTCCAGGCAGCTACACCTTTCTGCTGGGACATTTACACCAGGACAGGCTTTCCACCAGCAGGTACAGACAGGAACACCCACAGCCAGGACATTTACACCAGGACAGGCTTGCCACCAGCAGGTACAGACAGGAACACCCACAGCCAGGACATTTACACCAGGACAGGCTTTCCACCAGCAGGTACAGGCAGCGGCACCCAGAGCCAGGACACCTTCACTGCCATCAGCCACCTTGCAGGAACTAAGGAGAACCACAGAGGCACAGTGGAAAAAGGCTGACTTCTATATAAATCAGCTTCCTCTGATTGTTCTTATGAATTACATACAAGAAATATCAGAAGAGCCAACTGTGACTGGCACTGAACAATTTTCATAAGTGTGCTTTATAGCACAGAACACAGGCATTTCTTTCTGCGTCAATATTCCACTGCAGAAGCTTTTCTCCTGAGGCTTAGAGAAATACTTCCTCCTCTAATCCTGTTTTCCAGTGACAACTTAAGAACTGAAATGGCAATAATTCCCCATCTCCAGTGCTAATTCAGTAACTGCCAAATCCTTTTTTTCCCTCTGCTGTCCTACTCATCCAGCAGGGCTCCATATCCTCACAGAACATGAGTTTGAACTGTTCAGCTCAGTGAGGGGTAGCATGGACAGGTAGAGAGGGATGGGGAACCACTTCTTAAACTATAGGTTGGCTGATTTTTAATTCTACTCTTTGGAAAGAATACCAAAATCATCTTGGATCAAGACTTGGATCAATGCTTAAAATTTCTAGTCCCATTGGACACCCAAAACTGGGCACCTTGTGTCCCAGAAAAGTAGTTTATTGTCATTTGCAGTATACAGAATACCTATTAATTTGAAATGCTTATTAAAAAAAAAAACCAAAAAAAGTCCTCTAATAAATCAGCACTGCCTGTGTTTGTCAATTTATCTGCAGTAGCTCATACGCCCACCAAGCCTTGCACTGGCAGCAGCATCTGGATTAACCACTGTTGTGCTGTTAATCACACTTGTCAGTTATGAACTGCAATAATTGGAATGCTGCTTGATCTTTAAACATTTCAGAACTAATAAATTAGTGAGCTATGTATTTTTATATATATGAAAGTGGTCTAGGAACAGGATACATTCAGACTTCAAGTCTCAGACAATTCTGCACAGCAAACACTTTAAGGGCAGGTTAAGTACTTTTTTTTTTTAAGACTGGTGCCAATTCAGAACCAGAATACTATTTCATTCCAAAATGGAACATTGTACAGTCTGAGTCAATGCCTGTGAAAGTCACTGGAATGTTAGATACATTTGTTCTGTATTTTTTCAATAAAAAAGAAAAGGAAAATTCTATGCCTGCAGTGTGACTCCGTGTCAATTAGACACTAACACCTCAGGCATTTCCTTCGGGTTTGATACTCAACTCCACAAATAGAAGTTCTAAGGGAAGAGTTTTTTCAAGCCCACATTTGGGCATACCATGTGTTCCCTATGAAATGGAAATCACCTTGTAGTAGCGGCTACAGTGTAGAAACAAAACTGAACCAGTGTTCTCAAAGGGCAAAATATTATATTTAAACATCCCCTATAGATATTTGGGAATTTGCAGCCACCTACAGCCCTGAAATTTCACTTGGTTACATATTTTCTGTGAACTGACTAAATGAGAGTGCAGATGGGGGAAGAATCACACATAACTAATTTTTATTGACTAGATGTCAGGACTTGGAGACAAGCCTATGATGGATACTCGTGATATTTTTGCAAGAAAAACACTACTGCTGGGGTGGGTATGAACATGCACTGACTGGATATAAAAGGCTCTCAAGGGAAGAGCCCTCAATGGTTAATCCAGAGCAATCAGCTCCTCCAGCAGCAAACTGGAAGCACCCAGGTCACGGCCACTTGTGCCCCTTCTGCCCACAGAAGCTTCTCTTTCACTACACAGACACAGCTGAGGTTAAAGATAGTTTTTTACCTAAAGCTCTGAATTCTCCCACTCTTTCTGTAAGACTAGATACATTTAAGTCAGCGTCCAAAAAGTATTTTGTAGATATTGCCTCAGAAATCCTTACTTTCAGGAGGCATATCCCATTAATTACCTGGAATTAAGCCCTGAGAAGTAGATACTAAAATGGTCTGTTGAGCTACAAAATGCTGAAAACTGGACAGGTTCATGGGGATAGATAGGGAAAGACATAATTCACTACAAGATGGTAAACCAGGTTAAAAAGCAAAAGGAAAAGCATGCATCTGTCTTCCACTGTGAGCAGATTTCTGAGGAGAAAATGAAATGCCAGAGCTCCTTGAATATGAGTTTAAATTGTGATTTTCACTTCTACAATTTAGCCACTACCCACCCACACCAAACATCAGGCTTCTAATTAAACAGCAAAGATTTCATCCCCAGTTGTGCCCTAGCAGTGCTGTTCTCAGTCTCTCTTTGCCCCTCAGAAATAGTCCAGTAACATTGAACTGTACTGCCTCAATCTTGCAAGAAATATTCTACCAGCAGAGATCAACTGGATGCAGCAGTATAGCAAAATCCCTGATTCTCCATCTTAAATTGATTTTTTTCTCCTTCATACACATAATCTCTTAAGCCCTACATTCAATATTTTTGCACAGCCTCTAATGTGTTCCTAATACACACACACAGCAGCTCCCAACTCATTCCCTGCTCTTCACCACGAAGTGCAGCTCAGTACAGAGGAACAAACACCTCATTTTCACTGGAGACCCAGGGAAGGAGATCTCACATGGCCATGGCTGCAGGGGACTGCCTGGAATGGTGAAAACAGCCTCAACAGAAAATTTCAACCATCCACAGCTTTGTGTTTCCACGTGCAGCCTCTCAGCTGCAGGAAGTACATGTTTGCATCTAACCTGAGGCAGAAAAACATAGAAAATATTTGTAGCAAAGCAATACTTGTATTGCTTAACCAAATTTAAACTAAATTAAGAGATCATACAATATTCAGCCTTATTTTGACTGCTGCTTAGTGTTTTCTGACCAGTCCATAGCAGGAAATACCTGCACCCCCAAAAAGACTGGTACACTTTTCTAAAGTTAATTTTCCTCCAATTTCACTCAATTCCAAATTCTCCTGCAATGACAGGTGTCACGGGAGGAAACAGGAACCTTTTTTTTAATTGGTCCTCTCAGCCAAGCAGGAATTGTCAGAGTGCAGGGAGTTTTTTTTCTGACAGAATTTTTATGTACAATACTTTCATCATTTAAGAAGGTCTGGAACGTTGCAAGGATCATTATCACATGACGAAGAATGTTAGGCAAAGCTTTTTATCTAGGGTGTTATTAAGTGCCCTTTTATTGCTGTATCAATCAACTAAATGATTTCCAAAGTCTGGTGTAAAATAGCATGTTGGTGGAGCAGGCAAAGCCGACAGTGGGGGAAACTGTAATCTGTTTACATCTTTGGACTTGATGGCTTATGCTGCTGGTGAGGCATTTCCTAAATCTTTCATTATTGCAATGACTGGAAGACAAAAATGAAAATGAGTAAGAGGTTGTCTGGTGTGAAAGCAACTCCTTGAAAGCTTTGAAAACCAAAAATAGAGCCCATAAAAACAGTAGTGAAAGAATTTTATATGTTTGAACTGGAGGTATGGGAAAGCAAATGGGGGGAGACAAGAACAACTTTGGAAATAAATGGAGCAAACTGTGATGATGCAGATGGGGGGGAGCCAAAAAGAAGGTGGAAGGATGATTTCCCATGAGGTTTTCCTAAACTAGGTGGGGGGGAAAAAAAAATCTTGGGTTTTGAGTTAAGAACTTCAGACTTCAAATTCAACAAACATAATTATGGTTTTCCATGCTAATAACAAGGCCCAGCGCTGTTCCATTCAAGCAGTTCAGTGCTTCTGTCACGACTGCAATATGAAGCACAGCCAGTTGTTTTTATTAGAAATGGTTGCTTTCTTCTTCAAAAAATGAACGTTCAGCAAAAAGTAACAAAATGGTATTTATTAATAAACTCCATGAAACATACAGTACAGAGAAAAAAACAACCCAGTAAGTCAGGTGCATTTCTTTAACTAAATGCATCATGCAAAACACTGAATTTATAAATGCACAAGTGTACTGGCTCTGGCTGAGATGCATCACTTTGAAAGTTTCAAAGCAGCAGCTTGAAACAGATGGGTCACTGGTTATAAAAGTTTGCTACAGATGGAGAATTACTACAAATATTTTACCACTTTACACTAGGATCAAAACTTTGCATAAAATACAAATAATTTTCTCTCACAACATTGCTCTGTTCTTAAAAAGAGACTTTGCTGCAATTATTTTGCAATGTCAGAGAATAATTCTCCAAAGAAATGCCTTGCATATACAGTAATTTCACAATTATAAGCCCCACCTGATTATAAGCCGCACCTCCCGGTACCTGGGCAGACCACGGGATTTGTCCATATATAAACCGCACCCGAATATAAGCTGCACCTGATTATAAGCTGCACTTTTTTTTTTTTAAAGTGAGGATCCATGTGTAACAAAGTAACAAATTAGGAACAGAATCGCACCAGCGCGGGGTTTGGTGTCAGGTGCTCAAGTTGCAAACAGTTTCCATAGACCAGCGAAGCCTTTAAAGGCAGCCCCAGGTGCCCTCCCTGGCCGGCTCTCACTTCTGGGTTGGCATTTCACTGGGATTTGTCCATATATAAGCCGCACCTGAATATAAGCCTCACTACTTGGGTAGGCTGGATTCTTCTATGAAAAAGGTGCAGCTTATAATCCTGAAATTACTGTACTAAAAATACGCTCCTCTGTTGAAAGCTTCACTTTCCACGAAGAGAAGAACATCCAGGATCTTCCATTCTCTGCCCACTGCATCACAAAACTGCCACCACACTTGTGTGAGCTCAAGCCCTTCCATACAGCAGGAGTTTGCAGAAGCTTCAACCAGCTGCTCCAGCTCAAGTGAAAATAATCTCCTGCTGTGGCAGGACTGTCCTACAGCCAGAGCTCTTCAGGCAGCTCCTCATCCATGGCAGCAGAGCTGGAGATGTGTGTGAAGGGTTCCCCATCAGTCCCACACCTGGAACAAGGTCTGCCCTGTGGGATCAGCCTTAGGATGCTGCCATTCTGGAGCTGGATTTCTCCAAATGCTGCTCCCCTGATCTAAAGCTCTGAGTAGGATGATTGTGAGCTCTGAAGCGTGCAAAGCCCAGCTGCTCCTCACAATGCAGGCAAAGCCCTCCTTAGACTATTTCACAAGCCAATATTTTTTATCTCTTTCCCTTGTATATATCAGAGACTACACGTTGCTTTTCATCAACTGCCTTTTATTAAGCCTACCACCAGTTTTATCAGTACATTTTATCGTATATGAAAGTTTTCTGTACTTCACTGTACAGCAATTTTGTATCTGATTTTATCTTTGACTAGATGGGTTGTTCAGAAAATTTCAGATAGGACACCCGCTTTACAAATGAATTAGCAAACAGCAATAGCTTTGGAAGATCATGGGTAAAACAGTATAATGAGCCTCAGAGGTTCAGTCATTTTACTGCTCCTAAAGGCAACTCATTCTCACCAGGCACTGGTCCAACACTGCTCATACCCCTCTGAAGTATGAAGGACTAAATGCCTGCCTTTATTTCCTGGGCTTCAATGGCATGGGAACAGACAGAAATGATAGTATGTGCTTTCATTATTAAATTTTTGCAATATTACTGAGCTACAGGTTATATAAAAAGAAACTACTCCCCAGCAGGTGCATCCTGCTGTAGCCTTCTCCATCACCTCCTCGCATTTGTGATAAAACGACTTTACAAGAGCTAGTAACACTGTAATATTTGTATGAAAACACCTGAACTACACAGAAGCACAAGCTACTCTCCTGAAGTCAAAACCCAAAGTTTTCAAAGCCAAATTTTACTGTCTGTCAACTCCAAGTTATTCCACAACCTGAAACAGTGCAGCATCAGCAAATTCAGAGTAAATTCAGAGGTGTGATGCTATCGAAGTTCTGTCTCCCTCATTTCTCTAGGTAAAGAAAAATCAGAACTCCCAGAGGCTGAGAGTAACATTAACCTCCCAAAGCACACGGAACAAGGAGCACAAGGAAACCCCAAAACACCCAGACACCCACACCCAGCAGGGCACGAGGTGAGATGTGTTCTGACACTACAGAAGTCCCACAAAATATTCAGGAAAAAGTATTTTTTCACTGTAATATATGAATGTCTAACACTGATGGCAGTAAATCAGTAAACATCATTTAAATTGTCAAGCTTTAACAACCTTCATCCCTTAAGTGTTCTTCAAAGCCATTTTTGTACAAATTAACCAGGGCAAGAGTACAATGATGCATTGGTGAACTTGCAGTGGGATGAGTAAACACAGTAAGAGAGTCTAAATAGGAAAATGCTTCCCATAATGCTGTTTGAATTACAAGGTAATTAGGTGTTTTTAAATCTATCTTGTCAAATTTTTGGCTCAGGCTAACATACAACTGTGGCCTTGTTAAAAGTAATTCAGCTTCGAAGGAGGAAGAGTCTAAAGTTTCAGCTTAATAATTCATTTGCAATTTTTAACTACTGCATATATAATATCAATATTTTAGCACTTTAATCATTGGGAAACTGAACACATGCCTAATTTGAAGTTACAGAAGGAATGATGTGAGGCAGCCTGTGGCTGGCACTTCAGCTCTAGCCTTGGAAAACGTTTCACAACACAGCAGGCAGGGCTGTCCAGATCTGTTGGGGTGAAATGCTCAGACTGGATTTGCAGCCTGCCTTCCACTCACAAGCTGCATGAAACAACCTGGGAGACATTTAAAGACATATTTGTGAGACTGGGCTGTTACAAAAACAGGGTTTTAACGAAATATTCTCAAAGTCACTGCACTTCAGGCATAAATTTTGCTTGGTTTGTGAAATAAAGGTAGTACACATTCTGAAGAAGGTAACTGCACAGCTTTGGGCTCCCAGGTACTGAAATGCTTTGGGTCATAAAAGGCACTTTTGGCAAATGCCAGTGAAGGCTTCCCCAAGATAAAGAGTTTTAGCACACCTCCCTCTGCCCAGTCAGGGGAGCTCTCAGGATAAAACTGCTGACAGATGGCAATGCTTTACTTTATAAAGTTGATTCCAGTAATTTAAAAAGTGAATTTTTCCACTTCATTTCTGCTGATGCAAATCCATTAGAAACCTTGATATACAAAAGAAGCCCACTTCTTGTGACAATTTAAGTGTGACTGCTCAAAATTTGTCACAGACATACCAAGTGTTATCTGGGCTTCATCCAATCTCAATCAGACTTGCTCAAAGAACTTCACCTCAGCCCACACTGCAGCTCTTCTTTAAACAAAAACATACAAGATTCAGGAAAATAGAAAGTTCACATGACACCATTGTATCTTAATATACTCTATTAACTGTTCTGAGGAGATAACATCAGCACCCACGTGTGAGCTAAGTGTCAAATTGGGGCTTTTTAATATATGGGCTTTAAATAGTACCTTCACATTTATGTGTCTATTTTATTACATACAATGCACAAAAAAGAAATTTTCTTTATTACAATAGCGTTACACATCAGTCACAAATTATTAACCAGTATTCTCTGACAATTCAGTCCATTTCAATTATTTATTATTTGGCACATGCTTTACATTTTTTCTTAGATTGTACTTCTCCTGTCTTGTCAATAGGAATTCATATTTGCTATTCAATTTACATAATGTGTAGGCTCTCCTGAATCATCAAAATAAGCTGAAGTAGTAGGGAAGTGACTTACATGAATATCAACAACTATTTTTCACTCCTAGTGACATCCATACAGAAGCCAAAGTATTGAAAAATAATACCAAAAAGAACAGGGAAAGAAAGGCCAGAGGGCAGGCAGCATGATAGGAAAAACAGCTGGCATCAGGTAAAACAGAGTAAGAAAATGGTAATTAATAGAGGAGAGGGTTTTCCTTGGAGCACACACACAGGCACATCCTCACAAGTATCCAGCCAGGGGGGCTCCTAAACATGATTTAATTTGGAGCACAGGGCACTCTGCTGATCAGCAAAGGAATCCTAATCCAGCTCCAAAGAGCTGCAAAGAACAGACACTGCAGCCACAGGGCCAGAAAATAAAACTTAATCGTTAAAAGCCAGCCAAAGCACTGGGCAGCAGCTGAAACAGTGACTCAGCCCAAAGAGCTGTCCCATTGTCACTAACACCAGCTAAAATTACACAGATGATCACCACAGGGGAAAGCCAACAAGGCACAAAGTACTTTACCAACCATTTCTCTGAGTGACATGCTGAATCTCATCACTCCTACCTCAATTTTATTATAACGAATATATTTAGGTAGAGAAAGACAAGTTCAATCTTTCTGGTAGGAAAAAGAAAAGTGTATTTTATGCTTCTCCAAATTTCTCAGGAAATAATTTCTTATGCAATGATAAAAGGCACAGTTATGCTGAAGTGTTAAGCAGTACCAGACACAGCACATCTTCACTGGCAAGGAGAGTGTGTTCCACTTTTCTGCACAACTCATTACTGACAAAACCCCAAGAAAATCTTTATAATGTTCTGTTTCTCATTTCATGAATTTTTACAGCTAATGTGCTTTCAGTCAAGAATAATGTAGTGATTAGAACAGAGCAGGGTAAGAATATCTGGCAATGTAATACCTATAGAATTTAATTAATTTCTCTCCGCCTAGAAGAAATTTATTGATCACCAATTTTTTTCTAGCTTTAGATCAATTTTTACATCATTTAGCATAAAGTTTCTAGAATTAATTCATGAGAAGGTACAGATAACAAGCTTTGAAGGTAACAAGATATTGATTTGTGCGACTTTCTATGCTAATTTTAGGATTTGATCACAGCTAATTTAATTTGACTGGTGCTTTTTTACTTTTAGATATCTACAAAATAACTTAAGGATGAAGATTCCCTTTGACAATAACTTCAGAAGACTCCATCAGAAAATAAAATCAGGAGACCTTCCAGGGTTTTGTACTCACTTGTGCACACACACTCGGGTATGAATTCACACGCCAGCTTATTTAGTGGCAAAAAATATTACCAGGTGTAATGTGCCAAGACACGAGGCCAGGGAGGTCTCAGCATGGAGCCACCTTTTGATTAGGAGTCTCCACTGAAATGATAATTTTAAAAATATCAGGAGTAAAAGATGTGTTTTGCTTGGGCAGTGTTTAGCACTATCTCATGTCAAATCGCTTTGTGTTAAGCCCTGTGTGCCAAATGAATGCAATTTCCACACTGAAATAGTTTAAGGCTTGATTTTAGTCACTGGAGCTTTCAGGTTCCTTGGCATTGCCTCTGTGTTTCCTGGGACACCAGGGCACTGGACAAGCCTCTCGGACAGGGATCTGGTGAAAGCACAACTCCTAATCTAGGGTAACTGTTTGGCAGCCAAATTAAATAAAATCTAGAAACCATCTGTTTTAGAAAGTTTAATGATTAATTTTAGGAAGATGTTCTAAAAATGAGATTATTTTTGGCATAGCATTTATTTGTAAGACATATCGCTAGCAATCCAGCATTTTTCATACCAGGCTTATAACTACATTTTCCAGTTATCCATCTGGGCCCTTTTCAATTCAGTGGTTTAATTAAAACTCAATGGTATTATCAATCTGTTGCATTTTTCATTTTGATGGTTATTACATTTACAGTACAGCAGGAGTACAAATTAGAGTAAGAAGATAAATCTCATCTTAAAATTTCATTTCTCTATCTTCAGTAACTTTCCTTGTCATAATATTTTCTAGCTCATTCACGTTCATAAAACAGTTTTAATGATCTATTTTTTTTTATTACAATAAGGGAAAACAGGAAAAAATTATTTTTCAATAGCTTGACACATCTCACAGGGTATCTCTCATCATTCATCCCATCAGTATGGTCAACAGATGGGCATTACACAGCAAGGTTGGGAAAAGGTCCATGACAGGGCTGATATTAAGTTTTCTTTTCACCTCTTAAACATGTAATTTGGCAGCAGGCAGCCAAGTACATATTTAAGAAACAGAACCAGAGATAGAGATGTAGGGAAAATGTAACACAGTCCCCAAAGAAGAGAATGGGGAAACAAAAATTGCAACGTTGCAAGTTGCCAGTAGATTCAATTAATATTTTAGAAGAGCATAGCTGTGCTTCTAAACTACCTACACAGTCCTGGAGGACTTCAGCTTTAGGATGCAATATCCTGGGCCTTAAGGAGTCTATTTATCATCTTTCCTTTGGCTTTGTGCAGCATTCCCAGGGCATCCTCTGTTTCCTGGGGAGACAATTCCCTTTTTCATTTCCAGCTCCAAGCCTTGCAGCAGAGCTCCCATCACGCCAGTGCTGCTTGCCTGCCTCTGAAAATAGCAGGGCATTTGGAACAACACAGTTAAAGACTTATTAAACCAAATTTTAGAGCTGGCTTTGGTACTTAGGATCGCTACTGAGGTTATACAAAAGAGGGAAAAAACCATCTTGGGATCAGTCCCATGTTCAGTGCCACTAAATGCTTCAGGTTTTCAGGGTGAAACGTTTCAAATACTGCTTGTGGTATGCAATATGAGAACCACTAAGAGAAAAGGAAAATAAAAAGGAAAAGAATATTCACCCTGTATCACTAGCTGATAGGCAGCAAACTTAAAACCTTACAAAAATACAAGGCATAATTCAGTTAAAAACCAAGGACTGTAAGGAAAAGGAATATGATTTATTAGGCCAAAGGATACAGTTAGCAAAACCTCTCTTTCAGCCTTGCCACAGCAGGGTGGCAATGAATTAAATTTTGGGCCTTGCTGCTCTACAATGGATGGATGTCAGAAGTACAAATTGTTTCAAGAGTCATTTAGACAGATTCATGGCAGAGTTCATCAGGGCTATGAAGGTTATTATCTCTCATAATGCTGCAGCTCAGGGCTCCCATCTCCTGCTCAGGGCTTCTGAAACTCCAGGCTGCCAGAAGTGGAAGGAGACACCAAAAAGTCTTTATATTCTCCCTGTTTTTACAGAGCATGGCAGGCAGCCAGCCTGGGCACTGCTGGGGACAGGGACAGCCACTGGGACACTCTGGGCTGGCCTCTCCTGCTGCTCTCTTGGGCTCATTTGGAAGAAGGGAAAACCAAAGTTTGCTGAAGGTCACTAAGAAACACACCTTTATTCTCCTATATATCATCTTCTGGCCTTACACCAACAAAGAAACTCCTAAGAAGCATTTATCTGATTAATGTTTTCCAGCAATCAACCTGTCTGCTGGGACACCATTTGTCAGAAGTTGTGCCTGGATTTGTGGTGTTCATCATTTTGTTTCCGCAGACCTCACACAAAGTCACTGGAAATTCCTGCTGACTCAAACCTTGGACCAGAGCCAAGGTATTCACAAGAAGTGGTTATACAGCTTGAGGGAGGAAAAATTATTTAACTGCTTGGTCAAATGAAATTCCAACTTGGATACTGATCTTGATTACTGAAGGAGAACAAAGAATAACACAGTAAACTCTGACTGGCATCATGAAGTCCAAAAAACAGCCTGCTTCATAACAAGGAATGTCATCCAAGGCTCAAAGTTTGGCTTTTCCTTTTACTGTCAGCAGAGGGTTCCTTTGGCTGAGTCTTTATAACAGCACACTATTTTAAAGAATAAAAAAAGTTTAGATAACACTACTTTTGGAGAAACACACGCAAATAGCAATTTTGCAGCTGATCAGTTTTGACATACCTGGCTATCAAAATGTTCAGCCTTCTATGAAAAGCCTGTAGTTAGTTGAGAGGAGCTACCAAGAGTATGTCTTGAAGCTGACATTCCCAACACGGATTTTAAAAGCACCTTGGCATTACTGACTGTAGCCATCATTCCCCAGCCAACACCCACGAGACACATCATACTCCACACACACAAGTGTCACTCACTTTAGCCACCTCGTGTACATTTGACTTTGAAAAAATGCTAAAAAACCAAAATAGAAATTAATCTTAAATGTACACATAACTGCTCGAGGGGTCATACAGTGGGAGCACTGACTAGTTATCTTTCTGTACGAGGTATTCAGAGGCATGAAAAGGGCTTGGCACTCAACTTGCATTAACTTTTGATATGAGTCAGACACCCAATTATCCTTTGTGCTGTTGCAAAAATCCACCCTCATCTCTAATTCTTGTATTTGCATAGGAGTTGACATCTATTAAAACATCATTAGGTATGCAGTCAAAACAACATAACACTTCAAAAAATTACTGGTAGTCACGGTTAATTGCCTGTAAAATATTTCTTTAAAAACTCAGTAATTGGATTCAATATTTCAGATATCTCTTCCACAGATTTTGGGGTTGGATATTTATCAGGAGAGCCTCAGCAAATGGTGTTTGCAACAGAATCAGTAGAAGGAAACTACAACACAGTAGTAGCCTATGCTTTAAGAGTAGTTCTGATTTAATTGCAAAATCGTAAGTAGAAGAAGCAAGGTGCCTACCAACTCCATATCTATTTACACTGTTGTTAAAAGGGTGATGTCTATACACTTGAAACTATTTTGAGCCCAAATCAAATAGAACAAAATCTTTACAAGATATGATCATTGCAAAGTACTTTACGAAAACGCTAGAAAGAAGCACAAGCTTGTTAAAAAGGATCACAGAAATCCAAACATGCAAAACAAAACTGTAGAAAAAAATAAAAATTAATACAGATTAGCCTTTATAACTCACCACAAAATGAAAAGAAAAATATGGAAAAGCTGGTTAGAATCAAGGCTAAGAAACAGATGTGGTTTCAAGCGTATCAGGAGCTAAAGGAATCATGCCATCAATATGATTAAGTGCCTCCTGGGACCTATGAAGCTGCCATTAGACAATCTCACCCCATCCCTCTCGGACATTGAGTGATCCATTCCCTGCCCTGGATCGAACTTGGGTTCCACTGTGCCCTGAAGGACACCCAAATGGCAGAACTCACAGATAAAAAATATTCCCAAGCAGTGCCCTGACTGCAGCCTGTGCTCCATCCCAGCACACACTCATTTCTGGTTGGAAACCTCAGACAGCCCTGCACTAAAAGCTTTTTTAAAATATATTTTATTCCTGCTGTCCTTTCTGATGTGGTCATGTTTCAAACAGCCTTGTGAATGCACAAAGTGCAGCACTAGCAAGACACTGAGAGTTTCAGTAGCACACTTCCTTCGCATCAGCAACAACTCTGAGCACAGAACTGTGCATCTGGAGAATAAAAGGAGAAGAAAAGGTAAATTAGCAACAGATCAATAACCTGCCAAGAAATGATCTGTTCCTTTAATAAGCCACAAATATAAACTGATATCCAGAATAATATTTTGGTTTGAAACTGAGCGAGAGACTGGAGATTACATCAACTAAACTAAACAAAATACCAAAAATTTATCTGCCTGCTCCATCACGCTGAAATTACTGCAGACAAACTGCCTATTTACCCAGAGGAAGCCAACTATGGACATGAGTAAGTATTTCTTCTTTGTTAAAACGAAAATAGTATTTGATCTCTTAAAGCGAGACATAATACAGCAAAAACTGCAAGTGTTTTCTCATCTATTCTTGAAACCCTTCATAAATGGAAAGGCCACTTAGCAAATAACAGAAATGGATGCAGCTGTAAAGTGAATGGAGATAAGTGGGGAGATGAGCAGTCACAGCTGTATCACACTGCTTAGTACATTAAATTAAGGTAATCCCAAGGCTGGGATTTAAGTATCATCTACAGAAAAAGCAGTTCCAAGAACCACTCCAAGATGCAGTTTATCAGAGTTTTGTATGGCACGGGAGCCCAAAATTGCCAAAAAGGTGCCTGTCCAGAGCTGAAGAGGATGACCATGAGCCATCAGCCAGATTAAACAGCAACCAAAGAATTACACAGACTTCTGAAACAAAGAGGAAAATCTGCTTGAAAAGTATTTTAAAAGGCATGATTTTTCTTCTTATAGCAGAGGAGAGAGAGCAGTGGGAGGCAAATATCACAGGCACAACATCCTTATCATCTGTGGGAGAAGACCCAACACCCCCCCCCCTCCCCAACCAGGTGCTGGAAAGGTGATTAGGAACTTTTGGGGATTGTAACTTGAAAGGTGTTTATAAAGTTACATGAAACCTCTTGTACTGCAGCTCAGCTGGTGCATTACTGGTATTGGCCCTGAACATACAGTTCACTGCTTGCTGGTTAATTACATCCCATTAATAAATCAATGAAGTGCTTTGATCCTGATTTGATTCCTGTTAGATTATTTGAACAGCTCCTCGCTGCAGCAGGAAGGTGTTACAGCCTTCCCTGCCTGTCTTTCTGACAAATTGAGAAACAATACACTTCACAATATTTGTACTCACAAACATTTTATTGCTAATTCAGCCCCCTGAAGGAAATTACTGATCAGTTTGAGGACCAACCGAGAAAATTACTCCCCATGATTTTAGAGGGAGGAAAACATCTTTGCATGAGCAAAAATAATGCCATGTCAACTTCAGGTAAGCTTGACCACTCTTCAGATACATAAAAGTCCACTGTGGTTTTGGGCAGCTGACGTACTTTAACATCAAGTTTATTATTTCTTCCATTAAAGAATTTATCCAAGAATAAGCAGAGGCCTGAAAAAACTATCCAAACCACAAATATTCCCTTCTGTCTCAGCTTGTTCATTGAATTTCCCCCCAAAGCAGACAGGCATTCACAGCACAAAGAACACCTGGCAGGTCACAGTGCAGGAGGACGTCTGCTACAACAACAGCAGCAGCAGTTAGCAACTCCCAATTTATTATGTTGGATTTTATTGTTAGTTTTCTGCTGTAAATTCTGTTTTCCTGCAATTCTGCTAAGCCTTGGTGAACTATATACCATTTACCAGAGTTTAACTCTCTGCTGACTGGTCCCCATAAACAGCATTTGTTGTCAGAGCTATGAATTCAGAGAAATGGGAAAAAACAATCCGAGGGAAAGTATTGTTAAAGAAAAGTGACAATTACATTTCCTTTTATTGATGACCCCAAGCACAGTAACGTGCTGGCAAACATCCTTCTTCCTATTCTATCACAGCCCACAGCACAGCGTGTCCTACATGACCACTAACCTTCATTTCACCTTTTTTTTTTCCCTTTTCCCTGATGGATGCAAAGCTGCACAGGGAGAGGACAGGTCCACACAAAAGCAGGCAGGAATCAGGGCTTGGCTTGGCAGTGCAAGGGGCAAGAAAAAGAAAAGAAAATGTAGCTCTAGGCCACTCTCACTCTTTCTTTGAAAGTATTAAGAAGCTAAGTGGTTGCAGTAAAATTAGGAAGGATGCCATCTGCCCTCAGTAATTAGTATCCTTCCAAGGAGCCACTAAAACCTTCTGGGAGAGTTGTGTTTCTGGAAAAAGATCCTCAGGAGTTTGTATGCTTGAGAAGGTGGAGCCTGAACTGAACGGACAGAAGTTGACTAGCAAAAGGTATTTCCTGGAAGGTAAATGTATTTATTCATTCTGTGGCCTTTCTACCTTCTGTTAAATTTATGAGCTTTTATGTTCTGTTATATTTTCAGCATTCAGCTCAAAAAACCTCAGTCATGGCACAGAATGAAAAAAATCCCATAAAGTCAAAAAGCTTAAAGAGAGATTTAACTGCTTCTTCTTAATTTTTTTCAGCACTGGGATAAATCTTTGATGCAGACTGAATGCCTCACTCTCCAGTGGGGGCAGAGGACATGCACACCTGGAACACCTCCTGAAACTGCTGCCCAACCCCTGGGCTCTCACCATAGCCCAGTCCAGACACATCCCGAGACCAGGGCTCAGAGATGCCAGGGATGGTGCCAACCCCACAGAAACAGGATTTCTCCAGAGGCTCCACACTGCCTGTGCTGCTGCCATGCATAAACTCACTCGAGTTCTCTACCCAAACATATCAGCCCTGTCTGATGTGTCTTCAGTAGCTGCAAAACACTGAGCGCTGATATATGACAGCAAGTGGGGCTAAATCATTCCAATTTTGAGCTGTCACACACACAAAGCTGTGGATGAGGCCAGACCAGTCTGCCAAACACATTCTGCCACAAAATCTTCTCAAATTAGGAAGAAAAGAAAGCAAACAACCTCTTTTATTTAGCTTTGGTTGTTCTCCTCCTCTCCCAAACTGTGAGCTATAAATTTCCCCAGAACAGAGCCCATTAACACAATTTTTAACAACCAGTAACTCCACTGGTACCAGGCAGCTGTCACCACCATGCCTGTTAAAGCTTTATAAACTGCTCACAGAAAAAAGCTGGAACAGTACCTGGGGTTTTGGTTTTACATCAGAAGAATACAAGACTGAAACATAATAATTATACTTAGAAAATTACACAGGAGCTACCCAGAAGATATTTTATCTACAATCCCACCTGGTTTCCAACTGAAAGGAAATCATCCAGCTTTAAGAAAGAGACTCCAGGAAGGGTCACAATAAACTGAACAGGAGAAAGTGAAGCTCTGAAAATTAAGCTTTAGAAGTTTGTAATCTTCTTCCACAAGACAAACTTCATCCTTCCTTACTCCCATAATTTTAGTCTAAACAGCTGTGATAGCTGCAAAAACTCCTTTACCTACTCCTGAAGCTATGCTCATTTTAAGAACATGCATTTCTCTGGGAATTTTATATATAAGTACCTAGGAATATACATATCACTTGGGTTGGTGGAGGAAACAGAAAACAGTGTCAATATTTCATTTTAATATCACAAAGCAAAATTCAGGGAGTTTTCAGAAACTCAATTGCTGCTCTTCAAAAGGAAGAAACTTGGAAAAGGAGTTTCAATTTCCAAAACTCTATTCTTATCCTCCTCATCACCTGCACATGGAACCATTTCATTTGGTGGTTATATGGGAAATTCTGCTACTCTCATTTCTGAGCAGTATCACTGAAATGCTGATTAGCTGTAAGATTTTAAACTGAAAGCATGACGGAGTATATACAAGAGTAACCCAAAAGATTGGATTTTTTGGGTTTTCCTTTTTAAATTGTTTGTCTTCTTACAAGAACCTCTCAGATCTCTTGGTGCTGTGTACAGTCCAGTTCAGCTCCTTTCTCACTGACTGAGACTGAAGTTGGGCCAAAAGCATCTCAGATGTATGGTCCTAATGCAGTGAGGTTTTCACTGCTGTGCAGCACATGGGAAGCAACGTTTGAATCTTCCTGACTCTTCTAATGTCACCCAGCAATACAGATAATGGCATGAAATGCACAGTCCTCGAGGTTGGCAGAACAGATGGAGCCTTAACCTTTACAGGAGACTCTGGTTACACAGCTTCTGCATCTTAAATAATTTATAGGATCTGATCATATGGGAGCTTCAGCTGTGGAAACAGACGATGCTGAAACAAGATCTGATCCAATCTGTTCCTCTGCCACTGTTCAAAACCTGGGAAAGGTGAACAGGTCGCCCTGGAGCCCACGGCACCTGCAGGCATGGGATTTCCAGCCCCACACACTTGTTTATTCCTGTTTATTGCTATCAACAAAACCCAGCATCAGTTTGTGGTACACCACATTTGCTCTAGCTAATCAACTTCAATCCAATTTTGCTCTAAAACCAAGCAACTTTTCCTCAAATTACAGTTCAGGCGCACTGCAGGTGAAGATGCTAGTTAGGCAATCACTGCATGTTATCAAATATTTGAGCAAAAAATAGTAGCTTGCTCTTAAGGTAGAATATTTACAAACGGGTACAGTGGTTCTGTGGGATTGAAATGGTAAACAGGACCTCAATTGTACATTGAGGAAACTTTAGCCTGAGAGAAGCATTTGTGCTGACCCCTAGGGTAGGCAATGCTGGCACAGGGACACTCAGGGGGCTGTGGACACGATACAGAGCAAAGCAACCACATAAATGTGCACATCTGCACTTCCACAGAGCAACAGAGCAAAGACAGACAAGCGAGGAAGGAGCACAAGCACGTTACCCAGGTCAGAAATATACCAACAGCCCATTTTTAGTATGCCTTTTCAAACAGCTGGGGCAGTCTGAAAGCTCCCCAAAACCATTTAGGAGAAGCAGATTAAAGCAAACCAGCCCCAGTCCAGATGACTTTAAAATTCCAAGCTAAATTCTGCTTAATAAAAGCTGATTCACGAACAGACCAAATATTGCTGCTCTGGGATGCACAACAAAGAGTGGGGCAGATGGTCTGGGGTGGCAGCAGCTTCACTCATCTGATTTTAATCCATCACCACAACCGTGTCAGAGCCTCAGTCACATGTGTTTCACTTAACTCACTTGTTCGGTTCACGCCAGGCATCCAGAAAAAGCTCACTGAACAAGATGTACAGCTCATATTTACTACTCAACCCTGCCAGCATTCCTGCTTTTTTAAACAAGATCGGAGAAATAAATTTGCTCTTGGCTGCGAGAACCCCTGCCAGCTTTTCCATCCTAACTGTGTTTTAATCGGATCAACCCTTAAACTTTTCAAAAAACAGTATTTAATGAAAACAAACAGATGTACAACTGCCGAACGTCACTGGGAGACTGTTAACATGTGTCATCACCAAGTTTTAATAGCAAAGCTAAAAAAAAAACAAAGATTGAGAGTTATGACAGGGAAATATGGTTGCTATAGAAGTCCAGCTTCCACAAGGCAACACTGCCAGCAGAGAGGGGTTCCCACGCACAGAGCTGGGTGCACACTTCAACCCTCAAATCCCACAGCTGCTGCAGGGCAGGACACTCCTCACACTGCTGATCCAACAGAAAATCCTTCCAAATATAGCAGGGAAACTCCTCCAGCAGCTCCTCATGAGTCCCTGAGGAGTGGGGATTTGGGTGGAAATCTGTGCCCAGGGGAGGACACATCTCCCTGTGGCAGCAGCTCCATTCTGCAGCCTCCTGCATAAATACACCCACCCGAACAGGTTCCAAGTCAGCTTCTCCAGAGGATAATTCCACTTTCAGCACACTCAAAAATATCCCCACCACACACATTATGATCCCTATTTCTAAGAATATAGCTGAATAAAATGGTTTCTCCCTTCACTTCTCACAGGAAAGCAAAGCAAAGAGCCCGTCTAAACTTTCTTCCCTTTTCTTAATGAAACTTTTATTGATTTTTCATCCTTGTGAATCATTGCCTTGGAGCAACTTCTTTTAGCTGCAGGTTCTCACATTTAATTTGTATGTATGCTTAAGGGAAAGTTTATCAACAGAGTCTCCAGAAACATACTAGGAGGGTTTTATGAAAAAACTATGGAATTTTACATAAGGCATTTACCAGCCTAGTTTAACAGAAAAAAAAGAAACCAGAATAATGCATGACATTAACAATCAGCAGATTCCAGTGACATCCTATGGCACCTCCATGCAGCTGTCAGTGCACAAAGCATACAGAAGTCAGGCTGAATAAATTTGTTCTGATAAAGAGTAAAAATAAAAAGAACCCCAGACATTCATTCAGATGTATGGATCATCCACATGTTCACAGCTACCCAAATATAAAGAGAACATATGTGGGTGTCCATAGGATAACAGGACAGTTTCTGGCACCAAAATGTGTATTTGAGTTGGGCATAAAGAAACTGCTAGGATTTAGTGAATAAATAAATGAAAAATCCATCAGCAATACATTAACAGACAAGACAGCTTTGCCAATACCAAAGACATAAAAAAGAACAAATCTCTGATAAATTATTCTTAAGCTAAAATTTTCCAGCTGCTTCAATTGCTATTTACATGGGAAAAAAACCAACTAAAATACTACAGACCTTTTAGTTCTCATTCATGCAAAATACATTCATTTTACTGGCCTAGAGAGGAAACAAATTTATGGGCCAACAAGTAGCATCCAGGGTACAGTAATTCAAGTAACTATTCTTCAGGTTTGTCTCTAAGGAAAGAAGGTATCCTTTTGCTTAAAAGTTAATCTTTTGCATTGTGACTAATATTGTCTAAATACCTCTGTTCGCAAGTAAAGTATTGGCTAGAATTGGTTTCACAAGACCTGAAAATAAGGATCTTTCATGAAGTACCTTCTGGGAAAAAAAAAAAAGAAAACAAATCAGGACCTATAAAACTTTTAGAATAAAAGTTAAGAAGTTGAATCATTTGCTACTTTATCAGTCCAACATCTGTTATCCTTGAGAGGTAAAGCAAAAGGAAAGCCTGATGGAAGTATTTTCCCCATTCTCTTATGTCTCTCTTTGCACCGAAGTGTCAGCTCACTAGTCCTGTCCTAATGATGTTAACACAATTGTCCTTAACTACTTCCCAAATTACCTGATTAAGGAAGGAATTCAGTAGTGTTTCCTAGGCAGTAGCAGTTAATAGCCAGCAGCAGACATCCATAATGCAGCCCGCAGTGCGCTGCCCACACAGCTGCCAGTGAGGCAGAGGAGGGGGAGAGGAAGCACTGCTGCTCACAGGAATGACTCTGAGCAACTAACTGAGCCACTCACACTCCCAGGCTGGGCTGTCCAAGGGAGGGGAAGTCCTTGAGCAGCACAGGAACAAGCCCAGGATGAAACCAGATGAGATCACTTACGCAGCATGCTTATTCCACTGAAAGAAGCAAAAAGGGGATTTCATAAAGATAAACGGATGGGAAAAAATCATGTTTGTTGATCATGACAATCAGCTCTTCTATTCCAAAAAGGTTTAAGAACTGTAAAAAGTTAATGGGATAAGCAAAGGTTAGGGAAAATTTTTAACTCTCAATAAACAGGTCGTACCGAAACACTGAGGGTAAAAGAAAGAACATTTATAAAGTCCTACATGAGGCAAACATGAAAAGGTTGCTCAGCTGCAAGATAACTGAGTAATGTAACCTTTCAAAGCAGCAACGAAAAACGATTAGACCATCCCTTGGATTGAAAATGATTGATCATGCCGCTGGTGTTGGAATTGAAGTTGACTATAATGCTTTTTATGTAATTGCTTTATTGAATGTAGCATAGCTTTATTTGGCAATGTAGTCAGAACACTGCAAGTTTCACCAGTTCTTTAGCTCCTGGTACACCACAGGCACACAGTTACAATACATTTATCCCAATGACATTGGATTAAATGGCACACACTAAGGTTGCCTCCTGACCTTTCAGTTAAGGTCTGTGGGGAATCTTCTGGCTGCAGAATCATCTAGTTGATTTGAGTACCAGCAGCTTTCCATCCTCTACATCTGTTTGCTGGTTTATTCCATAAACTATATTAAAAAAAACTTAAATCTGATTTGGGGCCCTGTGTGCTGTAATAATTAAATCATTCCGAAGACTTTGAAAGCTGGCTTATCCATTTAAGAACAAAAATCAATCAAGGACGAGTAAATCACAGTGAAGAAAAAGAGTAAGTAAAACTTTCTTTTTTATATTTTGGAGCACATTGAAATGTCTATGGGAAAAGCAGTGGGGTGAGGAGCTGTTTGATTTTAACCTTTGTTTTTATCTTAAAAATACAGATTCAAAATTTAAATGCAACCGCATAGAATTACCTTTTCTCACCTGCTTTTCTATTTCTTTGATTCACTATCCCCTGGTATCAGTCCCTGTTATTTGAAGAGAGTCCTGGCAAAGGTCAGCAGTCAATTAACCACCAATAAATACCCAACAGGAGAGTGACAATTTCGGGCTGCCTGAGCTCCTATTCCTAAACCAAGCAACATGTTCGAAAGCTCATAACAAAAGGCATAAAGTACTTTGGAGTGTTCTGAACATAAATATAATGTTACCTTTAAAGCAGTAAGTATGAAAAGTATCAAAGGAGGTATGTAATACCTAGTTTTATCATCTATTGCACACGTATATTGATTTAACCGAGACACGCTCACTTATCTACAAAGCAAAAAATTGGGTTTTAAGTACTGTACTCTGCAGGACCCTTAGGGCACAATAACATTACTGTCATCATTTACTCTGACTTCCCTGTCTCTCATTTGATCCATCTCCTGTCTTTTCAAAACATTGCATCTCTGCTTCTATTTCTGCCACCTTGGCTGAGTGGCAACACTGTAATTACGCACGAGTGACAAAAAATACAGGCAAAAATTAATGCATAAACACACACACAGGCACTGAGATCTAACCAACAAATTTAACACTCAGACACACATAAAGTGTTATGCAGGCAAGGATGCACTTGGCATGTTGGGTTTTGCACACTTTCTCATGTTTGAAATTGTTTGGGGACAAACCTAAAAGCAAGATCATCTTGGCATTCTGCAGAGGAATGCAGAAGATAGAGGACTGATATTTCTTTAAGAGAAAAGTGGGATCATTAACAGTTAAAAGTTTGGATAAACCCTCATTATGAGATTCCTACAACTTCAAAACAAATCCAAGTGAGCCTTCTGTTAAATGCAGACACAACCTCCAATCTGCAGAACCACAAATTTCACGCTAACAACATTTTAAAATACCTCTATACAGCAGTTATGAAATATTTAATGCCAACTGAAAAACAGCTGTACTGAATTAGTTTGAAAATACTGACGTTTAATAAGTTATTCTAGTGATACACCATATGCATTTAACACACAGAGCTGCAAACAATTCACTGAAATTCATTTTTGCTTCTGCTTGGATACAGCATTATTTTATTAATGCAACCAAGAATATTAAGGGAATGACAATAAAAACATGAGTGCTACCTTATGAGCACTATAGTTAATAACAGAACTTCCAGAAAGTTTCTGTGTTTAATCACTAAAGCCTCCTTTTAATCCTTGTCTGTAAAAACTCTAATTCTGTATCTCATCCAGGCAACTGTTTCAAAACTCTGCAGCTAATACACATCTAAATTTATTGAATGCATAAGAAATTAAAACTATAGAAACAACTTTTTTTCTACCCAGTGTCTCCACTGTGAAGATCTTCAACAGACAGAAGACAAGTTATTTTGCTCAGAAGCAGGTGAGTGATAGAAATGTAACTAATGGGTCAAAAGCTGTTAAAGATGTCCTAAGTACTGAATTTTTCCCTTCAGTAAAGTTATGGTTATAAATGGCACCATGTAGAGAAGTAAAACATGCCTCACATGTAGGTGAATATTATTGCACCATTGAAATTTGAAGGTCTTTGGATCTCAGAGGTGACAGAATAAACTCCAAAAGACACTGAACAGTTAAAAATTTCAGGTGGTATCACAATAAATACCCCTTATTTAACCACATGGGTGGCAGCCCAGTCATGTTTCATATTTCTGTTGACTTGCTCAATGGGTCAATAAAGCCCCGATAAAGACATTAAGATACCTACCTTGCACACTTAATTTCTAAGCATATTGAAAATATAATGCTTTAAATGTCAGAATATTTCAGAGTCATACAGCATGAACTATTCTTGCAAATGAAGCGTAGGAACACTTTTAAAGCTGCTGTTGACTAAGCCAGGGAATACGAACCCCTCATTACCACTTAATTCTGTGCAGGGTATAAACACAACCCCGAGCTCGCTGGCAGTGACTTGGGTTGTGCTGGTGACATCAGCCCCTCCCCAAAGCCAAAAAAATCTGACAGCATTGCTTTACAAAGCCATGAAGAGCTTTTAAACAAATCCTGGGGAAATAATACAAGAGCCAAGCAGCAAATATATTGCTGAAGGTAGCAGGGAGGCTGCCTGGTGCTGTCCCCAGGATCAGCTGGGTACCACAGCGCACTCAGCAGCGTGGGCTCCACGTTGGAGGCGCTGGGGGCTGGCTCCTCTTTGAACATATGCCCTTTCAAGTGAAATTAATCACTCTCTTTATCACTCCTGCAGCATCTGGAGCCATAATCATTACCCAACTGCTGGGAAAGAAATGAAACCACTAATCGCACAGGGAGCAGGGCTTAGCGTTCAGAGCAGGAAAGTTTTTATTAAGTTCTCATTTGAAAAGTGATTTTTCATGGCTGGCCTTCCAGGACATGCCACACAAAAGCTGGATCTGCTTCAGAAACTGTCTACAACTCACCTCTAGCATACAGAACCAATGTATTTAGAAGCACTACAATGAGGGTTTAACATGCTTTTCCAAACTCAGCTCCATAATCCTAAATCACTATTCCACGCAAGTAGTACACGGATTCACATTCAACCATGAGCTTTACAGGGCTCTGGAAGAAGGAACTGCAGAATTCTGCAAAGAGGTACAGACCAGGCAGTGCCTCTGGAATCACACCCTGCACTCAGACTGGTCTCAGCCCAGGCAAACAGAAGCCCTGACATTTACAACTCCTGCATTAAGTGGTCATTTCATCATATCTATCCACGAGCTGAGGGTGACTGAATTAAACCATGTCAGGACTATGGAAATAACCTGGATTACCATGAAATACCCCTTCTAACTTCTCTATTTCGTGTTCCCAGCTTTTGCTTTTCAAATTTTTTGAAACTAAGAAAGAATGCAAATAAATTATTTTTTTCTTTTTTGAAAGAAAAGGAAAAAGAATAAAATTATGATGGCAGGGCTATTCTCAAAAAGAGCAGAACAAGAAAAAAACAATCAAGGGAATAAGGCTATCAGAGGGTAGACTTTCCAAACCTCATGAAAAGTCCCTAGAAAGAGCAGCATCACTTGCATACTGCGAACAACAATGTGTATTTTAGGGATTTCTAATACAATTTTCTGTTATTTTTTACCCACAATTGTGCTCTACAGAAGAGCTGAATGAGGAAGTGATTACCCTTATATACTGAAATCATTCAACTAAGTGGCAAAGTAAAATCCTTAAGATACACTTATTTAAAAAAAACCTGCAGGGTTCTGAACAAGGGCAGCAGAATAATTAAATCTAGTACTCCGTTAAAACAGGCTGAAAATGTGATCATCCATTTTTAATGCTCCGCCTATACATAACAACAGAAATCTTTCCAACAGCTGCATTCAATTAAAAAAATATTAACCCCAAGGAAAAACTACAAAAACACACCCATCTGTTTTTCTTGCCACTCACTGTGCTTCTTTTGTGACTGAAATATGTACAACAATACAATCCAACAAAGTTGAATGAAAAGTACCACAATTCTAATAATAAGCTATCTTTTTATTTTTTAAAATGAACTATTTAAAAGAAACCACTTTTGCAGATTTTCCCCTGTGACCCCCAGCACTGTTCCCATAGTAACCACTGAGGAAAGAAAAGGATAAGAAGCCTAACATACTTTTCCCAATACCAACAAAAACCAGGAAAAAGCACCTTATTCTCAAAAACTATTATTCTCAAGAAGAGAAGAGGGACATTAAAAGATCAGTGTGAATCTCCTGTGTAATCTAGTTTAAACCACCTACTGAACATCTGATGCTGGTTGACAAAGATGTTTGGTAAAGCAGGCAGCCTGACTGTAAAAGCACTGCTGAAATAGTTTTGCAAGCCCAACAAAAATAAAATGACCAGGCACATGCTGCAAGAGCTCCTCCCTGAAGGCACCCAGCCCACGGCTCTGCCAAGAATTCCTACTCCAAGCACATCAAGTGTTAATTCAGCATTTCTTTCAGGATTATTTCAGTTCCTCCTCTGCTTGCCTTTTTAATTGGACTGCTACTCTGTGCTGCCTGTACTACTTGCTGGATGCTTTTCTAAGAAAAATATAATAAGCCAAGGATTCCTTCTTTAAGCAGTGGCACCAAGAACCTTCCTCTGCTGTCTACAGTTCCCCACAGGAAACCAGAGCTAATAAACAAGTTTTACAGACAAGGAAAAACAGCACCACTTTAAGTATTTCTGAATCTCTAACCAGCACCCCAAACTCCTCCAGGAGCTATTCCAACATCCCTGATGCTGGCTGGCACTCTCTGTGCCACTGGTGCTTCAGCCACATCCCATACACGGCACTTTCAGCCTGCTGGGGTAAGGACAGCACAGGTGGGTGTGCCATGGGCTGCCCTGGCATTTACCCACACCCCGAGCACCTGGACTAAAGACCAGGCTGGAAAAATCATGTTCCAGCATAAGAAAGCTTCTCCAGCTTTTATGGAACTCTTCTGGTGTACCTTTGTCTTGCTCTCTGCCAAACTCTCCAGTATTTCCTGGCTGAGGACACAAGGTCTCCATCAACTCTGAAATATCTCATCCACCTAAACATGAATTGACCAACCCCTGAAAAGGGTTATAAAATAAGGCAACAGGTGCATCTCCATATTCCAAGACAAGCCGAATTCAGCTGTTGAGAACATAAGATCAGATGATGATACCAATACCAGAACTGGAATAAGATGGATGTAGTGGAGCAGCAGAACCATCTGTAAAAAAATTTTGAGATTCCTGGAACAGAAGAGTGAAAATGTGGACAGGAAATGGTAAGGAACAAAGAAGAAAGAAAACCAAATATTTATCAATCTGAAACAGCTGCACTCCTGTCTGAGGAAATGTGAGATTAGCTTTGAGGCCACCCTTAAAGCTTCCCAAATATCAAGTGACTAATATCAACCAGCATATTAAATTTTGCTCCTAATGAAATTTTGCATAACCTTTGAATCTTCAAATTTTTTTAATGTTTTGTAGAAATAGAAGCATAATTTGTGCTGTCACATAAAATATTATTTGTAACTAATTATTTTAGACAAATTTAGAACTAAAGTACTATTTTTTATTTAAATCACTTCCTAGATGCCTACATAATGAAACTAAGCCAAAAACTACACAGCTTCCAATGAAACTGTTCATTACAAAATACTTTTTCAAAAATTCTTCTGAGATATTTTAAGCCAGACATTTCTAATTCAAATTAAATACAGTAAAATATCAGTAGATTAAATCTTAATTGAGATTTGATATAATTCTGAGGAGCAGTGCTAAGAAAAGATTTCATTTGACCCAATCAGTTCCAAGAAGTAAGTTTACACACAGAGGTCCAGAAACTGGGTATCCTCAATTCATAAATACATTAGCAGCAATGACCAAAAGAAGAATTACTTAAATTAAAGTGTAGTCTGGCTCAGGAACAGAGGCATAAACTGATTAAGAATAAAAGTAAAGAAAAAATAAGAAGATTTATCATTTTTTAACAACCTTTCATTATCAGGTTTATGGCAGTGTCCTGACTAGTTTGAGAACAGAATTTAACAGAATTTTCTTAAATTGCTTCTGCTGTCAATACTACAAGGCTGCAATCTATAACCAAAGAGTATCACTTCTCTTGCAACCTCTTAGCATAGTGAAGATTCTTTGAATCATACAAAATTGGATTAAATCAAGGCTAAATTCCCACTTGAAAGCTTCAGCATTTAAAGCTCCATCCACCAAGGCAGCACAAGAACAACCCAAAATTAGAATATTTACCACACAATGAGAAGTTTGAAAGCATCAGTCCGACACATCATAAACCTTCCAGACACTGCATAAAGATCACTAAAAAGCCATTTGTGCTTCATTCATGAGCTGTTGTCCTATCAAATAAAGAAACCATTTCATTTAGGACAGATGATCACTCTTCATTTTGTCGAGCTTTCAGGAAAACTTCACTTGTTGCAGAGCTATTTTTGAGTCTCCTTTCAGCAGGTTTGAGCTCTGCTGTCCTTTGAAGACCTGCACTCCTTTTAACAGTTGGTGTACTTAGGTAAAAGCTTGTCTTTTAAGACATAAGGTCAGAGGCACTTCCAAACCAGCACTTGACCTTCCTGAAATTACATTCTTGAGAAAGGGCATTTTGTGGTGGTATTATCAGAGAACAGAGAACAAAAGACCCTTTTTCATCATAGCCAGGGCTGGCTCACCCACACTCATGGGTGATTCAAAGGTTCCTCCACATTAGAAGTTATTCTCAGAAAAGTTCATTTTGTCCCTTTTCCATTATGGATTGTTTCTGAAGAAGGACTAAAGATCAAAACCCATTTGCTAACCCTATTTTAAGGACGACTTTCAAATAGTAACTCCAAATTAAAGTTTTTATATGCTCACCTTGGCCAGGAGTACTTACAGCTCACACACCTGGCTCCCAAAAGCCCAGGAACTCCAGACGTTTAATGGTTTCTTCCTCAGGTAAAAGTCTCTCAGCTGTGATCAGAATCATTACAAACCCATTTCCCAGTCTGATACCTCACTTTCAGTGCTCTACCACTCAGATCAGGGAGTGTGTCCCTGCTGGGCTAAATAGCCATCCTGATTCATTTTTTCTGGAGAAGGAAAACTCACTGGGACACAACATCTGGGTTTCTAACAGTCCCCTTCTTCCCCTCCATAGTCGACAGAGAATTATTTCCATGATATATAGCATTTTTACCACGACTAAAGAACCATTTTTCTAAAAATCACGGTATTTTCATCTTAGAAAAAACGTCTTTACAATGTTTTCCTCAATAAAAAATAAACCCACATCATTGCTTTAGCTCTGAGAGCCTTTTATGAGCTATGTCTCTTGTATCTTGCATTGTTTGTATTTTGCACATGCCTGAGGTGTTGCTTATGGAGAACCTGAAAACACCAGAAGAGAAGGCGAACCAGAAACCTGTGCAAGAGCTGCAAAAAAGTATCTGGAAAGAGCCACTCTAGCACTTTGTAATCTTAATTATCAGCCCCTTCCAGTAAAGCATCCAAAATATTTGCATGTATCTTACACTTAATTCTGATTTTGGAACTAAATTTTAGAGTTTCACAAAAAAAAAAAATCTAGAATTATACTGTGGACTCATGTATGTGTCAATATATATAGTTTTTAAATCCTGAAAGGCCATTACTAAAACAGGCATACTGGCATTGCAGAAGTTCCAGGAACTCTTAGGACTAACCAAGTGTTGGAGAAAATTAACATGGTGAAATATGCAAATTGCTAATTGGCAACTGCATTAAATACTATTAATTTACAAGAATTTAGGTCCAATTAAATTTAGCAAGTGTGAGAAAATTATGCAGCTATTTGATGTTGCTGAGTAATTTAGCTGATATGATTATTGCTTTCATGTTTAGTGGCCACTAAATGAGTATCTGACAAGAAATGTCTGCAAACCAGAAGATACAGGGTACAGATATTAATTTATAATTTCTAGAAACCAAAAGCTCAAAATAAATGGTTTTAGGACAGGCTACAAATAAGCAACATGCAAGTGACAGCCCCCTGAACAGCTGAGGGAAGAGTTTGTACAAAATACCTCACACTGCCAAGTCCTCATGTTTTAGAATTACAGAGCCTAGGGTTTTTTTAGATGCAATGATTTCATTTACTGTTGCTTTCCCCTAGACCAAGACCACCAAGCACAGCATGAAAATGTACAAGTCTTCATTAGACAGTGTCAAGGATCTAGCTGAAAAAAGTCTGTACTATAAACTGCAGCAATGAGACGATTTTTTCCTTTTCCCCAGCCCCATCCATATTAAGGATGCCTCCCTGGATTTGTGTGTGCTAGGAAAATTTATTTCACTACATATAAATTCATTTTCATAAAGCCAGAGCTTTCAGTAGCATAATCTTATTTAATTATAAAGCATGACATTTCAATAAGAAGTTGAATTTCTCCCCAGCAGGTAAGTAACTTGCCATGCTTACCACAGACAACTCAAGATTTAAAAACAGAACAGATCATCCCCTTTCCCATTATGGATTGCTCATTTCTCATCAGATTGTTTTATTAAGAAAAAGGACAACAGCCGCAAATTTTTCTTTCTATTGGAATGGATCTGCTCAGCTTTTATTTTAAAAGTTACTTAATTTTAGGTTCACAGTGTGTGCTTATACTCAACTTTTTATTATTTTGTATTGGGCACAAAAGTCCTCAAACCATTGGATGATTTTTTTAACAAGTATTATACAAGCCACAGTTCTCAACAGGTCAAAACCTCCATGACCTACATCCGAGTTATTTTATTATTAATATCTTGCAGCAAGGGTTATGTTAACCCTTCTACCTCTCCAGATCCACCTATTCCATTGAAGTCACCACCCTTTTCTTCCCAAAATCTTCTTTTTAATCACTTCCTTTTAATCTTCGGAAAGACACACCTTTGTGATTAATCACACCTGAAAAACCTTTTCAGTTAAGGTATGGAAATGCTTATAAAATCAAGCCACATATGCCACCCTGACAGCAGACTGCCATTTACTGCCCACTGAGGTATTTCTTAGGACAACTGCAAAAACACAAGATTCAGATTTAGAAACGCTGATGCTTCACCACTACTGCAGAGGAAGTAGGGGCTTCACAAATTGTACTTCATTTCTCAGCAAAACAAAATATTCTGGGTGAACACACTATTCATTTCAACCTGGAACTAAACATTCAGGGCTCAGATGTAACTTTTATCTAACTTTTAACAAAATACTTGAATGGGGAAAAAAACAAGGGAGGGGGTAATATTTACAAATATTGGAGAAAAACCTTTTTTCCTCGATCAGGACAATACGTTTAACTGAAACAAGGTATTTTCATTTGGAAAACATATCAGTCAAAGTTGTTTTCTACCTCATGTCACTCCATAAGCAGAGAAAATACATCAAAATGCTCTTAGGATTTAAAGTTTTTAGGATGACTCTGGAGAGCTCAGGTATTTATAATCCACTGTGGGAGTCACAAGAACTGACAATTTTCTTGTGCACCTGGAAGAGGAGCCTTTACAACAAGCTCACTGTGGGGCTTTCAGAGCACGGTGCCCACACAAACCTGGGCACCAAATTTTCTTAGTTCTAATTACATCTGCCCCAGATGCCTCTGAAGCATTGAAAGCTCCTTATTTTCAGCTGGAATGATCAAGTCAAATTAAAGTTTTATGATTTCCAATGCGCAGCCCTAAAGACTGACAGTACAACGCGCTTTGGAACTGAAGAGAAGACAGCACTGAAGGCTCTAATTTGTCTTAAGAAAACAACTCTACCTTTCAAAGCTTGTTCAAAAATCATGTAAATAACAGTGAATTAGAGAAAAGAGAGTCATTGTTTATTTCCTCCTCACTTCACATGCTAGACAGTGAACGAAAAAGTCTTTAGCAATACAGTATCATGCTTTATTTTACCAGCCCTTCTCCAGCTTCCCATACCAGGAGCCAGGCAAGAAGTTTGTGTTGATCCTATCAGGAGGACAAAAGTTCTCCCATAGAAACTGTTCCATTATTCCACTAATTCAGTCTATAACCTTCCACAGAAATGTAATTTAAAAACAAACAGCCAAAATATCAAAGAACTTCTCAAAAAAAAAAACAAAAGGAGGGAAATTATTTTTCCATCACATTTAATTGCTCTGTCGCTCAGTCACAAAAGGCCAAACCTCAAAGGGATCCCGGGCAATGAAACCCCTGGTTCAGTTGGGTATTTTTGATTAAGCACTTTAAGTGAACATTTCCCAAATTTGCCAACCTTTCCATTTCATTGAACATTCTCTGCTGTTGTGTGCTGTGCTACAAAACAAGCATCCAAAGCACCACGTTTGGTTCTGTGCAGCTGCACCACCCCATCTGCCACCCACCCAATCCAGCACCAAGAGTTGTGGTGCTCCCAAAGCATCTTCACAGGTTTCCCCACCTTGTGCTCTGCATGTTCAACCACTCATATATCCACCCTGACTGAGGGACAGAAATAATTCACTAAATGTACCAATGGAATTACAAATAAATAGATCAAGACTTCTGAATCAGTTCATCCTGAAAGATGCTGGCGTGCCCCTTTCCATACAAAAAATGAAATGAAGTTATTAAATATTTCAAAGAAAGCAACATTAGGATGATAACCCAATAAAATACTTTTAGATGAAAAGCATTAAGGATTCCAGAATTATGCTCTGGGTGCATAATTGCAACAGATATGTAGATTACTAATGTCAAACACAGGTTAACCCCTTCTACTTTTCAGAATAAAAAAAAACTGGAATACAAGACATTATCAGACTTTTAAAATGTATCATGGAACTAAAATGGAATGGAGAAAGGACAATAATGCCATCCTTTAATACAGCAAACAAAAGTAGAGAAGCTAACAACTTTTTCCTACCTGTTTTCCAGACAAACTGGTGACCTCTCCTGGCTTCTAGATCAGCTGTTTGCAACATTAAGAAAACAAACAAAAGGAAGGGCTTCCCCAGGCTCTGCCATGCCCAATGAGGAGAAACCCAGTTCTGTTGTAGAAGCATAATTCAGATAATTCAGTCTCTTGTATTCTTTGGTCCTAGAATTAACAAAAGAAAAAAAGAGAAGGTTTGTTAAAATATTTAAACCACCAAGGCATCAGGCTCAGCCTAAGGATAACCTGGTGGCCCACTGAGGATTTACCAGTCCCTGTGTGCCAGATTTGATGAGACAAGTCTGTTACAGGTGCTTCACTCAGAAAGGGAGGAAAGAATAGGAGGAGGGGAAGAGAGAGAGGAAGGGCCAGCTCCCAGGGGACCTACAGTCCCATCCTACAAAGCCACTGTAAATGCTTTTAGCAGGCTCTCAGAAGAATCTGTCAGTGCCAATAAATGGCAAGGGATCCAGTGGCAGGGTGTGGTGTGTCCCTTCTTTTCTCTCCCCAGCTTTAGCAGGACTGTTATCTTGATACAGGCAGACTAAACCAAAGTGAGAATGGATTCCATGTACAAAATTCAGCTCCAAATCCAGAACCCACCCCCTACATTTAAGACCCAGGCCTGGAAGCGTTTTAGCTCCAAACCCTGTGTAAACATGGGATACACAAGAGCAACACCAGAAATGCAACAGGAAAATCAGGGAAATGAGAGTTGCTTATTAGCACCTGATGGACCAGCTTGAGAGGGAAAACCAGACACCAGACAGGCATTTCTATGGAATCTGGGACACTCATCCAATCCCTTTGGATCTTTGAGCTCCAGGTCAGCAACCAGTTACTCCAGAGAAGTCTCTATGACTAAGAGATTTTAATTAAGCTCCCCAACACTCCAGACAAATACCAGAGGCACATTTTGAATGAGACAGAAGTGGATCAAATCCTGCTGCTACAGCAGTTTTTGACCACACAATTCATTAAAATAATCACTGAGTGGTGCTGGAAGCAAGGAGGAATGTTTCTCTGGGTCTCCCATACAGAGCAGGAGACCAACTCCTAAATGCCAGCTTCAGCAAACACCCACATTGTTTATGTACTACGGAAAAGCTCCAAACAGCAGAGATTAAGAAACTCATGCAACAAAATAAAATCTTAAAAATTCCAGTTCAGTCTAGTAATTCCAATCTTTGTGTCTCTCATTCCACAAGAACGACCAACGAGACACTTAGGCAGATTTTAAAGGCGTTTCAAGATATTTTGAATTCATACATATTCAGGTAGAAACAAGTTAGAAATCTCAAAAAATATTCATGCTACTTCCACATCAAACAAGTTTCTGATGTAAATTTACATATTAATTTTTCTGATGCAACAGCTTTTGTATTTATACCATGTATTTACACCACACTTAAATTCTCCACATAGTTCTATTTATTAGTGATTAATCCTACTCTTATAGGTAAAAATGTCACATCCATACTCGCATAAGGATGGAGATAACACCTGCCTTCCAGATTTGTCTTCACGGGCATAATCTTGGTGATTTTCATTAAAATTATCAGATATTAGAAGTTCAGTCCAGAAAATTCTATTACATTCCTAACCTTATGAAAAGCAACATTGTCATAATACATAATACACAGCATTGTTCTTGATAAGAAACTGAAGACAAATGTGGACATTGTACACACTGAATATACAGTAGAGCTTTTAATTCCAGGCTGTATTCAAATTACTTTGAAACAGTTTCTATCATGATAAATTCATGCAATTACATTTAATCAGATATTGACTGAGATACAATCTGTTATCTGGTTTAGCTCATTCTTGTGTTTCAGATGAACAGCATTTCACGTACAACCCAAACTCCCATCAACCTGACCAAATGCAGTAACGTGGCCAAGGGACCACATTGATGCTTTGCTCGTGTCTTCTGGGTTAATTTTATTCAGAGTTCACATTTAATTCAGAATGCACCCACCAAGTCCCAACACCCAGGCAATGTAACACAGACCACAAGCAGCCTCATAAGAAGCACACAAGCTCAGGAATCTTGAGCATCGTTGGGAAATCCAATGCAGCAGGGGAGATCTGGGCTGTGGGGAAGAAGGGCTCTCAGAAACCCTGCCACTGAGCATTTTTTACCCATCAGGATGGCTGCTCACCTCACACAGAAGAGCTGAGGAGGAGCGACTCGCCCAGTGCCTTCAGCATCGCAGTCACCATCTAGGACGGTGGGAAAACAGAGTCACCGACGTTCTGTCAAGGGAAGCAGAAGGAATTAGTGACACTGCTCCGACACCGCTTTGTGTTTGATGTACAAAACCACAAAACCAGGAAGGAGAGTCTTTGGATGCTCAGATTTCAGCACATGCCCAGCCCTGTGCAGACAGCACTCACTGCACTTGCAGGGCAGCTCTCCAGGACCAGAAAATGCCATAAAAACAACACAACCCAGACAGGTGGGGGCGTGAAATGGGCAAATCCAAGGAAACCTCAGATAACAGCTGATCAAGATGCTGAGATTTTTAATGAAGCACCAGTGGTGCTCATGAGCTGCTTTCTCAATGCTGCCTTCATCTCAGCATTCAGAGGGCCAGCAAACAGCAGCACGTCCCTGGGAGAAGCAGCCTCCTGCCCAAAACAAGGAGTTTCATGTATGTTCATTCTTTGGGCAGGACTACAAAGATACCTGGCTGCTGCTCCCCACGGAGCAAGAACTGAGATTACATTAAGTCAGAAAAAACAGAAATAAATTAGACTCCATGACATTGATTCTAATCTCCTCCACCCCAGCAGTGCTCAATAGATTTCACTGATTTACACCCCAGCAAAGCACAATAAAAATGTGTCTGTGTATCTAGGTTTGTGTAACACAGTTTGGAATGGTAGCTGTTCTGTCCTGATATGATAAAAAATTATTGCACAGGCAACATATGCTATCTACAGAAACATGAATAAATTATATTATGAAGGCCACCAACACTTCACATCAAATTTAGTTACATGATATCTCAGCTCCCGAATGTGTCAGCATGGCTAGCTGTAAACTGCCAAACACAGGGAAAAAAAGGAGAAAAAAATGAGATTGATATTTTAAAAATTCATTTCATCGAGACTAGTCATTAAATTCATGGAATTGTTTAAATATCACAAGACCATAAAATTGTTGGGTTGGAAGGGACCTTAAAGCTCATCTCATTGCAGCATCCTGCCGTGGGCAGGGACACTTTCCACTATCCCAGGTTGCTCCAAGCTCCATCCAACCTGGCCTTGGACACTTCCAGGGATGGGGCAGCCACAGCTCTGGGACATCTGTGCCAGAATCTTACCACCTTCACATTAAAATATTATTTTCTAAATCTTTCAAGGTATGTGTTTTCATCCAAAAAAAAAATTTTGCTCCTCCAAAATTATCTGGATTTAGTCAATATCCTTTATAATCCAGGCCTAGATTATAAATAGTTTGCACTAATGGATTCTCTTGAAATTAAATAATGAAGTGTTGTTTCGATATTTGGAGGATTAGTTATAAGCATCCTTGTCATTTTGTTGGGTTTGTGTGAAAACTTGTTTAGAAAAACAAGGCTATCATGCATTAGCTGGAATGGCTGGGAATATGCAGGCAGTCTTGAAAAAGACATGTGCCAGTTTTTTAATGAACATAACAACGCATTTACATTTTCTAATCCACTGCTAATTCTCTTAATGACAGGATTGAATAAAACTTGTTTTAAAAAGCAAACTTATTTTAGAAACCTGCATTTGTGCTGAAAACATGGCATTCCAATGACAAAATACCAGAAATAAGCAAACATGTATACAGCTGACGAGTATCTTATTTCTGAAATGATCAAAATTTAATTTAATTTTTGGCCTCAATGGAATATCCAACAGCCAAATTCCAGTCTAATCTCTGTTTAGCTAGGGAGGGGAAAAAGCCTCTGGGAAACTTTTCCCATTTTCCAGCCACTGCTGAGCAAAGGCAGGTTCTTCCAAGTGATAGGCACTGTGCTAGTGCAAAACACATCAGAGTACTCAAAATCATCCAACACTGAAAAATAAGACTGATGGACCAAATTTGACTCTCCACTCTCACATAATGAACTGTTAAAGATGGGACCAGTCGCTCTTTCTCCAGATTTCCATGGGACAAGGGGTTTCTCCAGTGCTCCTGCTCCATTTCTGTGGCTTAGGCAAGCTCAGCCTGGCTCTGCTTTAACGTGGATTTACAACATATTTTATACTGAATTCAGAAAAAGATCAGTTTAAACTGATCCAGGCCTGAGACATGATTTCAGCCTTGTCATACATCAGTTCAATTCCCCCTGACTTCACTGGGAGTTGTGGCCTTTCCCATCATGGTAAATCTGACCTACTTTTTGGTATGAGATGGGAACGCTGACAAGGACACCTGGGGTAGCTCTCTCAATTAAAAACACATGATGCAATTAGAATAAGCCAAAATACTTTGAATAGCAACAACGAATAAGAAGAGCCATTACAGATGATATGTGTGGATATAAATCATTTGGCAGGTGTCTAGTACATCATTAATCATGAATAAATTTTCTTAATACAAATGTAAGCAGCAACTGTGCAACCATTTGCCTATTACACGCAAGCCCATTTTGTGTGATATTCCAAGATAATCTGGATGTTTATATCATACTCTTTATCCTCAGATAAAGTCTGCCTTGCCTGCTCAGAAAGCTGTTATCCAAAAAGCTAATTCTACTCTGTTCTAAAGCAGCAGAATGCCTGGCTTGCAGCAGTAAAGGCTGATCACCACAGACAAGATGTGCTGACCATCTCTGGAGGAGAGATTTCAAAAAAAAACCACTAATTCTAGTGTTACAGGCAGGGAGTTTAACAAAATAGAAGTGTTTGGACAATCACATATGCCAAACTAGGAACAGGCATTCAAATCTAAGTACCTATGTGCCCAGTCTTTTATTTAATGTTGAACACAGTTACACTAAACTTCCCTTACACTTCCCTACCTAAAACAAGCCCTACATATTTTTCCCCTTATACACTGCAAGGGAAACAGTCTTCTGGTTAAATCAGAGGCACCCAAAGTTCTTTCCACTTCCAACTCTCAGAAACTTCCTATATAAAAAGTCACCTAAGGTCACACTCCAACACTAATACTCAATTCTGCAAGTGCTCCCCGTGCTTTCAGCAGAGAGACTTTGCATATATGAGAATGGTAGCTTGATTTTCTGTACCTCCACTGCCTCACCTCCAAACCTTAACTGAGAATATTGGCTCTTCTTTCAGGAGCATTTGAGAAAATTCTGGTTAAAAACATACAGAGTGAATGAGTGAGATTTATACATCAGGCTGACAACTGCCTGGCAGCACTTTTGTCCTAAGTGGTCACTTATTGGGCATGCAAACATTAATCTCCACAGCTCTCTGGTAATTTGCTACAATAACTGTAAGGACAAATAATGCCTGAAAAAGTATTTGGTGTTCACACATTTTCATAGAGAAGGTAATTCCAAACAATGAGCAGACAGCCTCTACCAGCCTGCTTTGGGTGGGTAAAAGCCTGCACAACCTCCAAATCAGCAAAGCTGACAATTTCATTGTCCATATTCAGATATAAACTTCAACAATCTTCCTCAGCACTCCATTGCTGGAAAGCTCAGTAAGTCATCACTATCATCACCAGTTATATTTGAAAGTTTGGGTATTTTGGAGCTGTCTATAGTCAAAACTGTAAGAATCTATTAATCCTTTTCCATTATTCTTCTATTCAATTGTATCCAATTCTTGTTCCGAAGCTACAGAAGATCCTGAAAATTAAAAGCAAGCACATGAAATTACGGTACTGCCAATTAATTGCTTCTTAACTTACATCAACTTGTTTGGGGTAAAAAACACGAATCCTAAGTTTTCCTGCTTCAGTCTCTGTACATCCTAAAAATGTAACAAAAGCAGGTTTGAATTTAGAAGCTTAATTATAAACTTAGCTAAGTGGATTATAATGAAAGATGTTCCAGCAAGGGAGCTCAGACTGATGCATTATGACTACATTAAAGAAAACACCAGAGAATAGACTTTCCATCAGTAGAACGACTTTAATTACAACAGTGCTGGAGCAGAACTGTTCTGTTAAACAATGCTGCTCTTACTTCTCCTTCACTCTGAGTACTTCCAATAGACTCCACGGGAACACACTTGACTTTCAAGAATATAAAGTGAATGGGGTTTGCAGAGTCTTCCCAAGAACCTGGTTCAGGAGATCAGCTAAATACAGCTGGAGCAAAACTTGCTTCATTTGCACACAAAATGAGTGATTTACACCCTAAGAAAGGCAGGAGACTCCCAAGCCAAGGGTTCAGGAGTCTCTGCGAGGCACCATCCTGACACCCCCCAGCTGTCCAAGACACAGCCACCTCCAGCCCCCGCTGAGAGCAGAAGAAATGATGCTCAACAACCAAGAGTTCCCCAGCACGTCCCTCCACAAAATGCATTCATTGTCACCCAGTGTGCAATTGCTCAAGTGAAATCCAAGCCATGGACGTCTCAACGGCATTTAAGAGCCATGGACCTTTTGGTGCTTTTGGTGTCGTATTTTAGCACTCAAAGTAGGGTAATTTACCTTCACAAATGTTCTTCAAGCCATTATCATACCCCTTGCAGCAGGAACAAGTACAGAGCAATTAAGATCAAAATGCTCAAGACTGTCAATAGGCTTCTCTCGTGAACTCAGGCATTGATTTTTTCTGAGCAGCAGAACACAGAAAGTGTCTAACAACTTTTAAGTAACCTTTTCAGGCTGCTCCTGCACTTTTATATATTTAATTAAATACAAACAAAAAGGCTGTAGAAACTCAAACCAACCATCTCATCAACACACCAACAGTCACCTTAGAAACTTACCAAGTCCCATTTTGGGATAAATAATTTTGGGGGATTATTTTATCTAGGTTATGTATACAATCATTACACATTACAGATGAATGCCTCACGCCAGGCTTCTCAGCCAGCACAGCAGAACACAGCCTGGAACAAGCTCAGTGATTTTTTCACATTATAGCACATCCTTTCTGTAACAACAAAACTTTATAGCTTTGAGGGACAACAAAGTTTCTTTTTGTTTATTTTTCAATGGATAGAGAAAAGTTTGAGTCTATTATCAATGCACTGCTCTGTAGCTTTTATCATTGGCAATGGATGAACTGAAGGTCCTTTGAAACTCAGCTATATCTAAGAATTGCTGTCACAGTTGCACAGATCTTGGATTACTGTTAAATTGCAATTAAACAAAGGCAAAGGGAGCTGGCACTACTTCCAACACTATTTCAGTAAATGCTATTGCATTTTTTGTTCAAAGAGGATTACTCTCACTTCACTGGCAAAGTATTGCATATAATGTACATTCAGCAGTATAATACCATTTGAAAACTAGTATTTGAAATTATTTTCCTTTAAAAGGCAAACCTGGAAATCAAACTCAGTCGAGAGCCATGTCCCTACTTTAGCAGCAGGACCACTCACATGGAAAACAACAGAAAGGTTCAAAGTCACCAATTACAAGGCAGCAGAGTTTCGAAAAAAGAATAAACAACCTCATAACCTCTGCTGCTGGAACAATGGCAGATTTCCTGAGCATTCCCATTAAAGTGCTTTCAGTTCAGAAATTAAATTGCTTTACTGCAGTGATTTTCTTCTGCATTCTGATATTACTTTATATTATTTGACATTAGTACAGCATCACAGGCTGTAGGTCAGGGGTTTTTTCTCTCCTCACTGGAATATGGCCACCACGTGGAGTTTATCAATCTTAAACACAAGGTCAGAATAATACAATCAAGGCATATGAGCTCAGCAAAGACTTGGGCTCTGCTTAGCAGGGAAGGACCATCTGCTTCCCTGCCACAGGACTGGCATAGCTGAAACTTATCTCTAATTTAAATTGTTGTATTCCACACATCGACCAGAGCAACTGGGTGCACGCACACACCCAAGCCCCTGACCAAAGATAACTGCAAATAGGCAGGAAAATCCAACCATTTTAGCCTGCTAATCAGTTCTGGGGAGAGTATGTGGGGATCAGTTTTGAACTTCTAAACACTGGTGACTTCAGCTAAAATAGCCAGCCAAACATGCAGAGGCCACCTTTAGTACTTCTTAAATGCATAATTTTCCTTCTGCTGTAACACACACACTAAGAATAATTTCTTTTCCACAAGATTTGTACCTCTATTTGTAGGCAGTCATTACTATTTTTCCATTTGCCCTACCTAGCTGTAGCCCATACCCAAATGAGCTAGTAAGAAGAGACACACACACACATCCACAAGATAGATCCCATTTCAAGAAACTCATTTCCAAAGTGCTGAAATAAACGCTTATTCCAATGCATCCTCTGCCATCAGCAGTTTATTTCAGTGCACCAAAGAATAAACTTGTAGGAAAGGAGAAAATAAAGAGCACAATGCATGCCAAACACTGAGGCACTCCAGGAACACACAGGCTCTACAGAGTTCATCAAGCCCTGACAAGGTACTTCTTCATTTCCTATCAAACATCATCCATGAAGTCTTGTGAGGAAGTCTCCTACAACCAAGGCTTCATCATGTCTGCAGAATAATATCCTGTATAAATCAGGTCCCATGTCAGAATATGTATTTTAAATAATTATAGCTGGATTTGTTAAAATAAATTAATTGAAAAGTATTTTCTGATTCCTTAATACTGATTTGTTGATTTTCCTTCTATTTACTTTCAAACATTGGTGTCAACTGGCCCAGGCAGGCAGTATAACAAAAGGATTAAGAAAAAGTTATATTGCTTAAATAAAAATATAAATATATAGTGAAGGCTAAAAACACGCGGGAAAAAAAACAAATATTGGTATAAAGAACCTGTAAAAACTGCTTCGCAAGCACACACACAGATGCCAATGTGCACACACTACTCCAAATTCAGCTTTTACTGATTACCACACAGACTTCAAGACACCAAGAGCAACACAGGGCAGTGGTGTAAGGCTTGTACTCAAAAGCAGCATCTGTCTTTTAGCTGAAATTCATTTTCAGAAATACACAAGCTGCTCTTTTTACCAGTCTTCCTCACACTGGCCCATTAGGGACTCCAGGGAAGGTCTCCAAACCTCCTTTCCCCTGCCATGGCAGTGTCCAGGAATAAATAACCTGCCTCTCCAGCAGACACACACAGCAGCCAAGTGCCACCCCAGCACATCCCACCACCTCCTCCAGACAGGGAAGAACACCAAGGCTCATACCTGGCCCTGGGATGTGTGCCCAAAAATCAGGCATTCCCAGGCACTTGGCAAGAACTGCAGAACCAGGTGTGAAAATGTGGTTGTTCCTATTAAAACCCATTCATAATACCTGCACATTTTCTTGAAAGTGAACTTGCTTTCAACCCAGGATTAACTATGCATGACAGCAACAAAAAACTCCAAATTGCCATGCAGGCAGTTAGAAAGAATGACACTACCCTTTAAAGCAATTGGAGCAGCCAGCTGAGTAAAACCATAGCTCTAGTCAGGAATTCTGGGCTTTTGCTACCTTTCCCATTCCCATTTCTTTCCCCCTTTGCTGGCCATAGCCCCTCACTGTATTTTATCATGTAAGAAAGTCTAATCTCTTTAGGGTGAAAAATACATTTGCCCTGAACACAATATAATATGATTGGCCCAGGAGGCCCTGACACTGTCACAGTATTGATAAAAAATAATCATAATTGTATGAACTGCTAAAAGACCTCATTGTGACATTGTTTAAGCAAGGTCAATTGCCTGTGCAGGTTGTTCTTACAGGAGTTCACGTTACATCACTGGTCCCATCATCCTGACCTTCCCTGCTGTCATCCCCATCACAGTTCAATTAACAGAGGAGTCCTGCAGTGGCTTGATGAGCATCTGCTGCCTCTACCCGGCAGTAATTCAATAAGGACACACCATAGGAAGAGATAATGAGAAGTCAGCCCAGTTGTTCTGTCTCCCTCCAGGAGAGCAGATGAGTTTGGTTTATGGGAAAGAGCGTGACCTATGAAAATTATCAGTTAATTTTATATTTCAGAGCTTCAACATGCAACTTAAAGTGTTGTCTGGTGGTGCTGCCCACAAGGATCCAGAACCACTTTTCCTGGTGAAACTCTTCCCACACCAAAAGGATTCATCTTTCCAAATTTTCTCTCCATCAGTTGGACCAAGAGAATGATTTCTATTCACGCATTCAGCAGTGGTTGGTCTGAATTAAAATATTCAACACCTGAGCAGAGAAAATGGGCCAAAATTACTATTGAAGTAATTCACACAAACATCAAACCTGGATGAAACACTTCCACAAAACCAAATCTCCTACACCAGACAGTGTCAGCCTGGGTCTTCTCTCCCTGCCCCACAGGACACACTGCTCACTGGTGCCCAAATTTTGTTTCTCACTCCATTTCCTTCTGCACCTTTCCAGCAGAGATTTCCCTTAACTTCCACCTATCCTCTGCCTGTCTCCTGTTGCTTATGGAACATCTATTCCATCAGTAAATACTCAGAGCCGCCTACAGTCCCTCCATCTCCTATTCCACCAGTGGATGTCACAGGGACTGTGTCTGAGGGACATGGCTCTGGGTGGATTTATTTTTGCCAAGTGATTGTAGTGTCCTTACGAGTTTTGCAGCTTTATTTCAACCGTTTTATTCACTTAAATAGGACATTAATTTGATTTCAAATACAATGTTCTATTTTATGTCTCCTTAATATCATTAAGGCACAGATTTACTGAAGATGATAGGCATGAGAGGAGAAAAAAGGAAGATACATTTCCTCCCTGAGTTTTGCAAGGTGATCAGTGAACCACAGTGAATTTACAGAGCTGCCCATTCCCACAGCTCCACATTCACAGCTTCATTTCTCTCAAGATCAGCTTCATATGAGCCACGTCCCTTCCCATCACACAATTATCTGCACTGCCCCAAAGACTGCTTGACTGCTCTGATCACTCTTTCCTGGGAGTGCAGCCATCAGGGCAGTTCATTCCTCACTCCCAGGACAAGACAGGTTGGCACATCCCTGCTTCAGTCCAACCTTCAGCTCAAAGTGGGACCAGACAGCTTCTGAATCACACAAGACACTTGACATTGCTCCCACATTTTTTGTTTTGTTTCTGTTCCCACCAGAGAGCTCAGTCTGCCAAGCTGATGCAAACTGACATGAGATCTGAAGCTGTGGTCCATCCCATCCAAGTCCCACAACCAGGACTTTCTCCCATCTCAATACCATTCTCCTTTCTCCATTCAGTTCTGCCATGCCTTTACTCACCAGTGTCATCATTTGCTGCACATCTCCTCCTGAGCACCTCATCCTTAATCCTCAAATCCTTTCTATTCTTTGACCTTAATTCTCTCCCATACTAAACGAGTTGATTTCTTCCAAAAGGCAACAGATATAGTTTTATTACATCCACCACCTTTTCTCAGCTTGTTTTCCTCTCGCTCTTCTCACCCTACAGCACTTTGTTCCTTCTCCTCACTAACCTTTTATTCACTTGCATTTCCCTGGGAGTCATTTCCATTACTTTCATATACTTTATTGTTTTTTGGGGTTTTTTTCTTCCCCCTTGGACATACTTGGAGAGGAAACACTAGACACATTGCATTATATCCAAAAGAGGATACTATAACAATTTTGCAGTTAAAAATAATCACCATTTAAGAAATCCTGGAATTAAGGCTGCCTTGCAGGAACGTATTAAGATAGTCAGGTTTTGTGATTACATCTATTTTTACCTTATTACTAAAGTCTATATTAAAATGCAATTTAAATCTATCTTTGACTTCTTTTCCTTTTATCTATTCATCACACTTGCTTTCAACCCTCTCTTAAAGCCTTACTCATACTTCTCTTTGAAACAGGCAGAAAGTACCTATAAATCCAATAACTGCAATTACAGAAAATGTTATTTACTTCACTCTTAGCAGTTCTGTGCACCATTAAAAAAAAAGGCTTTTTATTTAAATATATTAGGTTAAATAAATCAAAATTTGATAACCACAGTATGGACTAGCTTCCATCTGGTTAAAGAAACAATAGACTAAGCCTATGCAACAAATGCTAGCAGAGAAGTTAGTCATGTACAAGGGCTAATTTTAATTTAAAGCCACATCTCAGCCTTAACAGCTAATTAAAACAGATATGTAACTTATCTATAACTATATATGGTCAGTCATACTGGGCACACAGCAGTAAGCTGCAAGCAAGGAAAATAAAACACTCTTTCAGAAAAGGGATGGAAAATAACTCAAGTGCCAAGACAGACCTACATGGGTATTTTAGGAACACAACAGTGGGAGGAGCCTGCTCAAATTCCTCCTTTCCTATCATCCATCCTTGACTTGAATTTTGTCCACTGAAGTTTGGGATGGTTACAGCAGAAAGATGTTCAAAAGCGCATCTGTCATACTAGCCCAGGTAAACTCATCAGACTTTTGCAGGTTAATGTATTTCCCTGCTCATTTTTTACACTTTTCCCAATTAGTTGAATTAATAAGTCAATTAATGCATAAATCCTTCTGTAAAAGCACACCCAGATGGATGTTTTCCAGACTTCAGCCTTCTTTTCCATGTGTTTCAGAATTTAAATAAAAATTGAGCCAACCTTCAGGAGAAATCAGGGCTGGCAGAAGCTCTCTTTGTAGGTTCACACTAAGACAGATTAACAGCTCTGCAGTGAAAAAGCTGTGCTTATACCTGAATTAAATCTTCTTGCTAACTGAAAGTATTTAGGAGGTTTTTTTACAAATACCCTCAGTATTAAAACGATTCCACATTATTTGAACTATTTTACATTCCTCCAGCATTTTCTTCCTTCAGAAAGATGGGAGTCTGAACTAAATCCAGGACTTGATAGCAGCAGTAATCCAATATATCTGATTACATAAACAAATCTAAAATTAAATTAGAACTTAAATGGCAGGAATGAATAAATATATTGCAAGCCGTGGGCATTTCTTTAAAAATTGGCCTATCAGGCAATATTTGGCAGAGGGGGTACAAGAGCTAGGTCATAATTCTATGGGCATTTGTTTTTCTTTATGTGGTAAAACTAGCAGGGAACTGGGTTATAACTAGAGTTAAAACTCCACTTACTATGTAATTTTTACTCACTACCTGAGTCCTTTCTTAAAGGACTGCAATTGCTTTGAGTTATACAAAAAGATTGATCTGTAGAAAGTGGAAAATGTCTCCTGTCCTACTTTCAAGAGTGGGATTTTGTCATGCCAGCAATTGCTTCATAGGATCATTTCAACTCTAAGATAAAGGGGATAAAAACCAGAAGATTTTTTGTCCTGTGGGAAAAATTTCCTCTGAATTACAGCAAAAGACATATTTGTAAATACAAATACACTTAAAGCAATGGGCTCTGCTTTTGCTCTATTTGTTAGTTTCCCCGCTAAGCAAATTTAGCAGTGATTTGGATTTGGTGTTAATGAATGCCAAAAGCAACTTGGCATCCCCTTGCCAAGGACCTCTGTAAACCGCAGTTCAGCAAAACACGACAATCTTCTTATCGTGTGTAAGAGCTCAATTAAATCATCGTTCCAACATAATCCTATTCAGTGGCTCTCACATTTTCTGTCCTAATGCTAGTGATGCTAATGGCTTAAAAAAACAAGTAAATATAGAGGTAGAAGGGAAGGATAGAAGACAGGAAAATGCAGCTTCTGTTTCACTGAAGATCATTTGATGGCGGAAAAAAACAAAACGGCAAACCAGATCCAAAGCACCCCAAACTCAGAAGCATGGAAACAGCTTGCACAGAAAGTAAAATTCAACAGTTTCCTTGAACACCAACCCAATCTTTCAAACACAACAGAATTGTGAGTTGAGAGAAACTGCTCCAACCAAAGACTTCCAAGCAATTTTCTGAAGTTTGCCTGCTTCAATATGCAATACTTACTTAGAGGTCAACACCTTGCTAAGCAAATCAATGATTATTACAACAAACATTCAAAAAAAAACCAAAAAACAAACACACAAGAGGGCTCCAGATCCCCCCTGAAATGCACGAAGCTCTTTATGCAGAAGCAACTAATCTCCCAGAGTACTATGTAAATTGGCTAAGCTTAAAAGTTGCATTTAAAATTATTCTCAATATCCATTACAAAAGAGAGTTACCTACCCACTGATAAATTAGCAATTGTAATAAGGGACCGTAAGGCTAAGGGTAAATTGATTGTTGTTCCTAATTTTCCCTTTATTTTAATCCAAAACTCTCCAAATTGCAAGAAATAAAAGTATAGGTAAGAGGGTTAGCAAAAAGCTTTTGACTGCACATAAAACATCTAAAAATAGTGCATCAGTGTATTTCCATATGCTGGAAGCAGCAGTGAATATCATCTATATAAATCTATTCCTGGTAGAGATTTTCAGCAGCATCCAAGACTTGAGAATCAATTGTAAATTTGTATTTTAGATTAATCAATAAGAAGAAGCACAAGACACACTTTAAACAGTATGCAGCATTTAGCAGGCAGATAGAGCTAAGCACCACCTCACACAAAATAGATAGAGACATTATTACAAGCCATATATTTTCAATCTTAAGGAATTTATTTGGGAAGAACTTAAAAAAACCTGCTTTTAGAAAGTCTCTTGAGGAGGTTTGTTAGGAATGTAAGACACTGCCGAGGCTGTGGGTGCACAAGGGTGATCTGGCTGTGCCAGTGGCTCCCTGGGCAAGGCTGGAACCCCCGCACACAAAAGGGAGGGTTCCCCACAGATCCCTGTGATGTGCCAACACCTCCAGCAGCTGAGGAGCTGCACTGGAATATCAATGCATACCCCACCTGCAGATGAAGGAGCTGTCAGCAGCAGGGAGAAAAAAGGCAGGTTTGGAATGACACAGAACATAGAGAAGCTGCAGATTGCTCTGCCAAGCCCACCTTGAGAGGAGGTGACCTCTCCAATGCCAAGAGGACTCTCCAAGCTCAGATCAATGCTGCCAGGCTCACTGAAGCAGCTGTCACTCTCCACTCTAGATAGTCCACAAATCCCACAGGAGTAAGTGACAGATGCCACCTCTCCCAAGAGTGAAATGATGACAGTATGTACTCAGGAACTGATGGCCAGCTCAGAGGTGTTTCTCTTCGTTGCTGGCAAGATTGATGTCTGGTGTATCAACAGGGGAACAGCACTTAATCCATGAGGGAACATTATATAGACACTGATAGCCCGTCCTAAACCCACAAGAGAAAGAAAAAATGAGTTTTTCTCCTTTATTTCTGGATTAGGCCAACTGCTATCAGATATCTGAATGATGACCCTGGGAAATTTTACCATCTCTAACAAAACTTGTACCAGCAGCAGAACTAGCTGAGCAAAACCATCTCGTTCAGATGGCAGTTTGTTGAAGTAGTACACCAGGATCAGGGTGCCAGCGAGACCCCAAAACAGGTCAGCAGCACTGCTCCAGGCAAGGGAAGATCTTTGCATCACAGGCAGCAGGACTCCGACCCTCTCATCAGTTGAGATGAAACCTTTCAAGGCTTTTCAGGGATGGAAGCGCCAGTAAATGGTTATGGACCAGCTCCAGTGAATCTCCTAAACATTTACCTGCACAGTTTTGTTATCTCTTGGCAGCCTAACACACCCTTGCCATGCCATGCACGCTCCACCAGCAAATACTGAACCTTAACATCATCAGTGATGTCAGACTGAACAAATGTTTCAATTTTTGTGGTGTTTCAGTGCACACTTTTTGCACCCAAACTGATATACAGACTGGAACACATATTTTCTGTATAAAACATCATTGCTTATTAATGCAAAACAACCTGTAGAGAAAAATAAGTCAAAAGTACTGAACTGACCCTTTGTCTCACACAGCATTTCTCATCAAAGAGCAAGGAGTTGCTCTCAGAGCTAAAAATACACATAATATTCTATGAAAACAGGTTTAATTAGCAATGAAGTTACAGCAGTAGAATTCTTTCTTTTTGTACATATACTCTTCTCTAAGTATCCTCATGCAAGTCTCTATCTTAACAGCTCTTCAAACACACCCACCAGAATCTGCTCAACATCCATGCTTGTTTCCATTACAATACAGAGAAGTTTCTGTAAATTCAAAATCCATTCAAAGGTTGTTTGCTGTTTAATTAACTTCTGAACAAATAGAGAGATACAGGTTTTCCTCCAAAATTTGTAATTTTATTTTCTCTATTAACTGTCACGATTTAAGGAAATCAATGTGCACATCCAGTCTCACTTCCTGCATTAAACGGACCAAAGACCTATCCTGAAAATACATGTATCCAGGCCAAAACTTTTACTGAAGCTATGATGTGAACTTTAAATACAGATATCACCTTGCTTTGAAAGTGTTAAGAGTAGAGAAATAAGAAATTGTGTATTTATATAAATTCTTCTTGCAGTTAAGCATCATTTATAGCTATGAATTTGAATTTTAAAGTACCAAATTAACAAACAAACAGGTATGTAAGCAGTGAACCCTGTCTCTTCTGTACCTTTCCATTCCAATACAGCAGCATGAGTCTGACTGATGGAACAAGGGGGAAAAAAATAAATCATTCTGACATTTTTAGCAATACCTTCAAACATTACCAGTGATTTCAGGTGCCCCTTAAGGACACAGCAAATGGGCTGGGATTGCAGAAAGCAGGTGATGAGAAGCTCCAGAAGCCAGACTCTTTTACAGGCATCTTAGAGAAATGAAAAAGAAATGTATCCAAAATTATTCACATTACATACACTATTGCAGGCTCTCTTCTGATTGCCTTAGGGGGGGTTAAAACTGCAGCCTGTGAAAAATAAGTGTCCATCAGTCTCCTTGTGAGTTCCAGAAACGCTCAAAAAAAAAGGTTATGCTTATATATAATCCTAACATGCCAAGTGTTATTTGGGGATTTAAAGACATTGTAAGGATCTTAATAAAAGCTATTATATTTTGCTATAGGATATGAAAATTATTAAGATAGATTAAAAATGTTTTTTAAAAACCCAGCTTGTGCAAACACCTAAGCTTTTGTAAAGAAGTGACACTCTTCTGAAAGGATCCAGTTCAAAACGTCTGCTAGACTAGAGTAAAGAGAGGCTGAAAGGAAAGGAGAAAAAAATATATAAAAATTATGCCCAAACAGATTTGGCGCATACACTTCTTAATTAGTGTAATATATATGAATTTTTCATGATGAAAAATTCAATTTCTTCTAAAAAAGAAAATCAGTATGAATTAAAAGCTCTTGCTAAATCTTTCTTTAAAAGACTACAAGGAGCACTAGATAAATCCTGTATCAAAGGAATTTATGGCATTTGATATGAAGTATTACAATACTGGACCTGAGTCTGCCATCTCTGAACTCAAATGAAATTTGTTAGCAACTTAATCCACTTCAAAAACAAGTTCCTTCCTTAAAATTCATTTCACTTTATTTCCAGAAAGAAAACTGCCTTTCTGGATAAAGCCCTGGAGCATGTAATGTATGCAGATGTGCAGTCATATACATAAAATACACTCATTAATGTACTTACTGAATGTGTTTATTAATAACCCCATTTCCCACAGCCTCTTAGAAATATCACAGCAAGAAAACATGTAAGTATTGCAGCAAACTACAAAGATGGAAGGAAAAAAATTCATCAGAAATCAAGCTCACACATTTGTTTAGCATGACTCCTCAGTGCTCCAGTGCCACAAACAGAAAGTGGCCTCTTCCATCTCAAGTTGGGTTTCTCATGTAAAACAATGTAAAATTATCAAAATGAAATCTGAACAGTAGCTACCCATCCTCCTTGCTAAAAGTTATGGTCTCATTTTAGAAGCAATTAACTCAAGTACAATCCCACTAGAGAGAAAAATGTAAATCTTTATTTCCTTTATGGTTTTACCTAATTAGAAGGTGTCTCATGGATGTACTGAAGCCTGGATGTGTATGGATGCTCCCCAGACGCTTCACTCCAGTTTCCAACACAACCTCAGCTGTTCCATCAGCTCACTGCTCTCCTCACACTCCACCCTCCACAGCAGCAATAGCTGGGATGCCCACCTCACCTGGATGCTCAGCAGGCACAGGATGCTGCAGCCCTCCCATCCGTGGCAGCAGTGAGTTTGTGTCTGCTCCAGGCAGACACCAGCCCCCATTCCACACACAGAAGTGTAATTGCCTTGGACACACCTACCACCATGAAATTTGGTTCAGACTACGCAGCAGAACACAGGCATGCACAGTCCAGGCTAAAAATAAAATTTAATAATACATTACACACAAGCTCATAATCAATTAACATACATAATTTGGCAACACATTCTATATTATTTGATACAAAATTGATCGTCTGCAACTGGCATGGTACAAGACCTACAATTTAAATTAATCACTCCTACTGTAACAGGAAAAAATTGTCCTCTGTAAATATTCCCCTTACAGCACACCACTACTTTGTTTCTTTTCCTTAAGGACCCAATCTATACATCAGAATCTCCTTTATCTCAGAAAAGGAAGTTTTGTAGTTTTGTCTCTTTCATGGTGGCAACACAAAATCTGCAGACACCACCTTGAATGCATCCTAAGGGATGCTCAGAAACCCAACAGAAAATTAAAAGCACTTCAACACATCTTCATGCATTAAAAGAGCAGCGTGAGGAGAGGGAGGGGGAAATCACCTCCTGTTTTGCATTAAAATATAAAGCAGTATAGTACAATATAGTATATATATATACACCGTATACTATACTACACTGTAGTAGTAAAGTAGTATATAGTGCAAAACTGCAAGACAGGACTATGGCAATGAACCCTGAATGAGCATCCAGCCCAAGATCCAGAGCCACACAGAGCTGTATGGGCACAGATGGTTTCAGTGACATCCACTTCTGGATGTGCAGGTGAAGCTCTACAGAGAAAATCCAAACCTGGCTACTGCTGGGGTGCTGAGGGAGGCAGCAGCAAGAGCCCAGTCCTTGAACAGCTAAAGGCAGTCATGGGATGGATGGTGGAACCCCCAGGCTGTCACCTGGACACCCTGGAGCCTCCTCACTGAAGGGACTGCACAGATCCTGCTGCCACCCCAGAGCAGGATCTCTGTGTGTGACCCAAACCCAGATTTTGTCTCTGATTTTGTCTGTGCCAGCCCAGCTCCCGGAGCACAGCCTGCTCTGCAGCAGCTCTCCCACACCAAATCGCTCTGCCTTTCTCCTCACAGCAGTTCAGCAGCACACAGAAAATTGAATCATAAGGGTAGACAAATAATACATCACACACCACAGCACTACGAGATCTTCCTGTCTTTTGAAAGAAACTTACTGCTGAAGCCTTAATTTGAGGGAATTGAAAGCCTCGTAACAATTTACGTTGGATTAAGGTTCCTGCCCAGTTAAATGCCAATACTGACACTCCTAGATGAGTTCCCTTTTTGTGAACAACCATCAGCCACATGCTTACAGGCAACATGCCAGAGCACACTGTACTCTGCCTTCCCTCACTGCAGATTATATTCCTCAGGGATGAAAAATCTCACAATCCAACTACACTAGTTGAGAACTACCGAATCCTCCAAGCACCTCCAGCAGCTGATGGGCACCACCACTCCTCTCAAAGTCTGTGAGCACACCAGTTTCTTCAGCTTGGGGGTGACATGCGTAAGAAAAACCACTCTCGGGAGCCATTCTTGAGATGGCCAGCTAAGCCACTGGCCATCCTCCCACCAGCCAACTGCTGGAAGGCCACTGGCTCACATCAGCTGGAGCAGAAACCCTACAGCTTCATGCATTCTCCCAAGTTCATATAAAAGTTCTTCTAACTTTTGAGAGTCCATAACCCTGGCGTGAGATGCCATTCACTGCGAAGGAAGAGTCCTCCTGCTCCCTGAGCAATGAGCCACCCTCTTGCAGCAGGATCTGCCCATCACCACTCCACCAGGCAGGGACAAAGCGTCAGGCTGACACTAATACAGGTTTTGTGCTTAATGGTCACATTTGAAACGCATCACAAAGGAAAAATATCAAAGTGTACCTGAAATTTTAGTCCGTCTTTAGCTGCAGATTCCTTTCACAGCATCTTTGAGCTACCAGCAGTGAAGATGAATTCAGCAGCACTTCTGCCCTGCAGAGTTCCATTACCAAACCAATCCCTTCCCACCACTGTCCACATGCCTGAGCTGGACACCAGGACACGAGGCAGTGCTGGGGCTGAGCACCTGATGCTTCTTTCCTGAGGATGGAGCTGCCCACAACAGTTCTGGCTTTTATCTCCACTGCCTCTCTCTGATCAAAGCAAGGCTCTTCATCCTCACCTGAGCCTGCTGCTGAGACAGCTGTGCCGATCAGGAAAACCCATCCCCCGTTCTCAGAGCTGGATTACACAAATGCAAATGTTATACAAGAGCAGCCTCTTCTCATGCACTCTCACAAATGTAGGTATCTCTCCTTTTCCTTCTAGCCTTCTTCATTTCCATTTTGCTTTTAATTTGCATACTTCTTCCAGCCTGGTTTTAGCTCATTTACCTCACTACAAATGATTTATAAAGTTTAACAGCAATCATGTATCATTGTCGACATACATATGTTTGACTAGACTCACAGCACAGAGCTTGTTTTAGCTACTCAAAAATTATTTGCTACATAACAAAACAGATGATTCACTTGATATCAGTGTTTCTGATAATGTATTTGCTGCATTGAGAGCAAGGAACCACAAGACAAATCTGAAGAAAGATCACTGATAATTCACTGCTTCTCCTTCTTGCAGAAGCCCTGAAGTATTTAGTGTCCAATCTCTGACACCTTTTTTAGATGTTCTGTCTGAGAAAGCCTTGATGGGCAGAACCTATCCTCAACAGTTCTCACCATGTCCTCCTTTCTGTAACTAAGCAATACAGACCACATAAACAGGCACAGCCAAACTATGACACAAGTTTGCCAACATCAGTTAGTCCTTGAGGAGACCCAGGCTGCTCCTGGGATAAAATTCTACTCCCGAAAATCAGCATCACTGAAGAATATATTCATTTGTCTGAGTTGTCTTAAATCCTCAAACCTTAACATTTCTCATTTCAATTTATCAGAGCTGTGGAGAACCCATGAAACATCAAGAGCCATGACCTGCACTCCTGCAATTCACATGTGTTCATCACCTATCACGCCACACAACAACCATCTCCTGTGACCTTGAAGTTACCTCTTCCTCCTGAGAGACACAGAGCATCACTTTCATAAAGTGGAGGCAACTTCTGGAACCCCAAATCACATTGATTTTTTCATGTCTGTCTTCATACATCTCTAATCCCCAATGACTCCAACATCAGTATCAGACAGCACAAGCATTCATCTTTCAGTTTGCTGTCGAGTGAAACGCCAGCAGCTGACAGCCCCTGCTTCATGGGCCTCTATCTGCAGTGTAACATGCTAAACAGAATCTGATTCTAAAGCTGTCTCAGTTGCCATTTTTTTATCTCAACACTTTTTTCATTACTTTATTGGTTTAAAAATAATGGTGACTATCAGCGACACGTCCGAACTCACACTTCTCTGCCAAGTCCTTAAGTTCATCCCTAAAACCATGTCGTACTGCTGCATGTTCCTGTGTTGGTTGCACCTGGGGATCAGAATAATTTTTGTCCTTACAATCCCCTGGTTAGCTACAGTTTAACCCAAGCTGACCGGGGGAAATGAGAGCAGTACTACAAAGTGTGTACAAAACTTTCCCAGCCTTTTCATTTGCTTAAGGGTACCTGTACCTCCAGTATCATTACCAGAGCCCTTGGCAGTACTGGATCTGTTTTTCTCACATCTGCAAAAGCACCAACAGCCTCTGCAGTCACTGAGCATCTGAGGCAGCACAGAATGTTAAAGGCTTTTGTTCTTGTTGTTCTGGGCCCTTTAATGACAATCCTGACACATACTATACATACATGATAACAAGAACATGACACCTCTGTGCTCTCCTATTTTTGGCAGTCTCTTTCCAAAGTACAGGTCTACCAGCCACCATTCCTTTCCCTGTCATGGCTCATATTTACTTTCTCCAAATTTCCTAAGCTAACCAAAAAAGAAAAAAAAAAAAAAAAAAAACCCCAAACATGTATTAAATATGGACTGAAGAACCAGCTGCTTGCAGTCATGGATGGGACCAGTCTGCATACCAGAGCTTGGGAAACACTTTTCAAAGGGACTCCATCTGCAGTAGCTAACTCGTTTAGAGCTCTAAAGCAGCTTTTTCCTTCACAGGAATATAGGGAAGTGTTTGTTACATGAAGACTGTGATTGAGGCTGATGGGCTTACTGCCAGTTTTTGTACAGCACATGTGTAACACACCCCTGGTGGCCACAGTGCAGTTTTAGGTGTCAATCATCCCTGATTTATGAGATAAGATGAGGCTCTAATACCCAGCTCCTCAGCCAACCACACACAGCACCTCCGCTCCAGGATGGAGAGGAGGAGGGCCAGGAGGAAGGACACACCTTTCTCACCTCTTACTGTGCCCATAGCCCAAGACTTTCTCTCCAGCAAAATCAATTCATTTTACACAGGCTTGACAGCAGCAGCCTGAAGGCAAGGACTCCATAATCCACCATGCTCAGATCTGTGTTTCAGTGCCAACATCCAAACTCACCCATCATCTGCACTTCCCAGAGCTGCCAGTAGCGCTGGGACACTGCCCCACAATTTCAAGGAGCTCACGTAAAAATTGATTCAGCAGAAGCACAAATATCCGTGTTTGTGCTGTCTATAAAAGATAAGCTGAATGATTTCTGATGACCATCTGTTAGGAATGGCTATTTAACATTCCCATTTTGAGTGTAATTTCAATCCATTATTTACCAGATCCTCAGCTGTATTTGCCAATGGTTAGAAACATTTAAATTACAATACCATATCACAACCACTACTCTCCAATGTGGCATTTTGTAACATGCAGCTTTAATAGGAGAAGAAAAATTCAAGCTTAAAAACTATTCTGTACTGAGGTACAGCATTAAACATCTGACTCAAGGAGTAGAGACTGACAAGTAAGTGCGTGAACAACCATTTCCAAAGGGATAAGAAACAGACCAGCAACCAATCAGCACAAGGCAAAATCAAATCCAAAAAAGGCACATCCTTCCTTTTTCTTTTTCTCATTTGTTGGCTCTCATCTATTATTCCTCAAAACCCCATTCCTAAAGGTTTAAATTCTGCTGCATTGCTTTTTTGTCTCAGTATATGTATAAGAGCTTGCTCAGTATCTTCTACTTTCTTTCTTTATAATTTCTTTGTAAAAACATTAGCAAATTTTCCAGGGAGAGGAATAACTGTCAGAGTTGGAGTGTAATCTGACATATTCCCACCTATTAGGATTAAACTATATTTGACCCCCATGTGATGGGCTTGATGTGGTTAAGATTAATGAGACAATTATTTCCAGCCAAGGTACAAAGCCCCCAATTGCTTCACTATTTCAGTATTAACCACCACACTCTTCCTGCAGTGTTTGATACCCATAAAATAATTGTGAGCCATTTTTCAGTAAGACATCATGGGTATTAGGCTTATTCCAAAAAAAACCCACCAAAAAATCCCTGAGATGAAAAGGAAATGGGGAAAGTTAGAGCCACTGGCGTTAAAGCTTTTCATTTGGCAAAGTTATGTTCCCACAAGATACTGTGCAGCACAGCACCATCAATTGCTGCTGTTCAGCTGCCCTCCCCCAGGGATCTGGGCTTACAGCTCCAAACACTGGCACATTAAGGCACAGACAAACCCCACAGACCTCAGAGAGAAGAGAAGAGAAACCCCCGCCACACAGGCACACTTCTACACAGTGAGCTCTTCCAAGGTTTGTAGTTCTTTGTTCCAAGAGACTTGTCAGGGCACAGTTCAGTATTTGTAACTATTGAATATGGCTATTTTGGAGCAGGTGCAGCCTCACAGAAGTGCACAGTGAGGGAGCAGGTCTGCTCCATCACTCCTGAGCACAGCCTAACATCTGGCTCAGGAGCTGCGTCGGTGCTCTGACACCTAAGCTCAGCACAACAGGGAAAGCAAAACTCCTGACAGAGCCCAGCTGGAGGAATTCAGCCATTTGCTTAAGGTCAAACCACAGGTTTTTTAAACTCTTCAAAGCAGGGGCAGCAGCAGGTTCCTCTGAGTAATGTGAAACCTCTATGCAAAATAGGGTTTATAGCATGTAAAAACCCTGCACCACTGTGTTCCTTAGGAGCTGTTTAAGGGACAGGACTTCCGATCACAAAGACACCTGAAAGAAAGTGGAGATACACATCTTCGGAATCTCCACATCCTAAAAACCCGGAGTGTAATCTCACTTTAAGAGCTGGTCCAAATTTATATTGAAAAAATCTTTTATGTTCTCAATATATAAGCTTATGTAAGATGGACTTTAAATCAGCAGCTTTTACATCATGCACTTCAGTTCACCAGAGATAATTAGTAGACATTTTTAACGAAGTTCATTATAAAGCCTTTTAAACATGAACTACATTTGAACTTCCATATCTTATATGGCAATGATTTGCTTCAATTATTCTCTTAATCCAAATAAAGAAAATGGATCAGCCATAAAGACCTCCAAAGACCAGGTAATCAGAGCAAATGCTTTAAATTGAGGTAGAGCTGCAGAAGTTAGACTTTAGGCTTTGGTCTGATTAGAGGAAGTTAGTTTTGCTGCTTTGTACAATTTTAGCTGAAAATATAAAACACAGAAGCATGGCTTGCTCTAGCTCTGGTCCCCAGCCCTGAGCTGGTTGCCTGAGTTTCACTGATGGACATCACCAGCCCAGGAGCAGGACTGCACATCAGGGGAGCACATGCCTCCAGAAGAATGGGCTGTTCCACCTTCCCAGCCCCAGCTGCACTCCCCTTCTGCTCAGTTCACCAACAACAGCCCCCATGGGAGATGCTGCACAGCTGTCACAAGACTCAGCAGGGGCAAAGGAGCAGCTCCCCAGGATGAGTCAGGCACACTGGTACAGCATCACCAGCTGCTGCACAGGGGCTCCCCAGGCCCTCTTTTAGTTTTATGGCAAGGAAAAGCAGCTCAGTGCCCTACAAACCTCTGCCACATTCACCAGAGCACAAGGGTGATAAAAATGACAGAGCTGCTCTTGGGGAAAAGATTCAGAGAAGCCACACACAGCTAAGGACCTCTGGAACTACTGTGTGGGAGAGGGAGCATAGCTCAAATTCAACAAACCACACTACCCCTCACAATCCTCTGCCCTGATTTTGGGAGGAAAGGCCTCAATTCCCTATAAATCAGCAATCTGAGCAAATGTCACCTGTCCCAGCTACAAGAACTGCTGCATTCTGGAAAGGTTTTGCCATCATCTTCAACAACAGCAGGGTCAATCCTATCAGATGTAAACTTCCTGGAAGAGTGGTAACCACAAGGTGACATTCCCTAACTGAAGCTGCACAAAGCACTTTGCAATAACCATACTGTGAAACTGAATAAAAATACTTTTAAAAGTTCACAACTTTTTCTTTTTACATCAGCAGACTTCGGAAACACCATGATTATTTAAAAGCCAATCAGATAGCTATTACAAGAAGAAAATATGTGGAGTTTAGTTATCAAATTTCCTTAGGGGAAAGAGTTAGAGATTTTAATATGAATTCATCTCTTACTTTTAGTATTGAATTCAAGATTCAATCAAACAGAAAATAAAATGTAAGCTCCCTATTACTTCCATAGAGCCTTTAGTTAACAGAAACAATATTTAAAATTTAACAGAATATAAAACTAGCCAAGCTGGAAACACACACATCTTGCCAGTGCTCTAGCAAGGGGTGGTTTTCTTCATTAAGCTCAGTAAATGACATCTGTGTGGTCTCTATGCCCACCACTAAGCATGTGACAAGTCAGTGAGACTCTGCCTGTGGCAGAGCCTCTGTGTGTGACATGTGGCTGATGCTGAGCTTGGCACCTTATCCCTGACATCCATCAGGGAAACAGAAAGGAAGATGTATAGAAACTCTCCACAGCCACCTTTAGCCATCAGGAATAAGACAGAAAACATAACATTAGAGTTAATAATCAATTCTGCAGAATTTATATTTAATCAGTCAGGAAGTGAATGGATTGGGTGCAACTGGGAAACTGAAGCCTGTCTATTAAATATTTTGTCGACAACAAGGAAGAGTCTTTAGGAAAATTTCTTAAATCTTATCCCCTTGCTTAGACTAACCAAAAAAATGCATTTATGTTGTTTTGCATCAATGGCAGAGGAGGAAGGGGAATCAACCAGCACGACATGAAACACAGCAAGCAGAGGTGGGATGGCATGGATTGTGCAGGGGCAGCAGCACAGCTTCCCAGCCCATGGTCCTGAGCTCTGGTAGTCACCCCAAGAGCAACCAACAACTGCAATTAAAATTCCCATACCAATGAAAACCTAAATTTATTTGCATCTATTCATACTTGTTATCTGCAAAATCTACTACAAGTGTTTAACTTACTGCCCTGTTTATAACATGGCTTAATTAGGCCCCAAGGGTGACTTTTAATCTAATTTACACCAAATAAATCCTAAATCATCAGCATTTACTCAAATATACTCCAGAGTAAACAAGGTAAGAAGTTACACAAAATGCCTAACACAAAGATTTTTGTTTCCTGGGTTTGTAGTAGCCAAAATCTTCTATAAATTCCTCTAAAGCAAAGTTTTAAATTGTTTTTTCTCCGCAGACTCAATTCACCACTTTGCAGTGCAGTCTATAACCTGCTGGTTTAACCTACAAAAACTGCAGGTACAGGGCACTGCCGCTCTACAATCACAGAACTACTGACAAGAGGGAAAAATGAATCCACATGGAGAGCCATACTGCTGCTGACAGACTGCCCTTGCTTTAGCTGGATCACGTTAAAGTTTGTGTAGCTGTTCCTGTCACTGAGCACAGGTGAACCAGTGCTGTCCTCCAGGACACCTCCGACACAGCCTCTGCTCAGGTGCACAGGACAGGGCTTCCTCCAGCTCAGGGATCATTAAAGAAATTATTTCCTGCCTGATCTCAGCTCACTTTAGGAATGATTCCCAGCTGCAAGTGGGATGAGAGCCCTGCCTTCTCTCTGCATTTTGCTTGGGGCAGATAAATGCTGCTGGGCACACAGGGATCCAGAACCTCCCTTCACCCCTGCTGCGCTTCCCTGGCAAAGCTACAGCCTCCTCCAGCAGCACTGCCCATCACCTGGAAAGGAGGAGGAGGTGGTGTCTGACAAGCACTTTTCCTGTGCCCCAGAGAAATGCATTATCTGCCCAATAAACCTGGTTATCTATTGAACAGACAAGCCAGAGTCCTGCGAGCCTCCTCAAAATCAGGTTGGGAACGTCCCGGCAATTGTATTACACAACGCTGCCCGATTCATCTTTTTATTCAAAACCACTCTTTACAGAAGACAAATGAAAAGCTGAAACAACAGAATCCCTCATTGCTCCAAGCATTTTTCACTGCTAGCAAAACTGTTCCGGTAACAGTGGAAGACAAATGAGATTATTTCAAGGCTGCAGGCATAAATTATGAATATCAATGCTTCAGAGTAAGCTCCTTCCCACTGCCCCTTCTCACATGCGGTCAGAGAAGCAAAGTGTGTGCAGGGAGATGAACAGGATAAAGCCAAACAGCATCTGAAGTCTTGCCCTCAGCAAATAACACTTGGTGCATATATATGTGTTTACTTCTGCATTATTTTATTTATTTATTTTTAAGATTGTGCCCGGGCAAAACCCCTGCTTTCAAATTTTTTTCTGATTTCTCAACACCTGGGCAATTAAAATTTAAGCAGAGGTTCACTTTACAACACTTTAGCCCTGGAGTCGCTCATTTTTTAAAAAGTTTGTTCTATAAAGCCTGGAACATACAGTGCTCTGAGGATTTTTTCCATTATCATTTTTCAAAGCTTGGCTTTGGGTTTGGTTTGGAGGGGTTTATTTGTCTTTAATTTCTATGCTAAAGTGCTGAGAGGTACAATAAGAATAGGTGCACACTGTTAATATTGCAACTTCTCTGTGGATTTATTTGAAAAACAGTAGAAAGGCTAAAATGAGTAAAGACTGTAGTTTTCCTCTTCATTAAACTTCTCCTCATCCATGCATAAACACCTAATTCTCCACTGAGCTTCCCAGAGTATCAAAGTCATTTGAGAAAAAACACAGACAGCATCCTACTTACATTTTGTTTCACAAAAACACAGTTACAGCTCTGCAGCAGGACAGCAGCAAGAGGCACTGCCACCAGCCTGCTTGGATAGGAATCTGACAATCAGGCAGGAAGTGTTATTCCAAGAAATCCAATCCCAGACTCATAGAAAGCTTTGGGCTGGAAGATTATCTTGTTCCAACCCTCTGTCACAGGCAGGGACACCTTCCTCAAGACCAGGCTGCTCCAAACCTCATCCAACCTGCTCAGGAACATTTCCAGGGATGGGGCAGCCACAGCTTCTCTGGGCAGTGTCTTCCAGCGACCCTGGTCCTGTCACTCCAGGCTCTTGTCCCAAGTCCCTCTCCAGCTCTCTTGGAGCCCCTTTAGGCACTGGAAGGTGCTTTAAGGTTTCCCTGGAGCCTTTTCTTCTTGCAGCCCATCTCCATAGCAGGGGTGCCTGAGCACTCAGAACATCTCCGTGTTACGCTCTTGACTCGCTCCTTGTCCTTGGGCTCACTGCACAACCTTGCAACCCCTCCAGGAAAAAGCAGCAGGGCAAGGAGGTTAATGAACCTTTGTCGGAACAGCACACCCAGCCTCTGCACACTGAGCACACAGGGGAAGCTGGAGGGGACAGAACACTGCAGCGAGCACAGGGACACTGAGCCAAGGCACGGGGACAGAAATGCACACACAGCAGAGTTCACTCATGAACCCATCCCAGGGAATGTCCTACTGGACGAGGGACTCCAAAAATAAACTGGTTTTTTTTTTACTTCCACAGACCTGCTGTCAAGTTTTCCTCTCTTACAGCTGAAAAGTGAAATCACCTCAATTATAAAGTTGTTTTAAAGTTGCAACTCACTTTGGAATGCACACTATACTTGGATTCTGACAACCATGGTAATCACAACTTTCTGCACTTAAAATGTATTCCTGGATTTAACATTGTAGCTAGGAAAACAAAGCAATAGTTTAGAATTAGTTTTAATCCATCAACCCTTTAGTTCAAGGCTGGCTGAACAAAATAATGAACATGTGGTTATGGAAAAAAACAATGCACTGAATGATTATGGATTGAAATCTGAAAAAAGCAGTACTTTCAATAAAATATTACTTCTTTAAATCTATCAGCTGCATTGATTATACAATCTCACAGCATTTTTTCCTACTTAAATATTAAAAATCACATTAAAAAATTGAGGCATTAGTTATGGATGTTGATTGCTTTGTTCCAAAGTCAGCAACACTTGCTCTGCTAAGCTTCTTCAGCCTCAGGAAACATTCACCCATTTGACTTTCACCATGCCATTTGCACAGAAAATAACAACTGTCATAGAAACAACTCTACAAAAATAAATCCTAAGAAATATTACATTTGAGAATTTTGTCTGTTATGTGACAGCTGGAGCACAGCCATGTCTTGAATGGAAGCAACAGTCAGTGCCTTTATCCAGATATTCTGCTCAAGGATCCCAGCTTTTCACTCAGGTAAAAGGATTCCTGTGATAATGTTAAGTATGGACTATCATCAAGATAAACCAATAAAAGCCAATTAATGCCACAACATACCACATGTGGTTTATATACAACATTTCTTTGGTGGCTACACACAAAGGTAAACTGTTAGTTCTAGCAATTAGCAATTTTCATGCTTTGTTAAGGTAATGGCACTAACCCAGAGAGAGAAAGGTAATTCATGAAGAAGATCCCACCACGGCCATTAGCAATCCAGCCACAAACTGCTGCTCTCCTAAAAAAAAAAACCCACAGCTGTGCACAATCCAGGGACACCTTTTTAGCTAAATTTTAAGTATGAGTCAACATATTTAGGATAATGAGGCCATGTCCACCATCCCACACCACCTCCAGCTTCCACTGAACACATGAAATACTCAAGCTTTGCTGTTATACTTCATATTATCCCAGTATCTTACTAAAATCACATCTGTGACTCTGAGTGGTCCCATTTTCTAAATTTAGTAATTTCAGTGCAGGTTCTGTCACCAAAGTTTTGCTGTTGTTTTAGAGCAAAAGTTAAAAGCAGTGAAAATCCAAGAGTCTCCAACTCACACCGTGATCTGTATTTAAATCATGAGAGATCAATTTAGAATCACAAAATGCTTTGGGTTCAAAGAGACCCTGAAAACCATCTCATTTGAAATCCCCTGCTACCAGCTGGGATACCTTCAAGGAGACCAAGTTGTTCCAAGCCCCATCCAGCCTGGTCTTGAACATTTCCAGGACATCCACAGCTTCCCTAGGAAAACAGAGCCTCACCACCCTCACAGGAAAGGATTTCTTCCCAATATCCCATCTAACCCTGCCCTCCATCAGTGTGAAGCCATTTCCCCTTGTCCTACCAGGCATGCCCTTGTCCCAAGTCCCTCTCCAGCTCTCTCAGAGCCCCTCCAGGTACTGGAAAGAGCTACAAAGTCCTTCAGAGCCTGAGGATCAGTCATTAACCTTCTTCCCAACAGTTCAGCACTGGCTCAGCACAGCTACCATATAAGATGTTAACAGTCATGGTATCTTTGCTAAAGGTTAATCACATCCATTCCTTTTTTCTAAAGCAGAGATAAAGATCTATTGGACTGTTCATTGCTCCTCTCTCAAAACAGAGGGGAGATTGCTGAGAAAAATCTTCAGTTAACCACCTGGAGGAATAAAAATGCAGGGAATTTTACATTATTAACGAAAATCCAGGCAATTAGATAAGTAATAGCTTCCTTCCATTGCATAATACAGTAAAAGTTGCTTATAAGGCTTCCTGATGGACCATATTTCAAGCCAAATTAAAGCATCTTTCCCAGTTAAAAGTCTTGTCTTATGCACTCAGGAGCTGCAGGGTTCATCCATGACTGTCATTAAAACTGAAGTGGTTTATTTCATCCTGCAACTTTTTAATATTCTGGCAGATTACAAAGGTTATCCTGCTCACATATATTTTACATCAAAAAAATGGGAGAGATGCACCTCACCACAGCTCCTTATTCAAAATACTCAAATGAATCCCTGAACATTAACTCAAGTCCTAGATCTGAATGAAGCCAAGAAGAGTTGATCTGAATGCAGGCATCCCTGATCCTAAGTAAATCTAAATCTCCACCCCCATCCTACCAGCTACAGACCCTGGTGAATTACCAGAAATTCTGCTGGGAACATGAAAAAAGTACTGAAGAACTTCAATCAAGCCCAGAATATTTCATTAAGCTGTCTCAAGTTGCAATTAGAGTTTTCAGATAAAAAAGTACTTTGCATAAGGATGTTGGAAAAAGTTTTAGATATTCAAAAGATGGAATCTGTCCCTATGGGTGCACATATGCAATTTAGAAACTGGGAGGAAGGATTCATCTGTTGTAAAGTCACAGGAAGAACTGAAACTCACTTTGCAATACAAACAATCTTCATAAAATCAAAGATCTCTTTCAAAATAATATAAATCTTGGGTAGAGTTTCCCACTCAGTGGACTTTGGTTTCCCATACAAGAAATGAGCACAAGTTTCAGTTTGGTGTGTTAAACAATTCTTCTCTCTTGCACACTACACTGAATATTCCTTGGTCTGTGATATGCACCCCATACAGCCTTGTTCACTGTATGTGACAAAACTTAGGTCATTTTAAACATAAAAACAATTATCACACACACACTGATAATATTCAGAGGGGGGAAAAAGGAAAAAAAAGGACAAAAAAGAGTGTGCACATCTTGTACACAAAGTGCCCTCAAAGTCACTGATCTCTAACGAGAAACATTTTATGTGGTTCTCACTAATACCCTTTGCTCAGAAATGACCAACAAACTGAATAATGAAATTACTAAATGTCAGGATGTGACATACTGGCAGAACTTAGCATGCCAGCACATTTGCACAGCATTATGCTCATTGTTAGTAAATCTTGCTACTTTTTACAATAATTCACACTTATTAAAAGATGTAGCTTCATGACATCCCCATGAAACCTGGAATTCTTTTTAGGTTTCATTAATTCAACCACAACATTTATTACAGTAGTAATTAACAACAGCTCCACTTTTGGAAAAAAACTGGCTAATATATTCAAGGAACATAACAAAGGAAGAACTGCCTGCATCGGTCCCACAGGCACAGAGAGGTGTGGTGGAAGTTTAACCCACAGTTAAACCATAAAGCATCTCTGCATGTCTCCTCAAACACTACCAGCAACTTCAAACACCCAGTAACGAACCAAAGCCAGAGTAAAACACACCAGTCAGGGCAGTAGAGTGAAACAGAAATACACAACAGATCATGGGCATCACCATCTGTTGGGTCAAACACCCAAATATCCCAGGAACATGCATGACCCCACGTGCTACAGAAGAGAGCCAAAAACCTCATCTTCCTTTGCACAAGATGAACATGCTTTCCATTCCTTAAGCTCCATAATCCAATTAATCTGAGCCCAGAGACACCAGCACACATCTGCTGTGACCTAAATCCAACACACTGCAGACAACATAACCAAACCCCACAAAAATCCACATACTCAAAGTTATACACCAAAGAGTGAAACTCCCTTGGGTACAGCAGCAGAAAGAGAGATTTCAGATACAAAATTTCTCAGACTAAGAAATTCCATTCCAAAACATCCCTCATTATTGTTTAAACCCTCCGTTTCCAGGTTAAATAATTTCTGACAAATATGTGCCCAGGTCAGCTGCTGTCACATCATTTATCTTGGGATGTGGAGTTGATCTTTCCTTCACCTTATCAGTTACTTATGGAGGGGCAGGAGACAGGATGGAAGAGGGAGGATAAGCAAATAGGGCAGAACCATCACATCACCTCTTAGGATGTCTGGAACGACACATACACAGAGTTCCCAACACACACATTCCTCAAAGCATCTTAGGAACAACTGCTAAGCTTCATAATAAAGTTTTTGCCCACAAAAAGCGGGGTGGACCAGGAATTCTTTAAGGTCCCTTCCAACCCAAAACCTTCTATGATTACTGGGACACAGAACTTCAGCTTGTGAATACAACCCCAAACCCTGGGGTGGGGCACTGGACCAACTGATAACGTGACAGAGCCTCACACCACATCAATATTTTGGTTTTCTGAGGCCTTTATGGACTCAAAACAATTTCACAGGTGCAGTCCAACATTTCCATGTCTAAAGCTCTGCCTGGCATCTTTTATAGTGCAGTTACCTGTTCTGAACTGAATCTATGGAATGTTCAAAACAGATCTGTTTTATCTGACCCATCCCTTATACTTTTACACTTCCTCCTCAACAGACAAGGACTACTCTACACATTGCGAAAAAACATCTTCCCTTCTGGTAACTGCTTCAAAGTTGTCTGTATAACTGACAAAGATTCTATCAACCTAAACCATTTCAATTTGCATGGGTTTCATACCAATTTTCATACAGACATCACACAGAAGGAGCATTTCCTGCTTTCCTCTGCCTTACAGACTTTCCAAACTTCCAGGACTCCTTCAGAAAACAGAAGTCAGAAACAGGTCCTCAGTGCACTTACATATAAAAAATGGTTTAGAAGAGCCTGGTGTAGCCACATGATTATCCAGGGCCCTTTTCCTGGATCAGCAGTGGTGGGAAACACACCAAAAGTATTTTTATTTACGTCTCTTCCTTCCTTCCAACTCATTTAGCAACAGGTCACTTGACTGCCCAAAAAAGTCTTTAAGTGCAAATGCAGGGTTTTATCATTTCTCCACCACTCCACTGTACAGCTGGTCAATTAAATATTTAATACAAAGTCCTCAATATTTAATTAGGGACAAATAGCACTCTTTTGCACTTCCTTGAATTTGAAAACAACCTTTCCCATTTTACTTACACGTGAACATTTAATATGGCAAAGATGTATTTAAAGTTATTAGAAGTCTGTTGATAACAATATTAAAATGAATTAGCATCTTGTCAGACTGCTGCACATTACAGTCTTAGTACTTTATCCAAAAAGGGATTAAAATAATACTTTCTCTGGTCTCAACCAAGTAACAAGGAAAATGCACTTGTCTATTCAGGAAAATATAGAAGAACTTTGAAACAAAATGTTAAGGATGTCATTTATTCTCTCACAGCATGTTTAGAGTGAAAGGTATCATTGAAAATACTTCAAATACTTATTAAATACTTATCAAATAACAAATGAGTCACAGCACATTTATAATTAAAGGTATCATCTAAAAGACTTTTAAATAAGTATTAAATAAATACTTATTTAATAACCAAAAGATCATGTAAGATTTTTTCTATGTCATGACTAGTATTATTTGGAGATTCCTGCTAATATTGATGACAGTGCCTGGTGCTGTAACAAAAGGAGACAATTCCATATTAAAAATGGCAGCTTCCACCACACAAAGCTTTAGCAACACACATTGGACCTTAGTGTCAGAATCCATTGCCATTGGGCAAAAAACTTCCAGTAATGCTGATTATGCAACTAACACAAGCAGCCAGCAGTCCATGATATTTCCACTCAGAATCAGAGGATGAAGGAGTAATTTCAGGGTTGCTTCAACACCCTGAAATATATTCCCAAAGACAAATACCTGAACTTTCACTATCTTCCATAAAATCAAATTCAAAAGAGCTTCTGGAGGCAACTCTTTTTATTCTAAAATTATAACCCCACACACTGGAAAACACAAGTAATTAGTAAATTATCTAGTACTAGTTGAAAATCAATTATCTATTTTTCCCACAGATATTTTAATTTACATAGTTCTAAATGAAAAAAAGATGATACAGGCACTTTGCAACTCTAAGAAGCCCTGGGGGTTTTAGTATAAAGGGAAAAATGAAGTATAAATTCCCAAAGCACTCAATTTTTGCTGTTTCTCTGTGTTCATGTGACATACCCATTTGTGTACTTCCACCCACCAGGCTGCCAGGATGCTCTGCAAGTGGAATGACAGCCAGGACACACCTGAAACCCAAACTACCAGGAACTACCAAGAACTTTGAAGACATCTTTTCAGCTCAAGAATCAATTATCTTCTCTGAATTCAACCTTCACAACATCAAAGACAACATTAATTTTAACATGAAATACATGTCAAATAACATTAGTGCATCCATTATCATCATCATTGTTGAGCAGTGAATTATTCTCACTCAATGTCAGGCTGCTTTGAGGGAAGAATCCCTGTCAGAGGTTACCAGGATGGAGCTCTGACACAATAATGAGGGAATTCATTAAGAAACTCTTGAAGGTCCTTGCCAGCTGCTCTTTGAGGTGTCTTCTCCTCAGAACAAACCCTTGGGAAGCCAAAAAAAAGCAGGTTGGCAGTAGTACCTTGCAGGCAGAAGAAACCAGGGCAGGAGTACTTTCTCTCCAATACCCCAGGAGAGAGATGTGCCCTTAAATGCATCTCCTGCACGTGTCCAGCACTGCCTCCAGCACAGTGCTCACCCAAGACATCTCTGCTGATAGTGAGCCTCACCTCCCTTAAGCTCAACTGCTCCTCCTGGCTCTGCTATCCATGCTTTTCTTTTAATCCTATTACCTATTAAATTATTCCAAACAAGAACAATCTCGAAAAAATGTCTGTAAAAACAAACAGCTTAAATATGAGGTGATGGGACATGGGACAGGTCAAAGCAGACAGCTATCAAACATTAGGATTTGTTTATTTTCAGGGGATTTTTTTTTGTTTGGGATTTGTTAGGGGGGATTGGGGGTCTGTTTGCTTGTTTGTGGTTTCATTTTCATTGGGTTTTGATTTCATGTATGAAGTAGAAAACAGACTCGTGCCTTAATGCCTCTGAAAAGAAATTGCCTTATAAGCCAACATATTGTTTATACTATAAATTATTAACCTCTTCTTCCCCTTTCTCCTGTTAGCATGGTGAAATTACAGAAAGAAAAGCTTTGATTTTATTAAGTGTTAACATTTACACAGGGATTTCTGCCACCTGCCTTACTGGAGTTGAAGACCAATCTTCCACACTGCTGAGCAGCTCTCGTTTTCTTCCATATAATCAAAAACCATTATTTAATCTCCAAAGCCCTATCATACAACCATTGACTTCTTCTATTAAAGAAGGCAAGGCTGAACAAATATTCCCAACACTTGGTGGAGAGGTTTGCAATAATCCTGAGCTCCCCACGGGATCTATTCTAGGGGTAGCTCACTAAAACACTGCTCTCCCACACTGACAAATCCCTCACAGAAGATGCTCCAATTCTCAAGTTCAAAGTCATGGGGGGCTTTTAAATTCTGTTTACTACCTCAAAAGATTTCTCTGAACAATTTTATAACCTGCTTCAAGATCAGCAATGGCATTTAGCTCATTCTGGACTTTTAGAGCAATTTTCCACTTGTTTTTAAACAGCCTAACATTACCTACACCTACAACACAGCATGTGATGCTTGTTGCCACATAATTGTATGTGCAGTTGTTTCTGCAGAGCTGAAGTTTCTTTCCTGTAAATACCTTATACATTATTTAATAGTATATATTGATACTAAAGTACCTATATATAGTATCCTTATAAATATATTATTAAGTCCCTGCCTTACAAGGGCTGGCTTCAGTTCATTCTCATCTCTACAGCTGCTGCCACTCCAGTACTGTCCTGGTCAAAGTCTAAAGTAGCAAGAAGGAACCAGGAAGGAGAAGGTGAGGTGGAAACATGAGCAGACAAATTCCTGAGTCAGGCAACTCACTCCTTTATGGATGCCATTAAGCCTCTGTAGAAAGGTATTTAGACATTAATTTTTTTGCATCCAAAACAATAGTAATGCAGGGCAAATGATGACAAATTAAACTAAACACAGTAACAATTCGTATCTATTAGATTATGCAAATTCAGTTGCATTTAACGTTATCACACCTCATTTGTTTTAGTTACTTCAAATATTCATGTTTTAACAGAATAATTACTCAGAAATTCTGGCACAAATACAGGCATATATTTAAAGAAGCTAAAGATTTGCAGAAAGAAGCTTTTTGGACTAATGTGCAGCTCTGCCAGTCTCTGCTCGTGCTCTTGCAGGAGAGCTGAGGATGTGGCTGTGTGTGCCATGTCAGCTTGGCACAGGGAGCAAAGCTCCTCCAGGGAGCACAGATTCATCAATCCAGTCATTTGTGACACCAGCAGCAATCCCAGCACACAACAGCAGCCATCACTCCCCAGCAAACACCGAGTATTGAGACATAAAAGAGCTAAATAAGTTAGAGATGCTCTGTTGAACACCGAGGGCAGTCTGCCTTGCAGGATCCTCTTCGCTGCCCACAGCATCCCTCACTGATCTGGATTTGTTCCAAGTATATTCCACAGATCAGACAGAATAGCACCTTTTTTTTTTTTTTACTAACCAGAATACCAGAAGTATTTCCTCACCGTTATTTCAAGAGAACAGAATTTTAGTGTTATCCTGCAAAACAAAAATACCATGTACTATCAGAAAATGTATTTCTCAGACTTCCTTACTCGCCCTCACTGAGATGCTGGCTGTATTTTTGGAAATGGAGCTACAACTGAAAAAATATCCACCTTCCAAGGCTAGTCAAATGAAACACCTTTGTAATGTAAAAAACATTTCTCTCATAGCAACAATAACTTCAGAACAACCTAACCAGGGCAATTTCAAAGTAGGAGAACACCACAGCGGAAGACCCACAGACTGCAAGAGGAGAAACAGGAGGATGAAAGTCTTTTCCTACTTTCTTTTGATTTGCTATCAGTTATCCTTTTAGTTTCATCTGCCTCGGGAAAACAGATTTCATCTGTTATTGCTTATAAAGCATATTACATTTTGAAACAATTACAGAAGTCTGAACTTTGTTGCATTTTAAAAAGTGGATGTTTTTCAAGGGGTTTTTCTCTTTTTACTAATAAGCTGAAATGTCTTCACATCTTCACAGCAGCAGTGCTTTCCCATTTTCTGAGATTATGGAAAGGTTACAGAACATATACATGAGATAACTTTGAAACCCAGAGAGGCACCAGTATATACACACAGCTCTTCCCTCCACAGGAATGCCAAGATGTGAGAGTAATTCTTTATCCAGTATGAAGCACAGAAATCAAAACTGCACATTAGGGAATTTGGTCCCTCCCAAGTATTTTCAATATTATCGTATAGAGTTCAGTCCCATCATGATGCACTCATTATCCACTACGCAGTACTGCTAAGGATTGAGGGTTTCCAATATTGGGGCTGCGGTGTAGACAGGGCATGGAATGGGTTGAAAGCTTTCCATATCTTCCAAAGGAAAAAAAAATTCCATTTAGTCTTACTTTCAATTATTCTGCTAAAGTGTTGAAGGCCTTTACAAACATAGTTTTTTGTTTTTTAAAGCTTCAATAGCACAAATGTCTCCATCTGAGGCACATAGCAGGATGAAGGGTTTTCCCGAACTCTAATCTCTAAGTACTTCCAGGTACTAGGGAGACCATGTAACTCTGAATGCTCCAACTCTAGGGCCTTAAAGAATTCAAGTTAGCATAGAGCAGGGGAAAAAAGACAAAGACTAAAGCATTGCAATTATTTCTACATTAAATCATAAAATTATTTGCCTATGCCCACACTGTCAATCAGTAACAAAGCAGTCTTGGCTCCAGAACCCACAACCTCCCATCAACCCTACATTAATGTTAGGCCACATTAACTCAGTTTTAAACCAGAAACGACTTCGAGTGCTGCAAAACTAAATCAATCACTGATTGACTAGTGAGAAGGTCCTGATTTATAGTGTGCCTGAAGTGACCTGAAGTAAGTGACAGCTCTGACTAAGAGAGGATCAGTGAAGCCAGAGATTAAGCTCTGTTTCAATAGAAACAGCCTACCAGGGCACCTTCCACAAACAAGCAGATGTTTTAAAAACTCAGGCTTTGATTCTGCGAATTGCTAAAGAGAAGGATGATATGAAAATCTGGAATGCCAAAATAACAATACTAAAAGCTGGAAGCAGACTCTATGCTTGCTTTTTAATTTTTGCTTGAATTCTCTCAAGGCATGTTGATGGTCTATTTCCAGACAGTGCTTTTACACAGGGGGAAATTTATTTAAAGCTAAGGACAGGACCTCTAGCTTTCGCATTCCCATTTATATCAACAAGAAACCTCATACTTCAGTGGGTTTCAACACTTTCCCATTTTGCATTTCATCTTTTGGATGTGTCCATGAAAAGAAGTGATGAGTGGAAAAAGTGGCAGAGAATGAGGACAGAGCTTCAAATTCACTGAAAGGTCTCCACTTGTGGTCATATTTCATACACATTTGTCTTACAGAAACTAAACTTTATTACCATAATTCTTGTTAGAATAAGGATATCCATGTGCTACAGCTTCTTAGAAGTTTTACAGACCGGGTCAGTCATGTCACATCAGGTACCTGTCATTGTGACATGGCCTCAATCAAGGACCAGTAACTAGCAATGAGTACTTTAAATATTTGTATCTGGAATCACAGTTTCTACACTGCGCAAGGTGCAAAATTCAGTAGAGGAGACCCCTTACACAGAGACAGTCGAGTCACTAAAGGGATGTAAGAGAAGGGTTTTATTCTTTGAGGTGAGGAGTAATTAAGTAATTACTTAAATATAGGAAATTATGCACACTTGGATCTGCAAAGGATCACAGAATTGCCAAGGTTGGAAGAGCCCTTTTAAGGTCATCCAGTCCAACCATCAGCCCAGCACTGCCACTGCATGCCTAAAGCACTGTGCCTCATCATCCAGCTCCTCCTGAACACCTCCAGGGATGGTGACTCCACCACCTCCCTGGGCAGCCTCTTCCAATGCCTGACCACCCTAACAGTGAAACACTTCGTTCTTGTACCTAATCTGAATTTCCCCTATCTCAGTTTAAGTCCATTTCCTTGAGGCCTCTCCCCAGCACAAGTAAAAAGTATCATCTATTTTAGTTGACTAGTCACGCTAACCCCTGAGTAAGAAAAATAAACTTGATTATGGTTAAAAGGTTAAATTTGTCTGTATCTTTCATCAGACTGGCCATAAACACCAGCATACTCATGAATATTCTCCACTTAACACTATGGGAAGCATCAAGAATGCAAGAGGAACACTTGACCCCCATCACATCAAGAGAGGCTCCAGCACATCCCACTGACAAATCTTCACAGGTTAACCTTTGCAAATGAACAAGGAAGTGAAGATTTTCTCTCATTTCTCCATCCAGGACTTTACTATTTCAGATCTTGTAGATAAACGACTATTTGCATTTTGCCATTTGAACTAAGCGTGATCTCTAGCTCATGTATTTATCTTTCAGCTGACAAATCTATTGAATGAGGGCAGCCAAGACCTGGCAGTAGGTGCCCCTTGCTCAGACCCAAGTTCTCCAGAGTGTGCAAAGGCTAAACATACTCCCCTGCTGGTGCTCCCAAGGTTAGGGGATTCCTCCCAGCTCAAGGATCAAGACTAATAAAAAAATGTTGTTAACCAGCAATGCTCTCAATTATAGAAAACAAAATACTGGAAAGCATATTTGACTCTTGCACATCTCTGGGGAATTTATTTACAGCATCTTGTCAAAATGAAACATCAACAGTGGTGCCCTGAGAAGCAAACATTGTTTTTCCCAATCTCTTTAGACATTTAGGAATAAAAAGAGGATGTATCATCTTTGGAAGAAGGGTCAGGTCTCTCAAGAAGTATATAAGGGGGCTGCTAAAGCATGTAGGAAAAAAATTAGAGAGGCCAAAGCTCTGTTTGAATTAAAAATAGCGACTTCTGTAAAAGATAATAAAAAATGTTTGTACAAATATATTAAGGGTAAAAGGAAGGTTAAGTCCAGCCTTTGTTCTTTATTGGATGAGGGAGGGAAATTAACTGCAGGTGAGGAGAAGGCAGAAGTGCTTAAGGCCTTCTTTACCTCAGTCTTGAGTGGGAAGACGGCTTGTCCTCAGGACAGCTGTGCCCCTGGGATGGCAGATAGTGTCAGGGAGCAGAATGGTCCCCCTGCTAGCCAGGAGGAGGCAGTCAGAGAACTGATGAGCAGCTTAAATGTTCATAAAGCTATGGGCCCAGATGGGATCCACCCCAGGCTGACGAGGGAGCTGACAGATGAGCTTGTGAAGCCTCTCTCCATCATTTACCAACAGTCCTGGCCCACTGGTGAGGTTCCAGATGACTGGAAGCTAGCCAATGTGACACATATTCATTAAAAGGGTGAGAAGGAGGATTCTGGTAATTAAAGGCCAGTTGGCCCGACCTCAGTACCTACAGTTTATACTGATGTCATCACACAGCACTTACAGGATGGCCAGGGGATCAGACCCAGCCAGCACGGGTTTAGGAAGGGTAGGTCATGGTTGACCAACCTGGTCTCCTTTTATGACCAAGTGACCTGCCTGTGTACTGGACTTCAGCAAGGCCTTTGACACTGACTCCCACAGCATTCCCTGGAAAAACT